>ML778494.1:56034-136153 GCA_009831015.1 Picea engelmannii
AGGGGGGGGGGGTGAATCGGTTGTTACCGTGCTTAAACAATTATGGTTCTTTTAAACTCTTTGTAGAGACTCTGAATGATGATCACAATAATGCAGGGAAATAAACAATGGAACTTTCAACATCATTCACATATATGAGAAACACAGAGACAGATATTTCCCAAGGAAACCCATGCAGGGTAAAAAAACCTCTTGTCCTTTATATGATAAGTAATGGTTACATTCTTTACAGTATCATACATATGAGCACCAACTCATAATGAGGCTACAACCTCAGTTTTGCAAGCTGCAACTTGCTGAGAGCACCAACTCTCTGTTTTCTCTAGCACCCACTAGAAGGAAGCACCAACTCCCTGGTTTCTCTAGAACCAACTAGAAGGAAGCACCAACTCCCTGGTTTCTCTAGCACCAACTAGAAGGAAGCACCAACTCCCTGGTTTCTCTAGCACCAACTAAAAGGAAGCACCAACTCCCTGTGTTCAAGAACCCATTTGAACCTTTGAGGATACCAGTCCTCCTTAGATCCTCCCAACCACCCTGAAATATTAATTTTTGCTACAGAAACTTATTACAGTGATATGGTGTTCAACAATGGCTTACCCGACTTATCACTGTTCTGCTGCATTTCGTTGCTCTGTCTACCTCATTGCCTTTCTGCACACCTCACTCGCGCTGTCTGTTCTTCCGCTTTTTATGTTCTATGCTCCATGTCCATTCACTGCACAATTCCTCTTCTGTGCTATTCAGCTGCTGCACTCTCCTCCTTCTTCACACATGAATCACCTTCACCAACAACAACCACCAACAACAACAGCAACGACCCCCTTCTCTTCTCTGTACTGTGTATTTATAGCTTTTGTGTACCTTGTACATGCAATGTTCGCAATGCTTCTGCATGCTGACTCCATGCCGTTATCCTCCACCTCTCGAGTGTTCTGTCTGATCATCATCGTGACTCTTCAGCTTCTCTGGCAGTTGAGACTCTTCGTCTTCTTTGTGATAGTTGATCTCACCTTCTCTGTTTTAGTTACAGTCTTCCACGCTCATCCATCTGTCAATCCCTTCTAAGAATAGTCTTCCTTCACTTGGACGAAGCTTGGAGACTCTTCATCTCCTCTAGCGATCACACAGGTGTCTCTTCGGATTCTCTAGCAGACACCATCAATGGTTTCTGGCAGTTTCACTGTGTCGTGCATGAGTAGTCCTCCAATCAACACTTGATCTGATGGTTCATATTACATCGCGATTTCACCTATCGCGATATTGGGATTCCTGATGTCAATTACTTTTGACATGTCCAACTCTCGATCCCCGATGCCTCTTCATTGACTGGAATCAATGGTCCAGATCAAAGCTTGATCTGACGACTCAGATTGCATCGTGATTTCATATATCGCAATATCGGGATTCCTGATGTCAATAATCTTTGACATGTCCAACTCTCGATCCCCGAAACTCCGACAAGGTGTCCATCTGCTGACGTCATACGTGGATTGACACGTGTTGAATACTACCACGTGTCACTCTGATTCGTGACTTACATGTGCCTGAAATGTTGAATCAGTCTGACACTTGTCATTACCTGGTTGTGCCACGTCTTCCTAGTTGACGTGGTCTGCTGACGTGAGTTGGGTCGATGGTCTAGATCACATCTTGATTTGACGGCTCAGATTACACCGGGAATTTGCATATCGAGAAATCGGGATTGCTATTGCATTGTTTCTTTGACATTTCCAAAACGCGATCCTCGAAACTCTGATCGATGGTTCAAATGTGATATTGATTTGACGGCTCATATTACGTCGGGAATTTGCATATCGAGAAATCAGGATTCCTATTGCATTGTTTCTTTGACACTTCCAAAACGTGATCCTCGAAACTCCGATCAACGGTTCAGATGTGATCTTGATTTGACGGCTCAGATTACGTCGAGTTTTTGTGAGCCCTCTACTCCTTGTACTTTTAAAGGTCGTGCAGGTTTTCCTCAATCCAACGGTGGTCGGACTCTGCGCTTGGATCTGATGCCTCTAACTTCAATCAACCCTCCGGTTAAGCTTGTGGTCCACGTGACCTTCTCCTATATGACCGCAGCCAAACCTCCTCATCGGGGTTTCGAACTTTCCCATGTCGAAACATGTATGTCCTCAGGATTTGCGATCCCTCGGATCCCGACGCGCTTTTTACGCACTAGCTCTCCTAGCTAGGCTCCTGGCCCATATGACCGTTATCCCCGTGACCGCAGTCTTACCACTCATCGGGGTTTTGAGATTTTCAATGCCACAATGCATTTGCTCACGAGATTCCCGATGGTAAACCTCATGCAACTCCTGTCCGATATGATGACTGACGGGATTTCTGAATGAGATCCAATGACTCTCTATCTTTGTCTTCCTTATCCTCTGCGAACTCCTGTATCTTGAGCTTTTCTGCGTGTGTTCTCCTCGACGCTGTTCCTCCTGAGATTTCACTTTCGAATCCCCAAGGGATTCTTGGACTTCTGCGCCTCTGCAGAGTCTTCACATGCACACTCAGTGCTGTCTCCACTGTTGTACTTGCCATCAATGACAAGCATACGCTACCTGTTAAACATTTGCCAACAGTATAACGGTAAATGTTGACTTTATCAAATAGTGTAACGGTCAATGGTTATCGTCGCTCTTGTGATGAACGTTGACCAAATCAATGTTGACTTTCTCAAAGAGTATAACGATCAATGTTGACTTTATCAAATAGTTTAACGATCAATGGTTATCATTGCTCTTGTGATGAATCCATAAATTCGTCATAAGTGCGACGACAATCCACTATCTTAACCTTCGTCGCTCTTGCGATGAACATATGGATTCATTGCCAGAGCGACGAATATGGGTTGGATTTATAATAAAATTGAAAAATTGAACTCTTTCTCTTGAATTTTGCGCCGAAAGAGTACTTTTGTCGCAAGTAGTCATCACAATTTTTTCAATATGTAGTAGTGATCCCTCTCATCATTCCCCTACATTGGTTTGGGCATTGGGTTTTCCAATCTAGTAAGGGTTGTACCTTGCCTTGTGGGAAGAAGGGGATAAAGGCCTAGAGGGTAAAAGTAGTTGGAAAGAGTTTAAATCCAAGATGAAACCTTGAGATGCTTCACCCAAGGATTCCCGAGAAAGCAATAAAAGGCTTCTCAATAAGAAAAGGGGCCCCGTAAAATAAAATAAAACTCAAGACCTAGTTGGTGGGTCTCATCATGAGTTGAACTATTAGGTCCATGATCATGTAGAAGTATGACACTACTATTCATATGGTCACCAAACCAGGGTAGTGGCTCTTGGTGGCATAGCCAAGAGAAAGGGGGTCTCATCACGAGATAACCTTCTCATTTTCGTGAAATGCTTGTGGGTAACATTGTCACCACTAGTCACCATGCCAGAACAATGTCCTCCAACTATTCTCTTGAAAATAAAAAGCAATAAGATAGAGTAAAAGACATTGAATGGGATAGGAAACAATGGAATCCATCACAAGGTGCATCTCACCCTCTACAGAGGCACCCACAGGTAAGACCTACATTTCCCTGTCATCACTGCACCCATTGCCTAAACATTCCCTTCATACATTTATATGACCTAGATTGGTCTTCACCTGGGAAACACCCCACACCCGAGGAGGATTATCTTGATAGGACATCCTGAGACCCTGTCCAAACCTGGCTTGTTAAATAACATAACGTCTTTGAGAATTTGTCTAGGTAAAGGGGCATTTGATGCACATGTTTGGGTAAATTAATTATTAGATGTGATTGGCATTGTTATGATCCCTATGACTTATGATCCTATGGAGGGAATACTTGTTGTTGTTGAATGACCATGCCCGATGGACATGTACTTATGGGGATATGATTAGTTCAGACCTCCGTGGGGCTAAAATCCCACCAAATGGATGTTGTGACCCCAACCAGGGGTAGAGGGATACCAAAGGCTTGCACCTGAGAAAAAAGGATGACGTTTGACCAAAGAAACTTTGGCAGGCTTGGACCTAGGGGGTTCTTTCCCTTCCACCATGACATTGGCCCTTGAAGGCCCCTAATGTTATCATATGGAGCCTTGATGTCATCAAGTTAGGGTTTTGGCATGAGGACGGATTGGTTGGCATGTGTGTCAGCTTCTGAGGCCTTTCTAGGCCTAATGTTTCATGAAGGGGCCTAACGTCACCCTAGGAGGGGCATGACGTCATCCCTAAAGACAAAAAATAGGGTTTTAATTGTCAATTTTATGCAAAATTGGATTTTTGATGTAAATGACATGTCAACCTTTTTTGACCTAAAAAGTAGTTAAAGGTCATTCATATTGTATAAATAGAGAGTTAAGACTCTCAATTTTTCATCATCTTTCAATCACACAAGTGTGAGGTCTGAAATTTGGCCTCTTTTAAGGCTTATTTGCTGAAATTAAGTGGTGTGCAACTCTTGGAGGAGGCTAGTTTTGGTGTATTTTTTCATTTTCATGGTGGAAAGTCTTCAACTAGGATTTGTGGCTAGATTATTATTGATGAAGTAGAAATCTGCAATCCTTCTTTATTTTGAATGGTTATGGTGCATTTGCTTATTCATTTCTAAGATTATTCATTTCTAGTTTGAAACCCTAGGGGAAAAGCACATGTTATTGTCCTTTTCTTTATAACTCTTCACCTACTTGATTTTGCTAGAGAACACCTCCCTTGAAGGATATACTAGAGCCCTACCTTTGTAGCACTCTAGTATCATTGCTTCATTAAGCTTCATACATTTATTTCAAGTTTGATCTAAAGAAAAAGGAAATCGCTAGGGCCTAGGGTTACCTACTTTCTATCATCTTTTCCTTCTAGGGTTTTAGATATTGAGGCCTTAGGTTACTAACACCTCAATCATATTCCCTTTACTTTAGCTCATCTATTATCATTTGTTGTTTCCCTCTAAGATTTTCCATTGCAAACTTTGAATCCATTTACCCTAAAAGGCACTAGTTCACACCTTACAAGTGATTGATTGACTAAAACAACTCTTAAACCATCTACCTTAAGACCTTTACTAACTATTTCTAACTTTAGATTAGACTAACTTGCTAACTAATTTGATGTTGTTGCAAAATATTACTACAACCATCTATAACAACATCAAATTCATCTTAAAAGCAATATTTAAAGTTGATTATACATTGCCATCACCGCTTCTGACAATTACTATAATTTTGTCAAGTTTATGTTATCATTTCTTGTCATTTTTGAATATTTATTGAGGCATAATTGTGAAGATATTGCTAAATATATATTTCTGTTATAAATACTTCTATTTATTCAACTTTTATATCAACTTGTTCATTTTATCAAAAGTCTATAGTTTTATGAAGCACTAACATCATATGGTACTTGCAAATAACAACTTTTCTTGTTGTCTTGTTTTGGGCAGGTACACTTAAATATTACTTTGCTTCATCTCATCAAACCTTTGAAACTTTTTATCAGAGTGACCTGTGAGAGGGGTGGGACTTTCTCGATACTTTTTCCTTAGCCTTCTCAAACCCCCAGGTCACTGGGGACGTCTCCCCTGGGGTACTACTCCTAAATAGAAAGAGGTGTCTTGTTAAGGTGACAATGATAAGACATCCTCCTTGTTACACCAATTTAGTACCCACTTTCCTTTGGCTTTGGGAAATTACAAATTGCGCAATAAAATTTTGGTGCTGTTTTCGGGGAACACTAAGTCAATTCTCCTCAAAGAAGACACTTTTCGATAATACTTTCCTCAAAATTCTTTGTGTTACAAAGCTTACTTGGTGACTCCACTGAGGGTGATTCCCTCTTTTATCTTTGATGATCCCTATAAGAATTTTCTGGCGAATCCACCGATGACAAATGCAACCATGGATTCTCAATGGGACCTGAGAAATTTCAAACCCTTAGACATGAGTAAAATCCTAGGATACCCTCGACAAATGACCCCAAGGTATGAAAAATGATTCCCTAGATTCACTGGTAGTGATAGGGTTAGAGATGACAATCACATGGATGATTTTTGGGCTTTCTTTCAACTCACCCTATAAGTGATGATGCTGAGGATTTGGCAATGAAACTTTTCTCTACCACTCTTCATGGAAATGCTAGAGAAGGTATGATGCTCTCCCTGATGCCAGTGTCACATCTATGGACCAGTTGGAAGAAACCTTTCTCAAGAGACGAGACATTAAATTGAAGGATAACCAAATTCTACTAAAAATACTTGAGTATATAAAACAAACTAAGAATGAGACTGTCAGAGAATTCCAATATAGGTTTGAAAATTTTCTATGGCAAATTACTAGAATTCATCATCGTGAAGACACATACCTTTCTTACCTTTATACCAATGCACTCTTAGTGAATTTAGGGTTTCTCTTTAATAAAAAGGGCCCAAAAACACTCCATGAAGCTCATAACATGGCTATAGATATCGAGGCAAATATCTCCTTGTCCAAGGAAGGACACCTCTTTACCCCATATACTCTTAGTTTGGAGAGATTAGTTTTCCTTAAAACCTTTACTGATAACTTCCAAGAAATAAGGGACAAGGATATTGATAAACAAGGGGTTGAGGAGAAATGTCTTAATGAGGGTTTCCAATCCCATGAGGAAGAGAAAGAAATTACTCATGCTTCTACCAAGGATAATGAAGACATGGTTGAAGAGTGAGAGCCTGAAGATATCAAACATGGTGATAAAGTATTGATGTGTTCTCCTCCCTGTAATGAAGCTATCCAAGAACCTATTCCTCATGCACAAGAAGAAGAGGATGAGGTTAGTCACTTTTCTTTTCAAGTTTTTGATGATACCTTATTCTATGACTCAGAAGGGGAAAAAGAAAGGAAATATTTGGACAAGACAGATCCTCCTTATTATGAAATTGAGGATGTAGAAACAAGTCATGAGGACGAAACAATGATGCATGCTCTTCCATCTAATGAAGTCATCCAAATCCTCAAATATCCTGCACAAGAGGAAGTAAATACAATAAGTTATTTTCCTTTCCAAGAGTTTGAGGATGCTTTATTTTATGATCTGGAAAGTGAAGAAGTGTTAGAGAAGCACTTGGATGTTTTAAACCCTTCATGTTATGATAAATTTGATGACTATGTTGATAATATTGATGAATTCATACATGCTGGAAAGCGTAAATGGGATGTGGTTGGATATGATGGGGATCCCATTTATGACATTGAGGGTCATTTCCAAAAGTTGCCTTTACAACTATCATATGAGGTTACTAATAGTTTTGACATTTGGAAACAAGGATATGATATGTTAAGCCCTAAATAATGGCTCATTACCCCTTAATTGGGGCATATTACATTAGTAATGTTGTTTTATTTATGTCGAATTTAGTCCATTAGTTGTAATTATACCTCCTAGTCTCCTATATATACCAAGGAGACATTTTCATTTGGAATCATCTTGTAATTGAACATTTATGTGGGCATAAGGAGGTTTCCCCCTTGAAGAGGCTTATTATCTGAATTTATCTCTTTTTTAAGGTGTTGAGTACTTATTCTGAGGTTTTTCTATGCTATATTGATATTTGGTTCCTAACATATGGTATCAAAGCTCAAGGTCTTGGGGTTTCGCTGCTACATCTGAGACACCTTGGAATTTTCACTATAAATCTTTTTCTACAATGTTTCAGAAGGAACGACTTGGAGGATATTTTGTATACAGATCAAGGTACGTTCGGTTAAAATTTCATCTCCCGAGGCCTTATACTTTCGGAGATACAACCTGTGAAATATAGGGTTTTGGCATCATCTTGAACTGAGCCATTGCAGAATTTTCTCTATAAATTTTTTTCTGTAACATTTCAGACCTTGAAATATGGAGGATATTCACAAAAATTAGTAAGGTATATGTGGTAAAATTTTTAGCTTCCGGGTCATCTTACATTTGTATATACACCTTGTAGAAGATAGGGTATCTGACTAATCCTATTTACTAGTCTAAAAAAGGTGTTCCAGTTAAAACAATCATAACTTATTCCTAGAGTATCCAAATTGAGTGGGACTTGTTGCATTGGATAGGGGGCAATCTGCAGTATTTCTGGTACGAGTTTCAGAATTTTATATCAATCATTTTGTGCGGGGAACGCTATGCAAGTGAGATCTCTCGGAAAGGCAAAAAATCAACAAGTTGTGGGGAAATTACTGTAAATTCCACTTGGCACATCCAAATTTGATCAGACCTGTGGCATTGTAGAGAAGAAATATCAAAGAAATACAAAAAATAAATTTTCATACCCAGAAGGGCCGAAACGTTGGAGATACAACAAAAGAAAGATTGTCTAGCAGAACCACCTCAAAATCAAGGTTCAAAAGTGATACTTGGCCAACATGCCACCCGAAAAGGGAAATTATACACCAAACAAGCCTCCAGACAATCCTACATGGACTCTTGATGAAGGTCAAGAAATTCCTAGGGACATAAATGATTTACAAAAGAAGACAATAACAAAAGATGAACTATAAGAGATGATGGAGGGTTTAAAAGGGGAGACCATGGAAGGATTGAAAAATTTCCTAATAGAGAGGACACCTGAAAGTGAAAATGTATCCCATTAAATTCATGATGAGGACACAAGGAAGGTGAATCAAGAATGGAGAAACTCCAACTTTGGGTTGAAGACCAACCATGTTCCTAAGATCGATATGAGGAAGTTTGATGGCAAGGACCCAATCACATGGATACTTCAGATGGAGCAATTCTTTGATCTACATAATGTGCCACATACACAAAAGGTAACAATTACTTCTTGATATTTAGAACCCAATCAATTTGTATGGTATCTATGGCTTTGTTCTCACAAATCTCTCGTCACACTATGAGGATACAAGGAAGAAATGATAGCACACTATGAAGATACAAGGAGCAATACCTTCTTTAGCCAATTGATAAATCTCAAGCAAAAGGGTTCTGTTACATAACACATTGAGAACTTCCATAGATTGAATATAAAGGTAACAAATATTCCAGATGAGCACTTGATTGATGTATTCATAGGAAATTCAAGGGATAACATTCAACATGAGGTTCACCTTTGGGAACCCAAATCATTGGAGAATGTATTTAGGGTGGCAAGAAATGTTGAAAGTAAAAATATGGCTATGGATACTAGAAGGACCAATCCTAACATCTATAGAGAGAATAATGCTCCTTCTTCTAAAACACCTCAACCTACAAGGTTTACACCTCAACAATTGGAGGAAAGAAAAGAAAAAGGTTTATGCTTTAATTGTGACAACAAGTATAGTAAGGGACATAAGTGTGGTGAGAAGAAACTATTCTACATAGAATGTGAAGAGGGAGAAGAAGAAGAACAAGAACGAGAACAAGAACTATCTCAAGATGAAAACGTAGAAGCAATTTCGTCTGTAGAGTTGACTCCCATGATATCGTGTAATGCATTGGCTAGAATTAGCACTCCTCAAACCCTCAAGATCGAAGGATATATCAAAAAGAAAAAGGTAATAGTCCTAATTGATTCTGGAAGTACTCATAATTTCATTCACTATAAATTATCCAAAGCTCTCAATTGCTTTGTATATCCAGCTCCAGAGTTTCAAGTAATGATTGCAGATGGAGGAACTATCAATTTCTCAGGAAAATGCAATAAGATCAATCTTACTATGGGGGAATATGTAATGAATAGGCCAATGATAGCTATACCCATGGGTGGTATTGATATTGTACTAGGAATCCAATGGTTACAGTCGTTAGGAACGGTGGCTTTTAATTTTCAAGAACTTTTCATGAAATTTTTATTGGAAGGAAAATAAATTGAGTTAAGAGGCATCACAGGGAAACTTGGTAAGGTGATAAACTCTAATGGCATGACAAAATTGTTGAAAAAGGGGCATCAAGGTGTTATTGCACAACTATTCTCACTAGATGTTCAAACATCTAAGCCATCTATTCGTCTAGATCTCCAAGGGATCATTGATAAGCATTCCAAAGTATTTGAAGATATTCCCAAATGTCTTCCACCCACTCAAAATCATGATCATGATATTCACCTAATTCTTGGGAGTGTTCCTCCTAACATCGGGCCATATAGATACCCTTATGCCCACAAGAGTGAAATTGAGCGCATTGTTGAAGAAATGTTAGAGGTTGGCATTATTAGACCTAGCCAAAGTTCTTACTCTACACCGTAATGGTATTAAAGAAAGATGGCTCATGGCGTATGTGTCCAGATTATAGAGAGCTCAACAAGATCACTATTATAGATAATTTTCCAATTCCCATCATTGATGAATTGTTAGATGAACTACATGGAGCAATCTATTTCACAAAGTTGGATCTCCATTCAGGGTATCGCCAGATTAGAATGAAGGAAGAATATATCCCAAAAACAACATTCCGAACTCATGAAGGCCATTATGAATGTTTGGTCATGCCTTTTGGCCTTACAAATGCACCTTCCACATTCCAAGGGTTGATGAATTCCATTTTCAAGCCCTTCCTTCAAAAATTTGTGTTAGTATTTTTTGATGATATACTAATCCATAGCAAGTCTTGGGAGGATCATGTGCAACATGTTGACAAGGTGCTACAACTACTAAAGGAGTAACAACTATATGCCAAACCATCCAAATGTTTCTTTGGAGTGAAGGAGGTAGATTATTTGGGTCATATTGTATCTCATGAAGGTGTCAAGGTAGACCCTAACAATATTAAGGCCATGATGGACTGGCCGATTCCCAAAACATTGAAGAATCTTAGAGGATTTTTGGGTTTGACAGGTTACTACCGCAAGTTTRMTCGGCACTATGGAAGAATAGCAACACCTTTAACGACACTAACTAAGAAGGATGCATTTCCATGGACTCCAGAGGAAACTAAAGATTTTGAACAACTTAAAGAGGTGATGTGCAAAGCTCCTGCCTTGACCACTTCAGATTTCACAAAAACCTTTATTGTGGAATGTGATGCCCTGAGAAATGGAATTGGTGCTGTCCTAATGCAAGAAGGAAGGCCCCTGGATTTTGAAAGTTGACCACTCAAGGGAAAGGACTTACAAAAACCCATTTATGAGAAGGAAATGATGGCAATACTACATGCATTGAAGAAATGGCATCCTTAACTAATAGGTAGGCACTTCAAGGTCCAAAAAGATCATGATAGTCTTAAATATTTCTTGGAACAAAGACTATCTTCAGAAGAAAAACAAAAATGGGTAACCAAGATATTGGGTTATGATTTTGAAATCATCTATAAAAAAGGGAAGCAAAATGTTGTGGCAGATGCACTCTCAAGAAAGGATGAATATGTTGAGGCCTTTCTCTGTGCTATCTAGATCATCCAAACCTATTGGATAATAGAAGAAAGGGATGAATGGAAGAATGACAAAAAAATGTGGACTCTCATTCAAAGGTTGCAACAGGATTCCAATGCATTAGATACATTTACATGGAAAAATGATTCACTATGGTACATGGATCACTTATATTTATGTAAGAACTCCCAACTCAAACAAAAGGTACTATTGTAATTGCACACCTCTCCAGTAGGAGGGCACTCGGGATTTTTGAAAACCTACCATAGGGTCGAGAAGGGATTTTTTTGGGATGGCCTTAAGGCTGATGTTCAAAGGTTTGTGGTAGAATGTTTGGTTTGCCAACAAAATAAGGTGGAAACAATTAAGACCCCAGGTATTTTACAACCATTAGCCATCCCAAGTCAGTGTTGGGAGGAGGTTTCCATGGATTTCATCACAGGGTTACCGAAGTCTGAAGGAAATAGTGTCATCATGGTGATTGTTGATAGAATAACCAAGTACACACACTTTTGTGCACTCTCTCATCCCTTCAAAGCCAGTATATTTTCCACCGCATTCATGGAGACATTTCAAAAGCTACATGGCAGCCCAAAGATTATTGTAAGTGACAGAGATCCCATCTTCACTGGACATTTTTGGACAAAATTATTTTCTTGTTTGGGTACTGAATTGGCTCATAGCTCATCCTATCATCCTCAATCTGATGGACAAACTGAGATAGTGAACAAATGTCTTGAAGGCTACCTTCATTTCTTTGTCTTTGATAAACAAACACAATGGTTCAAATGGTTACCCTTGGCAGAATGGTGGTATAACACTTCCTTTCATATTGCAACAAAAATGACATCATTTATGACACTCTATGGATACCACCCTCCTTCCATCACTTCTTCTCTAAAAGAAAAATCTAAGGTTCAAGTAGTGGAAGATCACATCGAGCATCAACAACGAGTTCTCCAAATATTAAAGGACAACCTAGCCATGGCACATAATCACATGAAACAACAAGCAAATCAACATCGTAGTGAAAGAAGTTTTGAAGTAGGAGATTGGGTGTTTTTAAGACTACAACCATACAAATAGATGTCCCTCAAGAAAGCCAAGAAGGATAATAAATGATCACCAAAGTATTATTTCCCTTATAAGGTGTTGCAAAATATTGGTACTATGGCATACAAATTGGAGTTGCCTGCATCTTCACAAGTACACCCAGTTTTCCATGTTTCATGCTTAAAGAAGGTTATAGGTGACAAGATCCTAGTTCAAACTATATTTCCAGAACTTGACAAGGAAGGAAAAATCATATTGGATCTTGAAGCCATCAATGACACAAGAATTCGCCAGTTGAGGACTAGATCCATTTCAGAGTATCTCATTAAATGGAGGAAACCACTGGCTGAAGATTCCACTTGGGAAGATGAATATTTTATACATAAGAATCCAGAGTTACTCAAGCGTTGCGGACAACACTTTTCTCAAGGGGAGGGGCATGTTAAGCCCTACATAATGGCTCATTACCCCTTAATTAGGGCATATTACAATAGTAATGTTATTTTATTTATGTCGGCTTTAGTCCATTAGTTGTAATTATACATCCTAGTCTCCTATATATACCAAGGAGACATTTTCATTTGGAATCATCTTGTAATTGAACATTTATGTGGGCATAAGGAGGTTTCCCCCTCAAAGAGGCTTATTATCTGAATTTCTCTCTTTTTCAAGGCGTTGAATACTTATTCTGAGGTTTTTCTATGCTATATTGATATTTGTTTCCTAACATGATATGATTACAAACTGTTTTCAGACACCGAAGGATTACCTGGTGTTATGCTCTCCTAATGATTTTCAGTCATACCTTGAGGATTTTGATGAATATTCCTTTGATCACTTGGATTTATTCCATGAAGAATATTATCAACCACCGTTGTGCTCAGATATTGGTAAATGTGAGGACATTTCTTTCCCAGAGAAGGATTCTTATGACAATATATTCCATCTCCCTTTGACTATTTTATCTCGCTGTGTCACTAAAGGTGTGGTTGGGAAGCATGCCCTTTGTCTTAAGTTTTCTCCTGGGCAAAGTTTAATTTTAGAATTCAAGGGTAGGTTGAATACCTCAAGAAGAAGTTTTTTATCTCAATCTTTGAGCCTACCCTTAAGAATTTTTCAGTCATCCTCTAGGTTATTTCTAGTCCCTTCCCAGACCTCAGATTGTGAAGATGTCTGAGGTAGCCAACCTTTAGAATATTTGAGTTAGTCTATTGAACCCTCAACTTTTCACGATCCCTTTCTGAGATGGATTGAGCACTTTCCTAAGAGTATGACTTGGCACCATTTTGTCCCTCCCACCCGCCTCCATGAGCTAAAATCAACGATTTCCAATGATACAATACATTTTCTAACTCATGTTATTTTTGTGCTTGAATTATCATTGTTTTGGTTTATGATGAAGCACAAAGGCAGGTAGTGTGAGACATTGCTAGGATGGTTTCATTGGCTATTTGAATACACCTAGCATTCAACCAACAAGTAAGTAGGTAGGCTTTTGCATTCATTATATATACCATCTTCATATCATGCTAGAGTAGTGTAGTTGTAACTTCATTTCAATCTTTATATATGATTGTTGTCATTTCATTGTATCATATATGAGCCAGGGGTATATCACCACCCCAAAAGATTACTAATCGCTTTTGTTGAGATCTAGCAGATCACAGGTCATGCCAGAGATGCTAAGGTTCTAATGCTCTCTAAAATGAGCACATGTCTCTAAGTTGGAGCCAGATGTTATCCCCTATCCTAGGGATAACTAAGGATATTATGTCTTGATGCCCAAAGGTCCAAGACATGGACTACCGAGAGTCATATGAATTGAGCTTGGCCCTGGAGGGCCCATATTTTCTTCAACGCCCCCTATCTATCAGTAACAACAACATCCATCCCATCGGTTTGGTTCTAAAGTAGAAGTGAGTCTTGCCCCATGAGGTAATGAGTCCGGGTATCATGGTATGTGTCACTATGATTCTCAAAACATTTGAATATGTGCACTGAATTCTCTTTTGTTTCATGATGTTTTCTTGGAAATTATTCTCTTTAACTTGTCCATAGCTGGGAGGGTGACAAAGTTCCCTAGTAAGTTGGTTCCATTAGGGATGAGTTTTCATTGAGTGGGTCTATGAAAGGTCATTTTCCATTCCTTCCGTACTTACCACTTTTCATCATTATCCCTCTCATCGTTCCCCTACATTTGTTCGAGCATTGGGTTTTCCAAGATAGTAAGGGTTGTACCTTGCCTTGTGGGAATAATGGGATAAAGGCCCAGAGGGTAAAATTAGTTGGCAAGAGTTAAAAGCAAAGATGAAACCTTGAGATGCTTCACCCAGGGATTCCCAAGAAAGCAATAAAAGGCTTCTCAACAAGAAAAGGGGACATGTAAAATAAAATAAAACTCAAGATCTAGTTGGTGGATAGGAGGTCTCATCATGAGCTGACCTATTAGGTCCATGGGAATGTATCGGTATGAAACTACTATTCATTTGGTCACGAAACCATGGTATTGGCTCTTAGTGGCATATCCAAGAGAAAGGGGGTCTCATCACGAGCCAACCTTCTCATTTTCATGAAATTCTTGTGGGTAACGCTATCACCGCTGGTCACCACGCGAGGATAGTGTCCTGCAACTATTCTCTCAAAAAGAAAAAACAATAAGACAAAGAGTAAAAGGCATTGAATGGGATAGAAAACAATGGCATCCATGACAAGGTGCATCTCACCCTCTACAGAGGCACCCATAGGTAAGACCTACATTTCCCTGTCATCACTGCACCCCTTGCCCAAACATTCCCTACACAATCTCATACATTTACATGAACTAGATTGGTCTTAAGCTAGGAAACACTCCACACCTAAGGAGGATTATCCCAATAGGACATCCTGAGACCCTTTCCAAATATGGATTGTTAAATAACATAATGTCTTTGAGCATTTGTCTGGGTAAAGGGGGGTTTGATGCACATGTTTGGGTAACTTGATTATTAGATGTGATGAAATTGTTATGATACTTGTGACTTATGAGCCCATGGAGGGAGTACTTCTTGTTGCTACAGGACCTTGCCTGAAGGACATGTACATATGGGGAGATGATTAGTTCGGACCTCCATGGGGATAAAATCCCACCAGATGGATGCTGTGACCCCATCCAGGGGCAGAGGGATACCAGAGGCTTGCACCAGAGAGAAAGGAGGACGTTCTAGCAAAGACACTTTGGTAGGCATGTACCTAGGGGGGTCTTTCCCTTCCACCATGATGTTGGCCCTTGAAGGTTCATGACATCATCATATGGATCCTTGACATCATCTAGTTAGGGTTTTGGCATGAGGACGGCTTGGTTGGCTAGTGTGGCATCTTCTGAGGCCTTTTGAGGCCTATCGTTTCACTTTGGAGGCCTAGTGTTCCATGAAGGGGCCTAACGTCACCCTAGGATAGGCATGACGTCATCCCTAAAGACAAAAAATAGGGTTTTAATTGTTAATTTTATGTAAAACTAGATTTTTGATGTAAACTGGCCATGTCGACCTTTTTTGACCTAAAACGTAATTAAAGGTCATTCATATTGTATAAATAGAGAGTTAAGACTCTCAATTTTTCATCATATTTCACTTACACAAGTGTGAGGTCTGAAATTCGGCCTCTTTTAAGGCTTATTGGCTGAAATTAAGTGTTGCGCAACTCTTGGAGGAGGCTATTTTTGGTGTATTTTTGCATTTTCATGGTGGAAAGTCTTCAACTAGGGTTTGTGGCTAGATTATTCTTTATGAAGTAAGTAGTAATATGTAATCCTTTTTTTATTTTGAATGGTTAGGGTGCATTTTCTTACTCATTTCTAAGATTATGAAATTGCTATTTTGAAACCCTAGGGGAAAAGCACATGTTATTGTCCTTTTCTCTATAACTCTTCACCTACTTGATTTTGCTAGAGAACACCTCCCTTGAAGGATATAGTAGATACATACATTTGTATCACTCTAGTATCATTGCTTCATTAATATTCATACATTTATTTCAAGTTTGATCTAAAGAAGAAGGAAATCGCCAGGGCCTAGGGTTACCTACTTTCTAGCATATTTTCCTTCTAGGGTTTTAGATATTGAGGCCTTAGGTTACTAACACCTCAATCATCTTCCCTTTCCTTTAGCTCATATATTATCATTTGTTTTTTTCCTCTAAGATTTTCCACTACAAACTTTGAATCCATTTACCCTAAAAGGCACTAGTTCACACCTTACAAGTGATTGATTGACTTAATCAACTCTTAAACCATCTAGCTTAAGACCTTTACTAACTATTTCTAACTTTAGATTAGACTAAATTGCTAACTAATTTGATTCTGTTGAAAATTTTTGCTACAACCATCTATAACAACAACAAATTCATCTTATAAGAAAGATTTAAAGCTGATTATACATTTCCATCATCGCTTCTGACAATTACTATCATTTTTTCAAGTTTATGTTATCATTTCTTGTCATTTTTGAAGCTTTATTGATGCATGATTGTGAAGCTATTGCTAAATATATATTGTTGTTATAAATACTTCTATTTCTTCAAATTTTATACCAGCTTGTTCATTTGATGAAATGTCTATGGTTTTATGAAGCACTAACATCATATGGTACTTGTAAATAACATCTTTTCTTGTTGTCTTCTTCTGGGCAAGTACACTTAAATATTACTTTGCTTCATCTCATCAAACCTTTGGAAATTTTGATCAAAGTGACCTGTGAGAGGGGTGGGATTTTCTTGATACTTTTTCCTTAGAATTCTCAAAGCCCTAGGTCACTAGGGACGTCTCCCATGGGGTACTACTCCTAAATAGAAAGAGGTTCATTGTTAAGGTGACAATGATAGGACACCCCCCTTGTTACGCCAATTTAGTACCCACTTGCCTTTGGCTTTGGGCAAGTAAAAATTGCACGATAACAAGAATAATAACCCATATTGAGATGAAAGTTTCTGGGTATGTTTGTAGTGATTAGGGATATAGAAGTGCCATTGAGAGCCATTGCTCAATTTTGCACCAATTCTCTAAAATTTGTAAATTAGTGATTTTTTAAGATCATAGTGGTGGTCTTTGATAGAGCCTCTGTTTCTGATGAGATTTTTATAGCGATACAAGTAAGAATACATGAAAATACCCAATGGAGAATATTTCCATATTCCAAGGGGTTTGGAATGGGGATGTTGAAACAAGTGAAAATCCAGTATTCTATGACACTTTTTTGGGATTTTCAGAGGAATATGGACCCTTGATCACAAAACTAGAAAATTTTATTTACTAGGGATTTTATCTACTCATGAATCCAGACAACATTATTTAGTGAATTTTTTCTACAAGTGGATGGTTTGGGAGATAGTGAGTTTTGCTTGAAATGCCATGTTTGGAGAAGTTGTAAAAAGGACAAAGTTGTCAATTCTAGATTGTTGTAGAATATTATTGGGGAAGCAAATTGATAATATAAAAGTTGTTGTGTGATCACCATCATGAATATTATCAGTGGCATATACAAAACGTTTATTGTTTCCTTACGTATTTTCTTTTGCAATTGACAAAAGTTGGCCTCTTAGTCAAATTACATTAGTGGAAAAGTGCACAAATCGGGTGAAAATGGATTTTTCATAAATCCTGTTAAGAACCAAATATCAAAATAGCATAAAAAATCTTAGAATAAGTACTCAAAGCCTTGAAAAATAGATATTTAAGATAATAAGCCTCTTCGAGAGGGAAACCTCCTTATACACCACATAAATTTACAAATACAAGATGATTCCAAATGAAAAGGTCTCCTTGGTATATATAGGAGACTATGAGGTACAATTACAACTAATGGACCCAAGCCGACATAAATAAAATAACAATACTAATGTAATATGCCCCAATTAAGGGCTAATGTGCCACTATTTAGGGATTAACACACCCTTCCCCTTTAGACAAGTGTTGTCCGTGCAACACTTGAGTAATTCTGGATGCTTCTGTATAAAAGACTCACCTTCCCAAGTGGAATCTTCAACAAGTAGTTTCCTCCACTTAATGAGATACTCTGAAATGGATCTATTCCTCAGTTAGAAAATTCTTGTGTTAGTGATAGCTTCATGCTCCAATATGATTTTTCCTTCCTCGTCAAGTTCTGGAAATATAGTTTGAACTGGGATCTTTTCACCTATAACCTTCTTTAAGCATGAAGCATGGAAAACTGGGTGTACTCGTGAAGATGCAGACAACTCCAATTTATATGCCATAGTACCAATATTTTGCAACACCTTATAAGGGCCATAGTACGTTGGTGATAATTTAGTATCCTTCTTAGCTTCCTCGAGGGACATCTGTTTGTATGGTTGTAGTCTTAAAAATACCCAATCCCCTACTTCAAAACTTCTTTCACTATGGTGCTGATCTTCTTGTTGTTTCATGCGATTATGTGCCATGGTTAGGTTTTCCTTTAAGAGTTGGAGAACTTGTTGTTGATGCTCGATGTGATCTTCCACTGCTTGAACCTTATATTTTTATTTTAGAGAATAAGTGATGGAAGGTGGGTGATATCCATAGAGTGCTATAAATGATGTCATTTTTGTTGAAGTATGAAAGGAAGTGTTATACCACCATTCTGCCAATGGTAACCACTTGAACCATTGTGTTTGTTTATTAGAGACAAAGCAATGAAGGTAGCCTTCCAGAAAATTTTTCAATATCTTGGTTTTTCCATCAGATTGAGGATGATAAGATGAGCTATGAGCCAACTGAGTACCCAAACAAATAAATAATTTTGTCCAAAAATGTCTAGTGAAGATGGGATATCTGTCACTTAGAATAATTTTTGGGCTTCCATGTAGCTTTTGAGCTATCTCCATGAATGCAGTGGCAACTGTACTGGCTTTGAAAGGATGAGAGAGTGCACAAAAGTGTGCATACTTGGTAAGTCTATCAACAATCACCATGATGACACTCTTTCCTTCATACTTTGGTAACCTTGTGATGAAATCCATGGAAACCTCCTTCCAGTGTTGACTTGGGATGGATAATGGTTGTAAAAAACCAGGGGTCTTATTTGTTTCCATCTTATTTTCTTGGCAAACCAAACATTCTACCAAAAACCTTTGAACAATAGTTTTAAGGCCATCCAAAAAAAATTCCTTCTTGACCCTATGGTAGGTTTTCAAAAATCCCGAGTGCCCTCCTACCGAAGAGGTGTGCAATTCCAAGAGTACCTTTTGTTTGAGTTACGAGTTCTTACATAAATATAAGAGATCTTTATACCATAGTGAATCATTTTTCCATGTAAATGTATCTGATGCACTGGAATCATGTTTCAACCTTTGAATGAGAGTCCAAATGTTTTTTTCATTGTTCCATTCATCCCTTGCTTATATTATCCAATCGGGTTGGATGATCAAGATAGCACAGAGAAAGGCATCACCGATTCATCCTTTCTTGAGAGTGCATCTGCCACAACATTTTTCTTCCCTTTTTTGTAGATGATTTCAAAATCATAACCCAAAATATTGGTCACCCATTTTTGTTGTTCTTTTGAACATAGTCTTTGTTCCAAGAAGTATTTAAGACTATCATGATCTGTTTTGACCTTGAAGTGCCTACTTATTAGGTAAGGTCACCATTTCTTCAATGCATGTAGTATTTCCATCATTTCCTTCTCATAAATGGGTTTGTGTAAGTCCTTTCCCTTGAGTGTCTGACTTTCAAAAGAAAGGGGACTTCCTTCTTACATTAGAACAATACCAATTCCATTTCTTGAGGCATTGCATTCCACAATAAATGTTTTTGTGAAATCTGGTGTGGTCAAGATAGGAGCTTTGCACATCGCCTCTTTAAGTTGTTCAAAAGCTTGAGTTTCCTCTGGAATCGATGAAAATGTATCCTTCTTAGTTAATGTTGTTAAAGGTGTTTCTATTCTTCCATAGTTTCGAACAAAGTTGCGGTAGTAACCCGTCAAACCCAAAAATCCTCTAAGATTCTTCAATGTTTTGGGAATCAGCTAGTCCATCATGGCCTTAATCTTGTTAGGGTCTACCTTGACACCTTCATGAGATACAATATGACCCAAATACTCTACCTCCTTCACCCCAAAGAAATATTTGGATGGTTTGGCATATAGTTCTTGCTCCTTTAGTAGTTGTAGCACCTTGTCAACATGCTGAACATGATCCTCCCAAGACTTGCTATAGATTAGTATATCATCAAAAAATACTAACACAAATTTTCGAAGGAAGGGCTTGAAAGTGGAATTGATCAACCCTTGGAATGTGGAAGCTGCATTCATAAGGAAAAAAGGCATGACCAAAAATTCATAATGGCCTTCATGAGTTCAAAATGTTGTTTTTGGGATACCTGCTTCCTTCATTCTAATCTAATGATACCCTGGATGAAGATCCAACTTTGTGAAGTAGATTTCTCCATGTAGTTCATCTAACAATTCATCAATGAAAATAATGGGAAACTTATCTTTAATAGTGATCTTGTTGAGCTCTCTATAATCTGGAAAACTATGCCATGAGCCCTCTTTCTTGAATACCATTACCACCTGTGTAGAGTAAGAACTTTGGCTAGGTCTAATAATGCCAACCTCTAACATTTCTTCAACCATACGCTCAATTTCACTCGTTTGGGAATAAGGGTATCTGTAAGGCCTGGTGTTAGGAGGAACACTCCCATGAATTAGGTGAATAACATGTTCATGATTTCAAGTGGGTGCAAGACCTCTAGGAATATCTTCAAATAATTTGGAATGCTTATCAATGATCCCTTGGAGATCTAGGGGAATAGATGGCTTATATGTTTGAACATCTAGTGAGCATAGTTGTATAATTACATCCTAATGCCCCTTTTTCAATAATTTTTTCACGCCATTAGAGCTTAACACCTTACTGGGTTTCCCTGTGATACCCCTTAACTCAATTTCTTTTCCTTCCAATGAAAAGTTCACAAAAAGTTCTTGAAAATTAAAATCCACTATTCCCAATGATTGTAACCATTTGAATCCTAGTACAACATCAACACCACCCATGGGTATAACGATAATTGGACTATTCATTACATATTCCCCCATAGTAAGATTGATCGTATAGCATTTTCCTGAGCAATTGATAGTTCCTCCATTTACAATAATTAGTTGAAACTCTGGCGCTGGATATATAAATCAATTGAGAGCTTTGGCTAATTTATAGTGAATGAAATTATGAGTACTACCATAATCAATTAGGACTATTACCTTTTTCTTTTTGATATATCCTTCAACATTGAGGGTTTGAGGAGTGCTAATTCCAGCCAATGCATTACATGATATCATGGGAGACAACTCTTCAGAAGAAATCTATTCTACGTTTTCATCTTGAGTTGGTTCTTGCTCTTGTTCTTCTTCCTCTTCACAATCTATGTAGAATAATTTCTTCTCACCACACTTATGTCCCTTACTGTACTTGCTGTCACAATTAAAGCATAAACCTTTTTCTTTTCTTTCCTCCAATTGTTGAGGTGTCAACCTTGTAGGTTGAGGTGTTTAAAAGAAGGAACATTATTCTCTCGATAGATGTTAGGAGTGGTCCTTCTAGTAGCTATAGCCATATTTTTACTATCAACATTTCTCGCCACTCTGAACGCATTCTCCAATGATTTGGGTTCCCAAAGGAGAACCTTATGTTGAATGTTATACTTTAAAGATCCTATGAATACATCAATCAATTTCTCATATGGAATATCCTCTACCTTTATATTCAATCTTTGTAAGTTCTCAATGTGGTCCACAACTGAACCCTTTTGCTTGAGATTTATCAATTGGCTAAAGAAGGTATTGCTCCTTGTATCCTCATAGTGTGCTATCATTTCTTCTGTGAAAATTGTCCAAGTGACAAGTGATTTGCGAGAACAAAGCCATCAATACCACACAAATTGATTGGTTTATAAATACAAAGAAGAAATTCGTACCTTTTGTGTGTGTGGCACATCATGTAGATCAAAAACCTACTCCATATGAACTATCCATGTGATTGGATCCTTGCTATAAAACTTCCATATATCGATCTTAGGAAAGTGGTTGGTATTCAACCCAAATTTGGAGTTTCTCCAGTCTTGATTCATCTTCCTTGTGTCCTCATAATGAATTTCACGGGATACATTTTCACTTATAGGTGGCCTCTCTATTAGGAAATTGTTCAATCCTTTCATGATCTCCATTTTTAAACCATCCATCTTAGTATCCATTAATGCCTCCAACTTAGCTTCAGTTGAATCCATCATCCCTTGTAGTTCATATTTTGTTACTGTCTTCTTTTGTAAATCATTTATGTCCTTGTTCATTTCTTCACCTTCATCAAGATTCCAAGTAGGACTGTCTGAAGGCTTATTTGGTGTAGAATTTCCCTTTTTTGGTGGCATGTTGGCCAAGTATCACTTTTAAACCTTGATTTTGAGGTGGTTCTGCTAGACGATCTTTATTCTATTGTATCTCCAACATTTCGGCCCTTCTGGGTTTGAATGTTTTTTTTTTAGTTCTCTGATATGTATTCTCTGCAATTCCGTAGGTTTTATCAAAATTATAAGTGCCAGGTGGAAGTTATGGTAACTTCCCCACACCTTGCTGATTTTGGCCCTTCCAAGAGAGCGTACTTGTAAAGCGTGCCAAGAGAAAAATATCTGATATTTGATTCTGAAATTTGCACCACAAATACTATATACTATCCACTATCCAATGCAACTGGTCTCACTTAATTTTTATACTCACGGAAGAAGATATCACTATTTTACCCGAAACACCTATTTGAGACTAGTTAATATGACTAGTCAGATACCCTATCTTACACAGGGTGTATCTACAAAAGTAGGATGATCCAAAAGCTGAAATTTTTATCACAACTACCTTGATAATTTATATGAATATCCTACAAGTTTAAGGATCTGAAATGTTACAGAAAAATATTTATTGTGAAAATTCCGCGATGACTAAATTATGGATTATTCTAGCACCCTATATTGCACATGCTATATCTCCTAAATTATAATTCCTCAGTAGATGAAATTTTAACCCCAAGAACCTTGATCCATCTACTAAATATCCTCTAAGAAGTTCCTTTTGAAACATTGTATAAAACAAGTTATAGCAAAAATTCCAATGTGTCTTAGATGCAACAGCGAAACCCCAAGACCTTGAGCTCTGAAACCAAATGTTAAGAATCAAATATCAAAATAGCGTAAAAAACCTCAGAATAAGTACTCAACGCCTTGAAAAAGAGATAATTTCAGATAATAAGCCTCTTCAAGGGGGAAACCTCCTTATACACCACATAAATTGACAAATACAAGATGATTCTAAATGAAAAGGTGTCCTTGGTATATATAGGAGACTAGGAGGTACAATTACAACTTTTGGACCGAATCTGACATCAATAAAATAAAAATACTAATGTAATATGCCCCAATTAAGGGGTATTGTGCCACTATTTAGGGCTTAACAAAGCCTTAATTTTCAACTTAGAGATCAGATTGGGGCATAATAATAGTCATTGGAAAGCTGACCTAGAGGAGAACTATATTAATGGATTATAATTTGGAGGAGTGTGATAGGTTTCATAAATTAAGAAGAAGAAGGACTGATAGCATTGATTGACAATTTTTTTATAATATGCATAATTCTAACAAAAATGGTTGCTTGCACATTTTGTAGAATTAAGGGTATAAGCAGATCAATTCAAGATCAAGATTGCAGATTAGAGACATGGAGGATGCACAAAGATCCTATAGTCATGAGAGGGAATCCAAAGGCCCACATATCAGTTTGGGTAATAAGATATAGAATGTTATGGACACATGAGCATGGTGGAGCCACCAAAATTTGTAGACTATGAGAAGTATAAGAGTGGAAGTACTGAGTTATCAAGCCAACAATGAACCTCGTGGAGCATCAATACTCTTTGTGAAAAATAAGGATGTAACGTTGAGGATATGTATTGACTTTAGACATCTAAATAAATCTACTATGAAGAACAAATACCCTCTACCATAATTGATGACCTCTTTGATGAGCTAAGAGAAGCAAAGAAATTTTCAAGGATATACTTGATATTAGGATATCATCAAGTGAGAATCAAGGAAGGAGACATAGTAAGACAACTTTTAGAATCAAGTATGGGCATTATGAATTTGTAGTAGTGCCATTTGGAATGACCAATGCACTAGCTGCCTTTATGTGCTTAATGAATGACATATTCAGAAACTATCTGGATAAGTTTTTCATTCTGTTCTTGGATGGCATACTTATTTATTCCAAGTCAAAGGAGGAACATGAAAAACATTTGAGAATGGTGCTGCAAATGCTAAGGGAGCATCAATTGTATGCCAAGCTAAGCAAGTGTTCTTTTTAGCAATAGTAGATCCATTATTTGGGGCACATCATTTCAGGGTAATGTATATTAGTAGAACCAGAGAAGATTGAAGCCATTTGGGGATGGCCAACACCAAAGAATGTTTAAGAAATCATATCTTTTATGGGATTAGCCAGATACTACAAGAGGTTTATGGCAAGTTTCTCTAAGATTTCTCATCCCATCACTTATTTACAAAAGAAGGGAACTATTTATCTTGAATGGACAACATAGTGTGAATACAATTTTCATTTATCGAAATAATTACTTATTAGTGCACCTATTTTGAATATTGCAAATCCAAATGCAAATTTTGTGGTATGCATAGATGTATGCAAAAAAGGACTTGGTGAAGTCCTCACTTAGAATGGACATGTCATTGGTTATGAATCCAAAAATCATAAAGAACATGAGAGTAATTATGCCACACATGACTTAGAACTTGCTACCATAATTCATGCATTGAATATGTGGAGGCATTACTTAATGGGGACAAAATTTGAATTGAGGACAGATCACAATGGTCTGAAATATTTGTTTGAACAACTAGCTTTAAATGCTAGACAAACACGATGGTTGGAATTTTTAAGTGAGTATGACTTTGACATCAATCATATCAAAGGAAAATAAAATAAAGTTGTAATGACTAATTGTGAAAACCTACATACTCAGATAAAATAAAGTTGTTGATGCACTCAGTAGAAGGGTACATATCATGTATCCTACAACCATTAGTATGCATAGCCTAGATTTAAAGAGAACTATTTTAGATGTTGTTGTTACATACCAACATTTCCTATTGTTAAAATAAAGCTTATAGAAAGAAGATGTACAATTAAAATTTAAAGAGTATAAGATGAGAGAAGATGGAATACTTATGCATAAAAATAAAACTTATGTTTATAATTCCAGAGAACTAAGGAAGTTGGTGTTAAAATAAAGGCATAATGTTTCATATGTCAAAAATCCTGGTTACCAAAAAATAATTTCCGCAATAAGAAGCCAATACTTTTCCCATGAAAGAAGAAGGATGTTGTTGATTACATTTCCAGGTGCATGGAATGTCAAAGAGTCAAGGTTGAGAATAGACACCCAATAGATTTGTTACAACCATTGCCAATCCCAGAGTGGAAATGAGAAGTGGTAATCATTGATTTTATCACTAAATTGCCTAGGGAAATAAGACAACATGATTCAATAATGGTAGTGGTGGATAAATTAACAAAGGCTGCTCATTTTATTCCATTGAAATTAAGTCATAAGGAAGCCAATATTGCAGAAATTTACATAGATGAAGTTGCTAGGTTACATGGAGTACCTAAGGCACTTGTTGTTGATTAAGGTTGGTTGTCATTGATGTCAACCCTTGAAGAAATCCCCATAGCACAAAGGTTGGGTAATGGACCCAAGATTGTTTGACGTAAAGATGACTCATTATTTTCTTGTCATGTTTGATAATAAGAAGAAATGGATGAACTCCAAAGTGGCCCCCTTATAGTGAAAGGCCTCACGGGAAGACGCTTTGTGGATTGAGTTATCCTAGAAGTATGGTTAGAGAACCCATTCTTATTTGTGGAATAATGAGATGAATGCCAGTGAATTTGTCTGTGAAACTATCCTATATGGATATTTATTATCATTCCATTTCCATTGGTATGTAGAATGTCACATAAATCCTCACGGTTAGAGAGTTATGGCCATGAGAAGTTGGAGAACCCAGGTTTGGGTAATGGACCCAAGTTTTTTTGATGGATAAGGGTATGAGTTTTGATATATTTTCAGGTAATAATATTCTATATGGATAGTAAATTTCATTCCATTTTTGGTGGTATGTGGAACGTCACATAACTCCTCACGGTTTGAGAGTTATGGCCTTATGAAGTTGGAGAACCCTCATATGTCATCTAGAAGCCCCAAAAGGTCAAAGTAGTCAAAGAGGTTTAAGAGATTTTAGAAGTTAAATAATAAAGTGAAGTGATGAGTGTACTATAATTAAAAGTTAATACAAAATAAATTAATTCAATAATAAATTTAATGGAGAAATTAGAAGTGGGTTAACCCTAAAATAAGGAAAGTGGGCAAAGTGACCTAGAAGATGTTTTTAAGGAAGCTACTTGGAGAGTATAAATAAGAGGCAAGGCTCTCTCATTTAAGAAACAATTGAAAATATTGAATAACTATAGGTGTCTAAGGTAACCAAAGGATATCTAAGCCTAATTTCTGAGGAAAGTGAAGAAAAGAAGGCAAAAATTCAAGGAAGGATAAATTCTTTTGATGATGCTTTCTAAGGTATGTTTTTTCCAGGTCATCTCACCATTTTCACAATAATTTTTTTTGTAGAATGATTCAAACCATGAAATTGATATTCCATTGAGAAAACATATCCAAGTATCTGTGGTAAAAAATTCATCTTGTGGGTCGTTTTATTTTTGGAGTTACACTTCGTGGAAAATAGGGTTTGTGGCTAGTCCTGAAACTAGTCAAAAACAGGTGTTTCAGATAAAAACGTCATAAATTATTCATAACAGATCCAAATTAAGTAATACCAAATTTTTTGGTTAGAATAAAGTATGTAGTATGTTTTGTCACATTTTCATATCAATTCAACAAATATTCTGTGCGGGGCATGCTCTACAATGTCACTCTCTAGAATAAGCCAGAATTCAGCAAGGTGTGCCATTTTTCCCATAACTCCTTTTCTGAGAGGTTCCAAGTAGTGAAACATGGAGGAATTGTACAAAACACACTGAATAACATTGTGTATCAGTTTCATATCTTTATTCATTATAGGTACAAAGTTATGATCATTTCAATTTAGGGTTTTTGACTAATCCAAAAATAGTCTTGTGAGACTAAAGAAACGTTTGATGAAAATGATAGTCTCTTGTTGTTAAAGTTAAGGAAGGTTTGTAGGTATGTGATCATATACATCAGGTCTATTACAGAGTTACAAATCATATTTGGATGATGAAATTGATGAGGGATTTTGGTTGAGGTACAAGTTGGCTACATGGTTGAGACAAGTAGTTGATGAGTTGGCACATACATCAGGTGTATAGTTGATGATTTTGGTACATATTGATGAGTCATAGTTGATGCATACTTGACACATGATTGGTACATACTTGGTACATGGTTGGTTGCATTTGTTTATGGTACAGGTTGATTACAGATTGTTTGGTACATGTTGGTGCATGGTTGATGCACTTGTTTATGGTACATGTTGATTACAGGTTGAGATACAGGTTGATGCATGGTTGATGCATGGTTTAGGTTATTGGTACAGGTTGTTTGGTATAGGTTTATTGGTACATGTTTTCAATGATATATCTCACAGTGATAGTGTGACAGTGGTTCCACCATTCTACTTCTACTTCAGGGTGGTTGGATAGGGAAAGGACACGTGGTTGTAGCCACCTTCCGATTGTAGTCGGAGAACATAGGGGGTTGTAGATTCCTTCTGGTTGTAGCCAGAGAATTGGGGAGTTGGAGCTTCCCTCAAGTTGTAGCCTGAGAAACTAGGGGGTTGGAGCCTCCTTCCAGTTGCAGCTGGAAAACAAAGGAAGTTGGTGCTTCCAATGGATGTAATTCTTCAAGACATATAAGATAAAGAATTCTGTGGTTTTTTCCCGATTTGGGTTTCCACATAAAACACTGGTGTACTGTGTATGTGTGTGATTGTTCATTTCTTATTGCTCATTATTGGATAATAATTTAGAAATCAGTACTGCAAGTTAGATCATGTAGAGTAACAACTCATATAAAAATGGAATACCACACTTTGATGGACA
Source organism: Picea engelmannii (assembly GCA_009831015.1). Taxonomy (NCBI): domain Eukaryota; kingdom Viridiplantae; phylum Streptophyta; class Pinopsida; order Pinales; family Pinaceae; genus Picea; species Picea engelmannii. The sequence continues at coordinate 84,565 of ML778494.1, forward strand.
AAAGTATGCTTTTTGGAGCATAAGGATGGAGACATATATACAAGCACAAGGGTTTGAAATTTGGAAATCAATTGTAGATGGATACACAATACCAACAGTTCCACCAACAAATGACAAAGCAATGAAACTTGGTCAAAATAATTCCAAAGCTACAAATGCACTTTTGAATGGTCTCAGTGAAACAATCTTCACCAAAGTTGCGCATTGTAAATCCGCCAAAGAGATTTGGGACAAGCTTCGAAATATTTATGAAGGAGATACAAAAGTCAAAGAAACAAAACTTCAAACTTGCAGAGGTTAGTTTGAACAACCAAAAATGAAGGAAGATGAGAATATTGTATCCTACTTCTTAAGAGTTGACGAAACAGTGAATGCAATCATAGGATTGGGAGAAGAAATCGAAGAATTTGTAATTGTTCAAAAGGTAGTAAGATCTCCTCCTATGAGATTCAACCTTAAGATATCAGCACTAGAAGAAAGATCAGATCTGAACTCAATAAGCATGGACGAACTGCATGGAATCTTCACAGCATATGAAATGCGAACTGAACAGGAAAATCTAGATGTAAAAGAAGCAACCTTCAAAGCATCCAAAAGATCAAAGAAAAATAAAAAGGAACAAGAATAATATAACAACAACATCGATGTCTTGGAAGATGATGAAGAAGTGGCCAACTTTGTCAAAAGACTAAAGAAGGGAACCAATGGTAGGTGTAGAGATAATCTTCCTTTAATTTGTTTTAATTGTGATGGTATTGGTCATTTTGCTAACAAATGTCCTCATAAGAAAAAGAGAAATGATGAAGGTTACTCAAAAGGAAAACACACATATAAAGGAAAAAGAACTACAAAGAAAGATTTCAAGAAAATCTTATGCATCAAAGAAGACATCTCATCATCAGATGAGGATGAAATCAGTGACAGTGAGACAGGAAGAGTTCTATTCATGGCAATAAAAGATTCTGACAAAGAAGACTCCGAAGAAGAATATGAAGAAGCCGAAGAAGGATGTGAAGAATTCAAAGATGAAATTGAAGAGGCAGAAGTTGACTATCGAGAAGAATTAATGTGTGCCATAGAAGTTATCAGAAGAGAAAAGAAGAAAAACAAGAAACTACAAGCAAAACTAGACAAGAAAAAGGAAACTCGAGAACTAGATTAAATGATCACAAGATTGAAGGTTCAAATAGAAGAAGATAAAATAATTGAAGAAGCACTCAAAGAACAACTAGAAGAAAAGGACAAGATCATTGGAAACTTGGAAGCATAGATTGTCACACTAAGAAAGGATATTCAAAATAAAAAAATACATAATAGCTCAAAAGTTATGGATGACATTATCAGTAGTCAAAAATCTCATCTTGACAAGTCTGGACTTGGATACAATCAAACAGAAAAGGGATCAAGCTCCAAAACAACAGAGCAAGAGACAAATCCAAAAATATAGGCACAAACAATGAAAGGGGATATGAATATGTACAAGGAAGATTATAGAGACACTCCTCCACCGAGAAGATTCAAATTTCAGAATCAACAACAGACAGATAGTCCTCAAGAAGAAGAAGGATTCATAAGAGCACCTTCTTTCAGAATATCTTCAACTCCCAGGTATCAAACTGTACTTTTTGGTTTATGTTATGCATGTAATAATTTTGTACATAAAGTTGTGAATTGCAGAGCTAACAACAGGAACGATAACAACTTTGAGATTCATACACAAAGGGGTTACTCAAGAAGACCTAGTGAAACACAAAGAATAAGTTATAACATGTTTGAATCTTTGAGCACTGAAGTGGAATGTTACAAATGTAACAATTTTGGACACGTGGCCAAAAATTGCAGAATGACAATCCCTCCTAAAGAACCTCAACAAAATAACAACAGTCATAGATAAGAACCTCCGAAAATGACATGGATAAGAAAGCAAGATCAATATAGCAATGAAGAATGCACAGTCTCTCTACAAGCTAAGTAGGAGAAAGATGATTGGTCTGTTGACAGTGGGTGTTCAAAACACATGACAGGTGATAGAGACAATTTTCTTACATTGCGAAAGGAAAGAAATGGATCAGTCTCCTTCGGAAATGATAATTCAGCCAAAATCATTGGAGAATGCACAGTCCGAATTGGGAACAAGAATAAAAATGCACAAAATATTCCTACTGGTAGAATATATGAAACATATTCTTCTAAGTGTGAGTCAAATGTGTGACCAAGGTCATAAAATTACTTTCGATTCACAAAAGTGTGAGATAAGAAGAGAAGGCTCAGGGAAATTGGTCGATACAATTGCAAGAACTTCAAACAACATATATGTGTTAAGTGAAATTGGAAATGAAAAGTGTTGTCTAGGAAAGGAAGATGAAAGTTGGCTATGTTATAGAAGAATGGGTCACATGCATTTTGATAACCTTGTCAAAGTCAGCAAAAGAGAAGCAGTCAGAGAAATGCCCCAAATCACGAAACCAACCAACACTTTATGCAAGCATTGTCAACAAGGAAAGCAAACAAAGACCAGGTTCAAATCAAAGGAATATTCAACAATAAGACCATTGGAAATTGTGCATACTGATCTAGTTGGACCAACTACAACAAATGGCTTAAAAGGTGAGAGATAGTTTATGTTATTAGTTGATGATTATACAAGAATGATTGCAGTTTGCTTTCTCAAGAACAAGTCAGAAGCTTTTGAAAACTTCAAGATCTACAAGGAAATGGTTGAAAATGAGATGGATTCAAGAATCAAATTCTTGAGATCTGATAATGGAGGAGATTTCACTTCAAAGGAATTTATGGACTACTGCAGCAGTCATGGAATAAAAAGGCAATTCTTCGTTGCTAGGACACCTCAATAGAATGGAGTTGTTGAAAGAAAGAACAAGACAATACAAGAAATGGCTTGAACAATGCTAATGGATTCCAAATTGACAGATATATTTTGGACATAGGTAGTGCATACAATAGTTCACATTCAAAACAGAGTAATGCTCAGAAACAACACTGATAAAACTCCCTACGAGCTATGGAAAGGAAGACCAACAATTGTGAAGCACTTCAGAGAATTTTGGAAGCAAATGCTACATCAAAAGAGAAGATGACAGAATGGAAAACTTTGACTCTCGTGTGGACAAAGGAGTACTTGTTGGTTACTCAAGTACAAGGAAAGCATACAAGTGTTAATCTAAGATTGAACAAAGTTGTGGAAAGCATCAACGCAACAATTGATGAAACAAGCAGACCAGAATTAAAGGAAGAAGAAAACAAATCAATGGAACAACTTTTCGAAGAAGAAGAAGCATAAGATGAAGTAGAATAGGAAGATGAAGAGAATCTGACATAAATAGAAGAGCAAGTTCAACAAGTATCTCCAAAGACACCTAGAAAACGAGTACAGAAGAATCATCCTTCAGATCAGATTATTGGAAACAAAGATGCAAGAGTTSAGACTAGAAAAAAAATCCGTTCACCAGAACAAACACACGTGACACTCTTATCTACAATTGAACCAAACTGTTTTGAAGAAGCCAACAAGGATGAATTTTGGAATAAGGCAATGAATGAAGAATTGGATCAAATAGAGAAAAATGACACTTGGGAACTGGTTCCAAGACCAAAGAATAAGAATGTGATCAACACAAAATGGGTTTTCAGGAATAAATTAAATGAAGATGGACAAGTTACAAGGAACAAATCTAGATTGGTATGTAAAGGATATGCACAGATTTAAAGAATCGAATTTGAAGAGACATTTTCCCCAGTTGCCAGAATGGAATCAATCCGATTGCTTTTAGCCTATGCATGCTCCAAAAATGTTAAAGTATATCAGATGGACGTAAAATCAGCTTTTCTAAATGGGGAACTTGAAGAAGAAGTCTACATTGAACAACCAAAAGAATTTCAGTTGTCAGAGAACACAGATTATGTGTGTAAATTAAAGAAGGCCTTGTGTGGTCTAAAACATGCTCTTAAAGCATGGTACTCTAGACTGGATACGTATCTGCAACAGGTAGGGTTCAGAAAAGGAAGTGCAGACAACAACCTATACATCAAGGTAAGTGAAGGTAATATTTTATTAATTGAAATTTATGTTGATGATATTATTTTTGGTAGTGATGATGACAGGTTAAGTCAAAAATTTGCAAAAGATATGCATAATGAATTTAAAATGTCGTTAATTGGAGAACTATCCTTCTTTTTGGGACTTCAGATATGTCAAAGCAACCAAGGAATCTTTATTTCTTAAACCAAGTATATCAAAGAAATGCTAAAGAGGTTCAGAATGGAAGATTGCAAACCAGTTGCAAGTTGAGCAAATATGATGATTCAAAGTCTACAGATCAGAGGCAATACATGTCAATGATTGGTAGCCTACTATATGTGACAACATCCTGACTAGATGTAATGCGGGCAGTTGGACATGTGACACGATTTCAAGAAGCACCAAAGGAGTCACATGTGTTAGCAGTGAAGAGGATTTTCAGATATCTCAAAGGAACATAAGAGTTTGGATTATGGTATCCAAAAGGAAAGGATATATCACTTATTGCCTACATAGATGCAGATTGGGCAGGTTTTATTGATGACCGATGAAGCACCAGTGGAGAAACGTTCTACTTGGGTGAGTGTTTAGTATCATGGCTAAGCAAGAAACAATCATCAATATCTTTATCTACAGCCGAGGCAAAGTATATTGCAGCAACATCATGTTGTACACAGGTTCTTTGGATGAAACAAACTCTAACAGATATATAGGTTGAGTATGATGATCCCATTCCAATCTATTGTGATAATACAAGCATCATCAATATCTCGAAGAACCTGGTGATGCACTCCAAGACGAAGCACATTCAGATAAAGTATCACTTTCTACGGGAGCAGGTTGCAGAAAAGAACATCAAAGTTGAGTATGTGGGCACAAAAGAACAAGTGGTAGACATATTCACAAAACCACTTCCACGGGAATCCTTTGAATATATTCACTAGAGACTTGGAGTTATTTCTACTCTAAAATGAATGCTTATCTTACATGTCTTAGATTTACACGAGGAAGCACCATAAGAGGACAATTCAATCAGGGGGAGCAACCCCGAATGGAAAGATACCTTTTCCATTGATGACAAAGGGGGAGAGATTATTAGATGAAGAGGACAGAGGCATGGTTCTAGGGGGATCATGAGTGATATGATTTCAGTATTGCATCATAGAGTTGCCATCAATGCCAAAGGGGGAGATTGTTGATTAAGGTTGGTTGTCATTGATGTCAACCCTTGAAGAAATCCCCGTAGCACAAAGGTTGGGTAATGGACCCAAGATTGTTTGATGTAAATATTAATTGTTATTGTCTTGTCATGGTTGATAATAAGTAGAAATGGATGAACTCCAAAGTGGTCCCCTTATGGTGAAAGCCCTCACAGGGAGACGCTTTGTGGATTGAGTTATCCTAGAAGTATGGTTAGAGAACCCATGATTAATTGTGGAATAATGAGATGAAATCTAGTGAATTTTTCAGTGAAACTATCCTATATGGATAGTTCTTGTCATTCCATTTCTGTTGGTATTTGGAACATTACATAACTCCTCACGGTTAGAGAGTTATGGCCATGAGAAGTTGGAGAACCCAGGTTTGGGTAATGGACCCAAGTTTGTTTGATGGATAATGGTATGAATTTTGATATATTTTCAAGTAATACTATTCTATATGGATAGTACATGTCATTCCATTTCTGGTGGGATGTGGAACGTCACATAACTCCTCACGATTTGAGAGTTATGGCCTTACGAAGTTGGAGGACCCTCATATGTCATCTAGAAGCCCCAAAAGGTCAAAGTAGTCCAAGAGGTTTAAGAGATTTTAAAAGGTAAATAATAAAGTGAAGTGATGAGTGTAATATAATTCAAAGTGAATACAAAATAAATTAATTCAATAATAAATTTAATGGAGAAATTAGAAGTGGGTTAACCCTAAAATAAGGAAAGTGGGCAAAGTGACCTAGAAGATGTTTTTAAGGAAGCTACTTGGAGAGTATAAATAAGAGGCAAGGCTCTCTCATTTAAGACACACTTGAGCATATTGAATAAATATAGGTTTCTGATGTAACCAAAGGATATCTAAGCCAAATTTATGAGGAAATTGAAGAAAAGAAGGCCAGAATTCAAGGAAGGATAAATTCTTTTGATGATTCTTTTTAAGGTATGCTTTTTTCAGGTCATCTCACCATTTTCGCAATAAATTTTTTTCTAAAATGATTCAGAATGTGAAATTTCTATTCCATTGAGGAAACATATCCAAGTATCTGTGGTAAAAAATTATTCTTGTGGGTCGTTGTATTTTTGGAGTTACACTCCGTGGAAAATAGGGTTTGTGGCTAGTCCCGAAACTAGTCAAAAACAGGTGTTTCGGGTAAAAATGTCATAACTTCTTCATAACAGATCCAAATTAAGTAAGACAATTTTTTTTGGTTAGAGTACAGTCTTTAGTATCATGTGTAATAGTTTCAGATCCATTCAAAAAATATTCCATGTGGGGCATGCTCTACAAGGTCGCTCTCTAGAATAAGGCATAATTAAACAAAGTGTGCCATTTTTTCCATAACTCCTTTTCTGAGAGGTTCCAAGTAGTGAAACCTGGAGAAATTGCATAACACACACTGAAGAACATTGTGTATCATTTTCATATATTTATTCATTACAGGTACAAATTTATGATTATTTCAAGTTAGGGTTGTTGACTAATCCAAAACTAGTCTTGTGAGACTAAAGAGACGTTTGATGAAAATGATAGTCTCTTGCTGTTAAAGTTAAGGAAGGTTTGAAGGTATGTGATCATATACACCAGGTCTATTACAGAGTTACAAATCATATTTGGATGATGAAATTGATGAGGGATTTTGGTTGAGGTACAAGTTGACTACATGGTTGAGACAAGTAGTTGATGAGTTGGCACATACATCAGGTGTATAGTTGATGATGTTGGTGTTAGAATATAATGGATGTGATTATTTTACCATCAACAATATCACTATTTTCACCCAACCATAGGATGAATCCACCCTCCGAGCACCTTAACCTTGACAAAGAATCACTCCGGAAGCAAACCCTAGACTAGATAGTCAAACAAAGGGTAGCACACCTTTCCCCAAGGATAACACACCAAACAAGAGCTGATAATATAGTTAAAACCATAACTAAGATATAGTTCAAGCCAAAATGCAATCTGCTAGTTGCAACAGCTGCACTGGAAGTTCTCCTCCAGACTTGCGCACAAACTGGACAACTGGAGTGTGCACAAGTGCTGCTCTACAATTCTGAGAATGCCTGCCAGAATGAAGACTGGCCTCCTGTATTTATATTAATTCTGGCTAACTTCCTGGGCCGAATTCTCATTCTGGGTGTTTATTTACTTAGTATATAATATTTCTTCTGTCTGACTTCTTCTCTTGTAGGCTAATAACCTAAAAACAATTATCCTCTTGAGCCGACTTGTCTTCTAGGGTTATTAGCCAACTCATTAGGGTTTCTTCTTGCTTCCTGGAATATTCTATTCTCGTCAGGTTTACATGTGGAGGTAAATACCTCCCGCAACTACCATAATATCAACACTCCCTCCTAGCTAGGGAGGTATTACAGGTAATAGTCTTGAGCACAAACATACCATTCACTCGGTAGCATAAACATAGTTGCATATACTAGATCATGAGCACCATCATCATCATCAGTGTCATCAGCTGCATCATCTCTCGGAACCATAATATTTCTGAGTAATCAGACATGATGCTCACTCCACAGAGTGACACAAGATCCATTTTTCTAATCTAGAAGAATAAATGTTCTGAACCATTTTCTGTCTGGGAAATCTCTATTCATTGGTCATCCATCTAGCTGATAATCATTTTCAACACTGCTGATAGTATTTAAGGCAATCAGAACAATATCAATCAATAGAACACAACTGTGTCTATCCATAGTAGTACACAACTACAATTCAGTGGTACACTACCACACCAAGTAACACACAGGTACTTGATCAGTGACGCATAGTCACAAATAATGGAACACATCCACCACAGTAGTATACATCTACTATCTAGAGACATACAGTATTCATAACAATCATCTGATATCAACCTGGACATAAAAAATGTTATGATATAAAATGAATCATATGGGCCATTCTTCCACTCACATCTGTGAGATCTTGGAAGAGCATCTTCCCTCAGAAGGTCAAACATCATTGATGAACTATCTAGACTATTATTCTCAAGAAAGGAAGAATAAATTTCCTGATTTATGAGCCTGGACCATTCCCCACCCTGGGCCATTCCTTTGACACTAGACAAAGTGTAATCTGGAGAGAATGAGTCTGCCCTAAGGAATGTCTTTCCCTAATTGATGAACCCTGACCATTCCCCGCCTTGGGCCATTCCTCCAGCACTAAACAAAGTGAAACCTGGAGAGAATGAATCTTCCCTAAGGAATGTCTGTCTAGACCATTTCCTAAGGAAATGATTGTCCTACACCAACCTCCAAAACATACCATTCCCCATGTTAACCACAATGGGAAATTGTTGTTCGGCGAGGCGGGCCAGTCTTTTTGAGTAACCCTCAAGAAGAGAGACTGCCCTACACCATTTCCCATGTTAACCGCAATGGAAAATAACTGTCTATGGTACATCAACAATCCATCGAACCATTTTCATTACGAAAGTGACCGTTCGATCTGGACCATTTTTCGAACTGGAAAATGCATGTTCGTTAGAAATCTCAAACCACTTTCTGAACTAGAAAGGAATTGCACATACTGGACCATTTTTCAAACTAAAAAAATGACTGTCCATGAGTCAATAACACATCAATGCTCCCTCCCAACTTGGGATTCATCTCTTCCTTTTTCAATAAGAAATTCATCTCCACGAGCTCCATATTGAGTACACAAACTCTTTGATTTTGGACAGAAGCTTTACCAAAATGTTTTCTTATCTTCTCATCTGTGGAGATATGTGTTGGAGAACCACTTTATTCTTTCTGGACTTCATCATGGATAATGTAATGCTTGATTTCAAATGTACTTCGGTCTGGAACACTGGTTTTATCTGAAGGTTTCATGTAGCTCTAATCAATAAAGTATATCATTGTTGGATTCCTCTTGGTTCCTGCTTGCTCACAACATCGTGGCAAGGGTTAAATTGGAACATATCCACGTGGCACTTCTTCTGTCATCATGAGATATTTTTCATGGATTGGCAATCCATCATCCTGATATTCTGAGTAATCATTCTGATACAATATCTCTGTTATAGAAAATCTTCACCACGCTTATGCTGTGCATTGGAGGCTCTCCACCAAGTTGTCTTCTTCCATAAACATACAAGGGTATCTTTCTGGTATAGCTCAAAGCTTTGAGGTTTCTCTTCATATGCTCTTTTTTTAATTGCTCTGGAGAACAGTCTTTGCATTAATCTGATGTAGAACTCCAACTCATGGATATTGCAGATGATATAATGACTCATGTAGAGGTATGTCTAGTTTCCTGGAAAAAGTAATCATCATAGTCTTCTCCCTCCATCCGGGAGAACCTCTAGTTCTGGATCTTTCAATGCTTTCATATATACATTGTTCTTCATCACAACTTTCAGTTCCTCTGCTTGATTGCTTTTAGTGAGTTCATGTCACGCTGGTAATCTTGTGATTCTCGATACAATGACTGGTTGGTTTGGCTTCTCTTTCTTTCTTGGAATCTTCATGTTCTTCCTGATGTTTTTCTTTAGCTCTTGGGTCCATGGAGTTTCTTATAGATTCCATATCCTAAATATTCCACTTCTTCCTTTCATTATAGGATCACAGATGTGGATGGAAAACCAGGGATACTTTAAGGCTTCTCTTCGAAGAAGACTTCTTTTGAGGTTGAATTGAGAACATACTTCCTTTCATGGTTGTTACCATGGATATATACTTCATCATCTTCAATGGATCATAGGATTAGCTCCCTCCTAATCCTTTCTTCATGTATGAGTGAATGTTTTTCTTTTGGAAATATATAACCGGCTCCCTCCATCTAACAGAGTCCATGCTTTTGTATGCATCCTTATTGTCTTCTGCAAAGCGTCATATGTATTTCTCCAATTTCCACTTGATTCCTAAATTCTTTCTGTCTTTGCTTCTTCTAAGTCTCTTCAGGATTGATTCTGATTTCAGCTTATCTTGTAATAGCTTCCACATGATTTGTTTGATGTATTTCATCCTTTCATGTGTATTATCTGACTTGTATAATGATAGAAATCCTTATCTTGTTGTTCTTCCATAGGTATAGTTCTTCTTGGAACATATTATCTTCTAAGAGATAGATATACAAGATATGTACAGATACTATGCAAACACGATATGTACAAGAACTAAGAAGAGTATTGTTACCTTGTCTTTAGAAGAAGAAGTCTATTTTTATCCTGCTTGGTCTTGTTAGTAGGTTCCTTTTCTTCAACAACTGATGCTTTGTGTGTCCCCTTCCTTTTCTTTATCTCAGGATAATGATTCTTGTAGTGACCATACTTTCGACAGTTGAAGCATTGCATTTCTAAAATATCTTTCTCTTGATTTGGCTTCCTCCTTGAACCAAACTTCCTTTTGTTCTTGAAATAATTGAATCTTGTTGTGAAGGCTTGATCATCATACTTCTTTTAGGGTTTCTCTTTTGAACTGATCCTGGATTCTTCTTGAGCACAACAAGTCCAAAGTTCTTCAAATGTAGGATACTCCTTCCTTGTGTTCATGCTTGCGGAAAATGCATCCCATGTCTTGGGAAGACCATTGAGTACTATGTTTACCAATTCCTTCTCTGAAATGATCTCTTCAATATCTTGTAGTTGATCTCTTAACTGAGAGATTCTCACAAAGTATGATGTTATACTGTCATCATCATTCATCTTCATGTCATGGAGCTCATTCTTCAGACTCCTTACTTGTCCAATGTTTCTGACTGAGAAGAGGTTTGTTAGGGCATCATACATCTTCTTCGATGAGTCAAGATGGGAGATGTAGGGTATCAAGTGGTATTTTGTAGAGTCCACTATGATACTCATGGCATTGATGTCACCATCTTTGAACTTCTCCATAACTGCAATGTTCTGCGGTTCCTTCTCTTTTCCTTCTTCAAACTTTGGTTCCACGATATTTCCTTTCGCGATATCCAACACTTTATTCTTAGCAAGGATGAGATCAATCCTTGTCTTCCATGCTCTGAAGTTAGAAGCTCCATCTAAATTTTTTTCTGATCTCATAGACTAAGTCATGGCTGCTTTGACTTGGTCAACCCTAGATTTGACCAAAAACTCAAACTTGACGTCTTGGCTTGCTGAGAGTACTAGGAGATGCGCTAGGATAGGGCACACTGATCTATCTGGAAATTAGGTCAATCCCTTCACTTAAGGTGCCTCAATGAGAGGGTTAGGTTTTCTGCAACTGCACCTGTTAGTAACCCTAGCGACAATGCTTTGGTGATTGCTCCTGCTAGAAACCCTAGAGATAGTTCTTCAACGAGATTAATATCCTTATGGCTATGCTTCTTTCCAATGGTTTAGACTGAATGAAGGAGGTGTGGGCCCATAACCCGTTAGAATATAATGGATGTGATCATTTTACCATCGATAATATCACTATTGTCACCTAACCATAGGCCGAAGCCACCCTCCGAGCACCTTAACCTTGATAGAGAATCACTTAGGAAGAAGACCCTAGGCTATATAGCCAAACAAAGGGTAGCGCACCTTGCCCCAAGGATACCGCACCAAACAAGAGCTGATTAGATAGTCCAAACCATAACCAAGAGATAGTCCAATCCAAAACACAATCTGCTAGCTGCAACAGATGCAACAACAACTCTCCTCCAAACTTGCACACAAATTGGACAACTGCAGTGTGCACAAGTGCTTCTCTGCAATTCTGAGAATGCCTACCAGAATGAAGACTAGCCTCCTATATTTATACTAATTCTGGCTAACTGCCTGGGCCGACTTCTCATTTTGGGTGTCTATTTACTTAGTATATAATATTTCTTATGGCCGACTTCTTCTCTTGTAGGTTAATAACGTAATAACAATTATCCTCTTGAGATGACTTGTCTTCTAGGGTTATTAGGCAACTCATTAGGGTTTCTTCTTGCCTCCCAGAATATTCTATTCTCATCAGGTTTACACGTGGAGCTAAATGCCTCCCACAACTACCATAATATCAACAGTTGGTACATATTGATGAGTCATAGTTGATGAGTACTTGACACATGATTTGTACATAATTGGTACATGGTTGGTTGCACTTGTTTATGGAAAATTTGGTACATATTGATGAGTCATAGTTGATGAGTACTTGACACATGATTTGTACATACTTGGTACATGGTTGGTTGCACTTGTTTATGGTACAAGCTGATTACAGATTGTTTGGTAAAGGTTGGTGCATGGTTTATGCACTTGTTTATGGTATAGGTTGATTACAGGTTGAGGTATAGGTTGATGCATGGTTGATCCATGGTTCAGGTTATTGGTACAAGTTGTTTGGTATAGGTTGATTGGTATAGGTTTACAATGATATATCTCACAGTGATAGTGTGACAGTGGTTCCATCATTCTACTTCTAATTCAAGGTGGTTGGATGGGGAAAGGATAGGTGGTTGTATCCACCTTCCAGTTGTAGCCGGAGAACATAGGGGGTTGTATCCTCCTTCTAGTTGTAGCTAGAGAATTGGGAAGTTGGAGCTTCCCTCAGGTTGTAGCCTAAAAAACTAGGGGGTTGGAGCCTCCTTCCAGTTGCAGCTGGAAAACAAAGGAATTTGGTGCTTCCAATGAATGTAATTCTTCAAGACATATAAGATAAAGCATTCCGTGGTTTTTTCCCGATTTGGGTTTCCACATAAAACACTGGTGTACTGTGTATGTGTGTGATTGTTCATTTCTTATTGCTCATTATTGGATAATAATTCTACATTGATATAACACTTGGATTATTTGGAGAAAAAGGATTAGAATTATGCTATTACTGATTCACCCCCCCCCCCCTCTCAGTAATCCAACACTTGTTTAACATAGAGATCCAAATTTTACTTCAAACTTTTGCAAATGATTGTTTAATGGATTTGGTACAAATCTAAATTTTARTACAACATACAAACCATAGTCAGAAGAACATACATAGAGATTCAACCAAGCGATTGAAGACATGTTATTAATGTATGTGATGAAAAAGCCATCCAAGTGGGAAGATTATTTAAATTTGGTTGAGTTTTCCTACAAAAATGGGTATCAATATTCATTTAATATGATCCCATTTGAAGCTCTATATGGTAGAAAATGCAATACTCTAGTGAGTTGGGACAATCTAGTAGACAAAGCATTACTTGGGCCATACTTTTTGAAGGACATGGAAGAGTGGATGGTTAAAATTAAGCATAATTTGAAAGCAACACAAGATATGTAGAAGAATTTTGCATATAAGAGCAAGACAACTAGAGAATTTAAAGTGGGAGAGCATGGATTTTGGAAATTGAATCCCAAGAAGAGCTCATTGAAATTGTGCAACTGTACCAAGCTAGCATCCATATTTTGTGGTCTATTTGAAATATTGGACATAATAGGACCAATTTCATACATGCTTGCATTTCCTGCTTCCATGAATGTGCATAATGCATTTCATGTATCTTTGCTGAAAAAGTATGTGCATGTTCCTAACCATGTCATTGATTGGACTTTGATTCAGGTGGATCCAGAAGGAGGATTTCAGGTAAATCCAATGCGTATATTGTATAGGAAGGTCAGGATGCTCCAAAACAAAGCCATAGAGTAGGTAAAGGTACAATGGACATACTACAACCATGAAGAAATGGGATGAGAGTTAGAAGATACAATGTGGGAGGCCTACCCGCAGTTGTTTTTGAATTTTTGATAAAATTATATCTATATGTACACCTGCATGCTGATAAGCACTAAGGACAGTGCCAAAATAAGAGGGAGGGGAATGTAAAACCCCATTTTTGAGTCTCGATATTAATAATGTAGTTTTGTTTAATTGATGAAATGAAAAAGAGCCTAGCAATGCAATACTTTGAATATTAATAATAACAATGCATAGATGGTTGGAAGACAAATAAGGACAAAGTCATAGGGGCTATGATTCCATGAGGGGGGGATAAAGGGGCTAATCCAATTTATTATATTGTATTAACCCATGTTGGAAATTAGTTGGAAAAGTGGTTATGTGAGGTTCTTGGGGAAGCCACGTGGTGCATTATTGCATTCAAATATATAACCATGAGTTTTGGTTGTTGGAAGTTCCTCACTCATTCTCCATTCATTATTGCTCACTCTTGTGTTGATTAATTGGGTTGGTTTTCATTGATGTCAACCCTTGAAGCAAGTACGGTAGCAATTTCTTATAACCCCAACAGTATGGTTAAGGGACTCAAGTTTTTTTGAGGTATAAAAGTATGAAGATCAATGTATTTGTAGGTGAGACTATTCTAGATGGATAGTACATGTCATGCCATTTGGTGATATGTGGAACACCACATAAATCCTCACGGTTATAGATTTATGGTATTGCGAAGTTCGAGAACCTTCATAAGTTATATAAAAGTCTCTAGAAGGTCAAAGAAGTCAATTTATTCTAGAAGCTCCTAGAAGAAGTTTGCTAGTCAAAGTGGTTGTAACTAGGAGTTAATCATGAGTTAAGTTGTTGCAAAATGAAAATAATTAAAAATAAATTAGTTGCAACTAGAAGTGGCAAGTTTACTGTTTGTGTATAAAGTGGTTATAAGTGGGCAAGTGGTTAGAAGTGGGTTATCCCTAAAATAAGGAAGTTGGGTTAAGTTAGTTAGAAGGTAACCCCTTGAGGAAACTACTTGGAGAGTATAAGTAAGAGAGAAAGGGTCTCCTATTATCACCTATTGAGCACATTGAATATCTATTATTATGTAAGGTTTATTGCAAGTACTCATTGATACATATGAAGTTATGTAAATATGAGGTAGCAAGAAGGGTTGACGACGAAAGTTTCAGAGTTGCAGAAATACTAAAAAAACCCTAGTTTTTGAGGTGTATGTGGGTTGTAGTGGAAGAGGTCGCGTACATACGCAGGATGGTAGTAAAGGAGCACGCATATAGTGAGAAAATCCAAGGAATCTTGAGTTTCTAAAAGTTCCAGGTTCTCAGAGTCTGAAAGCAAGTTCCCAGGAAGGTCTAAAGTGATCATGTATAATAGATCTATCTACAGGTTCAAAAGGTATGTCATATTCTTATATGTAGTTGGATATTGTTTTCTACATGAGATATGGTTAAGGGAGTTTGAGGATTTTCCCTAGAGAGGATGTTGGTTGTATGGCACTCATTGTATGAGCTAGATCTACAGAAATACAACTCTGGTATGTTTGATATTCATTATTGCTACATCTTGTTGGGTTGAGTGTTGAGGCATATCTTGTATCTCTTGGTACATGGTTGAGGGATTTTGGTTGTGATGTGTTGGTGAAGCTGTTGGTTTAGTTTGAGGCTGCATATCGGTGAGGTTTTGATGTCTATTCCATGTGATGGTTATTACACTTGATCATGATTGTATACACATGTATGGAACATGAATATAGAGATATATATGCACATGTGGTAGTGGTTTCATCATTTTGACACTTATATTTCAGGGTGGTTGGACGGGGCAAAGATAGGTGGATGTAGCCACCTTCCAGTTGTAGTCGGAGAACATAGGGGGTTGTATCCTCCTTCTAGTTGTATCCATAGAGTTGGGGAGTTGTATCCTAGAAACTTTGAAGAATCTAGCAAGGATGAATTCCGAATAAAAGCCATGGATGAAGAGTTGGATCAGATAGAGAAGAATGACACTTGGGAATTGGTTCCAGGGACAAGGTACAAGAATGTGATCAACATGAAGTGGGTCTTTAGAAACATTTTGAATGAAGATGGACAGGTTACCAGGAACAAAGCTATATGCTCAGGTTGAACATTGAAGGTGTCGAATCTGAAGAGTCATTTTACCTAGTTTCTAGAATGGAAGCAATCAGATTGATCCTAGCTTATGCATGCTCCAAGAATATTAAAGTGTATCAGATGGATGTGAAATTATCCTTCTTGAAAATGGATATATAAGAAGAAGTCTACATTGAGCAACCAAAAGGATTTCGGTTATCAGAAATGAAAATTGTGTTTGCAGATTGAAGAAGGCCTTGTATGGTCTCAAACAAACCCTCAGAACATGGTATTCCAGAGTGGACAGATATTTACAACAATAAGGGTTCAGAAAAGGAAATGCAGACACCAACCGCTACGTCAAGGTAAATCAAGATAATATTTTTTTTAATTGATTTTACGTCGATGATATTATCTTTGGAAGTGATGATGATATGATGAGCCAAAAATTTGCAAACAATATGCATAAAGAATTTGAAATGTCATTACTTGGAGAATTATCCTTCTTTTTGGGTCTTCAGATATATCAAAACAAAGAAGGGATTTTTATTTCTCAAACCAAGTATATCGGGGAAATGCTAAATAGGTTCAGAATGGAAGATTGCAAACCAACCAATACTCCTATGCAGACTAGTTGTAAGTTAAGTAAAAATGATGATTCAAAGTCTACAGATCAAAGGTAGTAAAAGTCAATGATTGGAAGCTTACTTTATATGACAACATCCAGACCATATGTAATGCATGAAGTTGGATAGGTGGCACGATTTCAAGAAGCACCAAAGGAATCACATGTTCTAGCAGTAAAGAGGATATTCAGATATCTCAAGGGTACAAAAGAGTTTGGATTATGGTATCCAAAAGGAAATGATCTATCACTTATTTCCTACACCGATGCAGATTGGGAAGGTTGCATCGATGAATCAAGTACAATTGGATCATCATTCTACTTGGGTGCGTGTTTGGTATCTTGGCTAAGTAAGAAACAATCATTAGTATCATTGTCTACAACCGAAGAATAGTATATTGCAACAACATGTTGTACACATGTTCTATGGATGAAACAAAGAGTCCAATGATGCACTAGTGATGAATCCAGGTTCTACGGTTGAACCCATTCTAATATATTGTGATAATACAAGTTCCATTAGTATCTCAAAGAATTCAGTGATGCACTCCAAGACGAAGCACATTCCAATCAAGTATCATTTTCTATGGGAATAGGTTGTAGAGAAGAAAATTTGAGTTGAGTATGTTGGCACCAAAGAACAAATTACATACATCTTTACAAAATCATTTCCAAGGGAAGCCTTTGAGTATCTTTGTCAGAAACTTGGCATAGTTTCTGCCCCACAATGAATTTTGAATTCTATTCTTATATGTCTTATATTTACAAGAGGAAGCACCATAAAGAGGACAATTTAGTTTGGGGGAGAAACTTCAGGAAGAGTTCATTCAGGGGGAGAAACCCCAAGGACAATTCATTTAGGGGGTGCAACCCCAATGGGAAGTTACCTTTTCAATTGATGTCAAAGGGGGAGAGTTTTCTCAGATGCATGGATAAAGAGTTAGATGCTTGGATAGAGAGCACACATGTATGATTCTAGGGGGAGTGATGATCACAGGGGGAGCTGTTAGGTTATGAAAAAGGTATAAATATATTCCTTTTTCCGACATTTCATGAGATCATCTTGATTGACTTTTCAATTATTTAGGAGAAAATAGAATAGAAAATGAATAATATACTCTTTAGCGTTATTGTTGAAGTTAGATTACATAGATCCTAAATATGATTGGAATTATCTGGTTTTATTAAAAGATTGGTTAAATATTGTCAAACCCAAGATAACAAAGGAAATCTTGAAGATGCGCAAGCTATTGGAGGTTGAAGACTTTATGGTGCAAGGCAGTTTTGAAGATGATCGAGTTTCTTATATTGTAATAGTAAAACAATCCTAAGGATCTTTCGATCCTCAAGATAGCTTAATTTACCCAGATTATTGTAATATATAAGGGGTAAATAGATCTTGAAAAGAGGTAGAAGAATTGCACCCAAGAACTCAGAACTTAGAATTGCTATGCATTAGCAGTTTTTGTAAAATGTTGTACCAACTATGAAATCAATAGAATCTTCGAGCGGTTTTACCATTTCTATATACTGAATTTCAAATAGCAGTGCTTCTAAGGACCAAGGGCACGGTCTGAAGGAGCTACTGTTCGACCTATAATTGTATCAGTTCAATTTTTGTTTTGTGATTCGATTCTCTTTTACAGTAGTTAAATGAATGCATAATTTTGTTGATGATTTCATGTCAATTGCAAGAGATAGATATTCCCTAAAGCATTAGATGATTGTTGTTCCAATTCCTATTACTGAGATTTGATGCATGCCAATTCCTCATAAGTTCACGTTTGTTGTTCCCTTCACTAAGTTTACATTTGTTGTTCCTTTTACTTAGTTTAGAGTTGTTGTTCCTTTCCGTTAGAATATAGTTGTTGTTCCTTTAAATAGAAATACGATTGTTGTCTCTTTTCGACTAGATTACTATTTCTTTCCATAGATAGAGTAATTCGCCTTTTTCTTTCCAACATTTTGATTCATAATAATAGTCATTTCTGCAATTCTTAATCTAGATTCAATTATTGCTCTTAAAATGAATTCAATAGATTAATTAGTTCCTTTCCATTGCACAACTTTAGATTTCAATTCCTAGAATCTTTAATGAATGTTTCAATAACTTGATTGTTGATAAACTCAGATTTGCTTTCACTACACGATTTTAGCCTCTACGAGCTATCTGCATAGACTTTGTCAATATTCTTTGAGATTAAAGACGAATCCTCAGGTTGATAAATTAATGTTAAACTAAGGTTGTTTTTAGACATCTTTAGAGCCCAACATTTTGGCCCCGTTGCCAGGGAAGAATATCAAAGGTAGCATAGATTGTGCCTCTGGAGGATGAGGTATTTACGACGGAAGGTAAGAAACTACGCAGGCAATAAGTAAGATGCTTATACTAGCGCCTACCTCCAGTTGATGCATTAAGAGGTTGCATAGGTGTTTTTTTTCTTCTTGATTTTCTGTTTTTTTTTTGTTGTGTGAAGTGTGTATGACTAAGAAGAAAGATCTTGAAAAACCAAAACCCCCACCAAAAATTACCAAAGTCCAGGGCTTGGTGCTCCCTGGAAGAAGAACTTTCATAGACGACATCATCCGAAAAGCAGAATCTCAAGCTTCAGTTGGACTTAGAAAAGGATCTACCCGAATGCCTCAGGTGGCAGTTTTACCAAATGCATCCCACGCCGAGATTCATAGAAAAACTGAAGGGACTAAGCAAAGCTTTCAGAGCACAGATATTCCACCCCTCAACCCTTTAGAAAAGGGAAACTCTTGTAATTTGGAGGAAGGAGAAGGAGAAACCAGTGGGATAGTTAAGACAGACCCACAACCCGATCCTGAATCTCATGTGAAAGAAGAAGGCATACCCGAAATCCCAGATAGAGGCAGTGAAATCAAATCCCCTAGAGGATCAGATAACCGATCAATTCAAATAAAATATCTGGATCAAGAAATCCCTGAATATTTCTGGCATATTTTTGATCAAATGGCACAACCAAATCCATAACGCCCCTAGACCTCCACTTTGGAATATCTGTTAGTTGATCTAATCGCCAATGACCCCATGAAGGAAATTCCCCTACAAAACCTGCCAACCTTTCATGGATTAATCTTAGAAGACCCAGACTCATTCTTATTTGAATTTGATATCCTATGTAGAGGGTATGATTACACCTCTGAACCCCAAAAATTAAAATTGTTCCCCTCCACTTTGAAAGGAGAAACTCTACGCTGGTTCATGGGATTAGGGGGAGGAACTATAAACTCATGGGATGGGATGAAACATGCGTTCTTGACAAAATATCAGGATTATTCTAGAACTAGAGACTTAAAAGATGAAATCTTTCAAATGACTGCAAAATAAAATGAATCATTAGAATAATATGTCTAGAGATTTCAATATAATTTACAAAGATCACCCTATGGCACGTTACCAGGTGAAGTACTTAAGGCAACTCTGATTAAAGGTATGAAAGATGAATGGGTAGAAACGTTGAATTTAATGGGGAAGGGTGACATTTATCAAGAAACTTATGATGACATCATCCTATTGTGCATTAGGTGCTCAAGAGGAAGTTCACAGACCARATCAGGGATGCGTACCCCCTCACTAGAAATAGCAATATTACCAGCGGCGGTGTTACGCAAGCTGAAGTTGATAATCTCTTAGAAAACTTCAAAATAGATATTTTGAGCACTCTGACTACACAATTGGATGTGTTTCAGGCCAATCAGAAAAAAAACAAAAGCAGAACAAACGTTGGCCATATTTTTCCACAGGTGCAGGAGAAAACATGGTCCAAGGGATTGCCCTTTGGACGTGGTCCGGGTTTGTGCTATCTGCGCCAAGGATCATGACACATAACAATGCCCATCGCTTCCTGGACTGAAAGCTGTCTTTAGAGAAGCAGAAGAAGAAACAAAGCCATTATATCTGATGGCTCAACATCGTCAATGGAAGAATCAGCCTCCAAATACACTGCAGGACCCTTCCTCGTTCTTCTCTGGACAGTATAATCAACAACAAGCTCATGGTAGCACATGATAGGGTCAACCATTTACTAATCAGAACTGACAGCCCCAACAATACCCACCTGCAAATCCCACTTGGAAAAACCATCCCGCTGCAAATCCTACCTGGCATAATCAACCAATTGCAATTTCCACTTGGCCTAACTCACAATATCCCACCTCATCCTAGAAAAACTCAAATAAAAACATCTACCCTTCATAGTGGCCCAACATGACTAACCAAAACCCAAATTGGAATTAGAATTGGTAGTACCCCATGGGGATAAACAACCAACCCATGGGGATGGCCCCTCAAACTCAACCTATGTTACAAGCACCACTCCAATTGCCCCAAAACCCACAATCCGAATTGCACCCTCAACTACCATCCCAACCTCATCCAAATCCAAATAACAGACTGACTCAGCTCGTCCAGATTATGGAGAATGGAGAAGGAGAGACCAGCTCAATAGGGTGCAGTGAACTACGGTTGAGATCGGGACGAATAATCTCTCCTGAAGAAAATAACATTTTTGAAGAGCAGGATAGTGAAAAGCAACTAGGAATAACACCTTCGATTGTGGTAATAACAGAAGAAATCGAGCAGGGGGGAAACATAGTCGAATCACAAGATCTTGATAAGGATGCAATGCCCTCCCCTCTATTCCCCGAAATATTTAGGATAGCAAAACCGACCGTATATCCCAACTTCGACATTATAGGGGAACTCAAGAATTGATATATCAAGATCCACTCCTGCAATCTCTTCAGGACATCCCAATCTACGCAAAAATGATCAAGGAGCTATGTGGGAGAAAGCCCGTCAGAAAAATTAAAAATCCATCATCAACAGTCCGCGTGGTAGGAGCCTTGTTTGATCTAATTTTAGGTAGACAAGAACCGGTTAAATATGTAGATCCATGGAATCCCATAGTGACAGTTCAGATCCAGGGCTGTTCTTTTCCCAATACACTAGTTGATTTGGGAGCAACCATCAACATACTGACTATGGAAACCTGCAATACCCTGGGTTTTAACTCCTTCGAACCCACCACAATAATGCTGCAGCTGGCAGATCGATTGATAGTTCGACCAGTTGGCACATTACATGATATAGCCATCTCCGTCGACTCTTGGGAATATCCGACAGACTTCCTCATCATCAACCCAAGAAGTGGACTTGAAGGGCATCCATTGATACTGGGAAGGCCATGGCTTGCAACAACATATGTGTACATAGGATGTCGAGCATGTAATATGACAATCACTAGAGGGGGTATCACAAAGAACCTCATTTTATATCCTCCTACTAAACGAAGTCCAACTTTCTGATATCCACAATTTTCACCACCATGATACCCAGAGAGGGATTTACGAGCGCCTCTTACGCAGGAAGAAGCCCTCAGACTTAAAAACCAGCTAGAGGATGACGTAATCAGTGGGTTTATCAATAATCCAACCACCATGAGCAACCTGACCTGCCAGATGCTCCAAGATGTTCTAGATTGTGAAGCACAGGGAGACCTACTGGAATATTTAATGTAACAACAAATTCCAACTATAGCCGTTCATAACAACAAACCCGTCGAGATTTCACCAGGGAGGTCTCTAAACATCAATTCCAATTTAGATGAACAACAACAACAAAAGAAAATTCAAGTCCTCTCCAAATACCAACAAGATTTTGCATGGGAATATTCTGATATAAAAGGTATTGATCCACAACTCTGCACACACCACATTTATGTTGAAAAAGATGCCCGACCTATCCGACAGCCACAGAGAATATTGAATCCTCACCTCAGGGATATCATTAAAGAAGAATTACAAAAGCTGTTGGACGTAGATTTTATATATCCCATCTCAGATAGTCAGTGGGTTTCCCCATTAGTGATCGTCCCAAAGAAAAATGGGAAATGGCGCATATGTGTTGACTACAGGGAACTTGACAAAGCCACTCAAAAATACCACTTCCCTTTGCCTTTCATTGACCAGGTCCTGGATACTTTGGAAAGAAAGAAATTCTTTTCTTTCCTAGACGGTTTTAGTGGGTACAATTAGATTCAGATTGCCCCAGAAGATCAAGATAAAACTACATTCACATGCCCCTAGGGCACTTTTGCATACAGAGTATTACCCTTTGGACTTTGTAATGCTCCAACCACTTTTCAAAGGGCCATTCTGAGCATATTCAATGATCTGATCAGCGAAAGACTTGAAGTCTATATGGATGATTTCACTCCTTATGGCGATGACTTCGATCAAGCACTGAATAACCTGGAGAAAATACTAGAGCGATGCATTGCGACCAGGTTATGTTTAAGCCACGAAAATTGTCACATGATGATGACAAAAGGTGTGGTACTAGGGAATTATGTCTCTGCAGATGAAATTAGGGTAGATCCAACAAAAATAGAGGTAATCCTTAATCTACCTACACCACACACACAAACTGAGGTACATAGTTTCCTTGGCGCTTCAGGATACTATCGTAGATTTATGGAAAATTTTGCAAGAACCACAACACCTTTACATGCTTTGACTGGTAATGTAGAATTTTAGTGGTCTGACAAGTGTGATGTGGCATTTGTAGGACTCAAGAAGTTGATCTCGACAACACCGGTGTTGAGGGGGCCAAATTGGAAAATACCATTTCGCATATCCACCGATGCATCGGATATTTCCATAGGCGTTGTCCTTGGACAGGAGGAGGACAAGAAACCCTACACCATTTATTTTATTAGCAAGAATCTTAATCCAGTTGAACTTAATTATACAGTAACAGAGAAAGAGTTTGTAGATGTTATACATGCCATCAATAAATTTCGTCATTATATAACAGGCTATCCAGTCATTCTGTATATTAATCATTCTGCTATTAGATATCTGGCTAATAAACCAATTACTAATGGACGGGTCACTCGATGGTTGTTACTATTGCAGGAATTTGATATCACCATAAAAGATCGACTTGGGAGAGAAAACCTTGTCGCAAACTTCCTATCCCACATACCCAAAACAGACGACTCCTTAACAGTCGAAGATCGATTTCCAGATGAGCATCTGTTTGCCGTTACCACAAAGCCACCTTGGTACGCTGATGTGACAAATTACCTGGCAACGGGAAGATTACCGACACATCTTTCATCAAGGGAAAGAAAAATGATCGTCCAACGTAGCACACGATTCACCTAGATCAATAGATATCTCTTCCATACAGGAGCTAATCTCCAGATCCACAGATGCGTATGAGATGACAAAATCTACGACATACTAAAGGATGAACATGATGAGCCCTGTGGTGGGAATTTTGCAGATTGCAGGACTGGACACAAAATTCTACAGATGGGCTATTGTTGGCCCTCAATATTCAGAGACACGAAGAAATATGTCCAGACCTGCGATAGTGGTCAACGGATGGGAAAACCAGGCCAAGCTGATGAAATGCCTTTGAAAGCACAAGTAGTTGTGGAACCATTTGAGAGATGGGCACTAGACTTCGTTGGGCCCTTCAATCCAAAGTCAAATAAGAAGGTCTATATTCTAGTTGCAACGGACTACATGACTAAATGGGTAGAGGTAGAAGCCTTACCAAATGAAACAGAAGAAGTCGTCATCAAATTTCTTTTCAAATTATTTGTACGATATGGACTGCCAAGAGAGGTAATTACTAATGGGGGTCACAATTTACAGCTCATAGAATCACTACCATCCTGGATAATTATCATATCAAACACATAATTACTTCTCCATACCATCCACAAGAAAATGGGCAAGTGGAAAGCACCAATAAATTCCTGGAGGCAATCCTGACAAAGACTGTAACAAACAGACAGAATTGGGCTTCTGAGCTCCCAAATGCCTTATGGGCTTACTGCACAACATGGCGTAATACCACTGGCTACTCTCCTTATCATTTAGTCTATGGAAAAGAACCCATATTCCCAATCGAGTTTGAAATCAAGACTCTAAAGATGGCCCAGGAAATCAGACTGGATCTTACAAAAGCACATAAATAGCGCCTTCAACAACTAAACGAATTGGATGAAGCACGCCTTTCTGCTGTAGAGCGCACAGTTGTTATTCAACAACAGAGAATGACCTAGCACGAGAATCATATAAAAAAAATCATTTAAAAAAGGTGATTGGGCGCTCCTCTATGATTCCAGATTTCAGGGTTTTTCGAGAAAATTATAGACACAGTGGCTAGGATTATATGAAATCAATGAAGTCCATGATAATGACACAGTCACGTTAAGCACCATTGACGAGTCCGAATCTCCATTTCGGGTCAATGGACACCGACTACAACTCTATCATCAACCGCCCTCAAAATAATCTTTCTACCAAGAGACCAAGAGGTAAGTAAGGACCCTACCATTCAAATTTTGGCTGGCTGGGAAGGTAATCCAACCACCCCAACTCCATAAATGTTGAATTTTGTTGACACTGTACATACTGTATATAATTTTGTTTTCTGTAGATTTTATTTAGTTTTTTTTTTTATTATTTTTTACAGTCATTCGAGAAAGTCAAAACTAGGGAGGATAACTGTAATGAACTCAATTATCACTCTTTTCTGTTCCAAACTCCCGCTTCATCTCATCACTCAAACCCTTTCTTTCGCAGAGAAATGAATGTGTCATGATTCAACAACATCAATTGGGCAACTATAATGAAATTCATAACATTAACAAACCATCCATTACTTAATTTTGAAATAAACCAACTCATAAATGAATTTAGTTGATGAGGAATCAACCTTGAATTCAAGAAAAACACATTGCCAGGTTTCTAAAAATTACCTATTCAGATGGTTAAAAACGAAAAAATTGATGTTCCTTTTGCGCGCCTGTTGTTCCTTTGAACGAAAAAATTTATGTTCCTTTTGCGCGCCTGCTGTTCCTTTGAACAAAAAAATTGTTGTTCCTTTTGCGCACTTGTTGTTCCTTTAAAAGAAACAATTGTTGTTCCTTTGTCGCACCCATTGTTCCTTTTGCACACTTGTTGTTCATTTTTCCGTTCCTTCTCTACATTGCAGATAAAACGCTAAACCTTTCCTTTTGGGTACAACTTTCACCAAATAATTTTCACCAGCATTATTTCTAACGATCTATCATTATTTTGTGGACTATCTCCCATACCTTATCAATTTTTTTTTTTGGATCACTTTCTTTGAAATATCTTAAACCTTGTTCATGAGGATACCAAACCAGGATAATGGTCTTTTTCGGGAAAAACTTAAAAATTATATATATATAATTTTTTTTTTTTCAAAAGGAATAGGGGTCCTCATCACGAGCCAACCTACCACGATCATAGGATAATAACCTAAGTGACATTCCCACTATGTCTACCACACCAGGGCAATGGCCTTTGACATTTTCTAGTCAAAGGACAAGGGGTCTCATCATGAGCCGACTTGTTCACCTAAGTTACAATCTAGTGAGTGGCATTATCACCATCTGGCTACCAAACTAGAATAATGGTCTTTTTGGAAAAGATGATTCAAATAAGTATCAAGGATACAAGCTCATCTGAGGGTTAAAATGAAACCCTGTCGAGGCTATGGATGCCTGCTAGAAACAGTGGCTCTGCCTGTGGTATGGAAGTTTACCTTAAACGCCAAGTTTCTACGTATCTCTAGATTTCCTTCACTCAATAACGAGGCTATCATTTCGGTTGTATTCAATGAAACGAAAAAGTAACAACATTATGATATGTGGGATATTATTTAAATGAACAGATTTAATTTATTTGGTGTATGTATCCTTAAAGCATTCTTTTGAGTATAGGTATATTTCAATTCCACAAAAGAGGATTAATGTTTAATGATTACCGTTAAAATATGTTGTTTGAAAATAAATCATTGATCCCCATTGGCAGCGACAGTACAATAATTACTTCTCACCATCAATACCTACACTCATTACTTTCCCCTACGCTGACGGTCGAGGTCGACCTTTATATTAATGATGGGAGTGGACACTTGACATGCTTCTTGATAAAGATAGTAATGATTGTAATAAATACCCACATTTGTAAACATTTGTTGTCTCTGATATTTTTTTTTTTTACAATTTTACTTCCAAGCCGGTCTAACCAAGTCTGCTACCAGGAACGATAGTCGTCCACATTTTCTCACAAAATGGGTGGCAGAGGTGTGCGCAGGGAGCCAACTTTACTAAAGGTTACAGAGCAAGCAAGAGACATCCTGCACCAGTTGGGGTGGATGGAGTACTTCAACCATTTGCAAGGATATGACACAAATGTCACGCTTGAATTCTTTCAGAATTTGCAGGGAGAAAACTCTATGGTGCGAGGCATACAAATCTCAGTCACCCCATAAATCTTAGCAGAGGTCATAGGCCTCCCTAACACGGGCATTCAGTGGACAGGAAGATATACAACACTAAAGGAAGTCGTGGAAACTTTCACAGACCCTGGGGAAGAATTGGATAAGAAGGGAAAGGGACTCAATCCCAGTACCCTCAGAGAACCATGGAAGGAACTTGTAGGGATAATTCAGTGGTACATCACTTGTGATGGACAATATGATGTAATTCGACCTTGCCACCTCAAATTGTTGGCAACTTTAAAAAAACGGTTAGTACTTAATCTACCTTTCTTTCTGAATTCCATATTACATGAGGTTTCCTTAAGAACACAAAAATCCAAGGACCCTGTTACTGTTATCAGTCACCACAGATTAATTAAACTGATAACAAATAAAGCACTGATTCAAACTCAATTGACCTAGGATAACCTGATTGAGGCCAATAAACCTCCACAACTGGAGCGGCTTGAATTATGCCATGAAGAACCACCATAGGAAATTGAAGATAGACAGGCAGAGGAGACTACTTCCCAAAGAGAAATCCCATCTCCTCAAACCGAAGCTGAGGCAGACCCTACCCAAATCACAGAGGCCTGGACCTCACACACACAGGCATTAATGAAACAGAGGAAGAGAGCAACAACTACCCCTACAACCATCATTCAGACAAGGAGAAGAAGTAGATGAATCCAAGGAACAACTGAAGTAATTCATGGTACAAAAAAACAACCTGAAGAACTTCAAAATTCTACAGAACAATCTCCATGCGAGAATGCTCAAGAATTGGGCAAGTAGAACAGACCTCACAAAGGAATGATCAGGAAGACACCCAACTGACATTAGAGCATCTGACAGAACAATTTATGAAGAGCTATGAGGTAGAAATAGCCCAGGTTTTGGGAAGCTTGGGAACCTCAATTGACAGAGGCACAAATAATCCAGAAAAATGCCCAGAACAAGCCTCCTCTTCAAAACTAGTTGAAGATTTTCCTGATATTGAAATGTCTTTTCCTGAGGACAGAGCAAAGGAATAACTTATTTTGAAAGAAGAAACCCTCTTGGATAGACATAACATTTGGAAGGAACAAAGGAACAACCATCTGCTGGCCAGAATGAAGAAGACCTTGAGACCTCTCATAAACAAAAATCAGCCAAGAGCCATAAGAAAATTAGAAAGTTAAAAAAAGAAAACAAACTGTTGAAGAAAAAGGCTAAGAAGGCTGAAGTATTAAAGTAGAAGGTCCTTAAACTCAAGGAAATTATTAAGGAATTGAGGAAATAGCTAGAACAGGCAGATAAGGCCCATAGAAGAAAGAAGAACAAAAGAGCCAGAGTGCAAGGAAGAAACCCTCTTCCTAAAGAAGAAGCCAGTACAAATTCTATAGGGATATAGACATACCCTGAAGAAATAGTAGTAGAAGAAACAATAGCTCAGAATGAGGAAGAAATTCCTTTAGAAACACAAGAAAATATGACAGCTACATAAAAAATTGATGATGAGGTGCAGACATACACCCCGATATTAGAGGAAATAGCTCAACTCCTTGAGCATAATGCTACCATCAAGAGATTGGAGGAAGAATTGATGCAGTCTCAACAAACACTGGTTCAAAACATAAATGAATTAATAACTATGGTAGAGCACCAAGCACTCCAATCCCAGAAACAAAGTGCTATTGTGGATAGACTAGAAGCAGAGCTTACACAGGTATAGCAAGCATTAACTCAATCCAGGGAAGAGATGGACTCTATGGAAGAATACCAAGCATCCCAATCTCAAGCACAGGGTGTCACCATTGATAAATTAAACGCAGAGCTGGGACAAGCCCAACGAGCATTGGCTCAACACCAAGATGAGATGGTCACTAGGGCTGAATATCAAAAAATTGTTAAACCACTGAAGGGCATGACAACAATAGAGAGTGAGACCTATGCTGCGCTCACCAGAGTCTAAGGGAAGATAAAAAAAGGTGCAAACCCAATTAGAAAAATCTTTGGAGCAAATCAAAGAAATCTGTGATGTCTACTCTGATGTTATTAATTGCAGAGCCCCTACCACCAATTACACTTTATTCTTGCTGGAACGATATTTTTTATTAAGAGTGAAGGCCATCAGAGCAGGAAAAATTTCATTTTCCATTGTACTTGATTTTATTTCATGTTTCAGAGAGCAGAACGAAAATGTACAATACTTTTTGTGTGAATTGTACTTTCATAATTTCATTTTGGAAGAAAAAAGGGAAGACAACCCTGGCCCATTCATAGGTGACATACAGTTTCAAGCATTTCTGTCATTTACTCAGAACCAAGTCAGATGGGGTAAATCTCATAAAACCTTCCTAAAGAGGGAAGCTGGGATAGATCTCTGGGTTAGGGGAGAACCTCCAAAGTCCTTTCCATCCATTATGCGACATAAAACCTTTATGAAAAGAGGGGGGGTCGTAGACTCCTTAGCCCCTATCCATCTACAGGTTATACATTCAGGTATCACTCGTTTTAGGGAGATTAAGGAGGAAGCTCTTGCTGCTTCTAAACTGAGATGGGATGCATCCTCCAATGAAGTAAAGAGTAGGGAACCCTTTGGGTACATGAATTTCTTTGCATCTACCTACAGAATAGAGAGGTATTCTATATTGCTCCAAGAGGAAGGGCCTGCTTGGATTGGGTGCATCCAATGCGTATATTGTATAGGAAGGTCACGATGCTCCAAAACAAATCCATAGAGTAGGTAAAGGTCCAGTGGACATACTACAACCATGAAGAAATGGCATGAGAGTTAGAAGATACAATGTGGGAGGCCTACCCGCAGTTGTTTTTGAATTTTTGATAAAATTATATCTATATGTACACTTGCATGGTGATAAGCACTAAGGAAAGTGCCAAAATAAGAGGGAGGGGAATGTAATACCCCATTTTTGAGTCCCGATATTAATAATGTAGTTTTGTTTAATTGATGAAAGGAAAAAGAGCCTAGCAATGCAATACTTTGAATATTAATAATAACAATGCATCGATGGTTGGAAGACAAATAAGGACAAAGTCATAGAGGCTATGATTCCACGAGGGGGGGATAAAGGGGCTAAGACAATTTATTATATTTTATTAACCCATGTTGGAAATTAGTTGGAAAAGTGGCTATGTGAGGTTCTTGGGGAAGCCACATGGTGCATTATTGCATTCAAATATATAACCATGAGTTTTGGTTGTACGGAATTCCTCACTCATTCTCCATTCATTCTTTCTCACTCTTGTGTTGATTAATTGGGTTGGTTGTCATTGATGTCAACCCTTGAAGCAAGTACGGTAGCAATTTCTGATAACCCCAACAGTATGGTTAAGGGACTCAAGTTTGTTTGAGGTATAAAAGTATGAAGATCAATGTATTTGTAGGTGAGACTATTCTAGATGGATAATACATGTCATGCCATTTGGTGATATGTGGAACGCCACATAAATCCTCACGGTTATAGATTTATGATATTGTGAAGTTGGAGAACCTTCATAAGTTATATAGATTCCCCTAGAAGGTCAAAGAAGTCAATTTATTCTAGAAGCTCCTAGAAGAAGTTTGCTAGTCAAAGTGGTTGTAACTAGGAGTTAATCATGAGTTAAGTTGTTGCAAAAATAAAATAATTAAAAATAAATTAGTTGCAACTAGAAGTGGCGAGTTTACTATTTCTGTATAAAGTGATTATAAGTGGGCAAGTGGTTAGAAGTGGGTTATCCCTAAAAGAAGGAAGTTGGGTTAAGTTAGTTAGAAGGCCTTGAGGAAACTACTTGAAGAGTATAAGTAAGAGAGAAAGGGTCTCCTATTAGCACCTAATTGAGCACATTGAATATCTATTATTATGTAAGGTTTATTGCAGGTACTCATTGATACATATGAAGTTACGTAAATATGAGGTAGCAAGAAGGGTTGACGATGAAAGTTTCAGAGTTGCAGAAATACTGAAAAAACCCTAGTTTTTGAGGTGTATGTGGGCTACAGTGGAAGAGGTTGCATACATATGCAGGATGGTAGTAAAGGAGCGCACCTATAGTGAGAAAATCCATGGAATCTTGAGTTGCTGAGAGTTCCAGGTTCTCAGAGTTTGAAAGCAAGTTCCCAGGAAGGTCTACAGTGATCAGGTATAATAGATCTATGTACAGGTTCAAAAGGTATGTCATGTTCTTATATGTAGTTGGATATTGTTTTCTACATGAGATATGGTTATGAGAGTTTGAGGATTTTCCCTAGAGAGGTTGTTGGTTGTATGACACTCATTGTATGAGCTAGATCTACAGAAATACAACTCTGGTATGTCTAGTATTCATTATTGCTACATCTTGTTGGGTTGAGTGTTGAGGCATATCTTGTATCTCTTGGTACATGGTTGAGGGATTTTGGTTGTGATGTGTTGGTGAAGTTGTTGGTGTAGTTTGAGGCTGCATATTGGTGAGGTTTTGATGTATATTCCATGTGAGGTTTATTACACTTGATCATGATTGTATACACATGTATGGAACATGAATAGAGAGATATAGATGCACATGTGGTAGTGGTTTCATCATTTTGACACTTATATTTCAGGGCGGTTGGATGGGGCAAGGATAGGTGGTTGTAGCCACCTTCCAGTTGTAGTTGGAGAACATAGGGGGTTGTATCCTCCTTCTAGTTGTAGCCATAGAGTTGGGGAGTTGTATCCTAGGAACTTTGAAGAATATAGCAAGGATGAATTCTGAATAAAAGCCATGGATGAAGAGTTGGATCAGATAGAGAAGAATGACACTTGGGAATTGGTTCCAGGGCCAAGGTACAAGAATGTGATCAACATGAAGTGGGTCTTTAGAAACATTTTGAATGAAGATGGACATGTTAACAGGAAAAAAACTATATTCTCAGGTTGAAGGTTGAATATGCTCAGGTTGAAGGTTGAAGGTGTCGAATTTGAAGAGTCATTTTCCATGGTTTCTAGAATGGAAGCAATCAGATTGATCCTAGCTTATGCATGCTCCAAGAATATTAAAGTGTATCAGATGGATGTGAAATTAACCTTCCTGAATAGGGATATAGAAGAAGAAGTCTACATTGAGCAACCAAAAGGATTTCAGTTGTCAGAAAATGAAAATTGTGTTTGCAGATTGAAGAAGGCCTTATATGGTCTCAAACAAACCCCCGGAGCATGGTATTCCAGAGTGGATAGATATTTACAACAATAAGTGTTCAGAAAAGGAAATGTAGACAACAACCTTTACATCAAGGTAAATCAAGATAGTATTTTTTTTAATTGAAGTTTACGTCGATGATATTATCTTTGGAATTGATGATGATATGATGAGCCAGAAGTTTGCAAACAATATGCACAAAGAATTTGAAATGTCATTACTTGGAGAATTATCCTTCTTTTTGGGTCTTCAGATATGTCAAAGAAAACAAAGAATTTTTATTTCTCAAACCAAGTATATCAGAGAAATGCTAAATAGGTTCAGAATGGAAGATTACAAACCAACCAATACTCCTATGAAGACTAGTTGTAAGTTAAGTAAAGATGATGATTCAAAGTCTACAGATCAAAGGTAGTAAAAGTCAATGATTGGAAGCTTACTTTATGTGACAACATCCAGACCATATGTAATGCATGAAGTTGGATAGGTGGCATGATTTCAAGAAGCACCAAAGGAATCACATGTTTTAGCAGTAAAGAGGATATTCATATATCTCAAGGGTACAAAAGAGTTTGGATTATGGTATCCAAAAGGAAATGATCTATTACTTATTTTGCTACACAGATGCAGATTGGGAAGGTTGCATCGATGACTGAAGAAGTACAAGTGGAGCATCATTCTACTTGGGTGCGTGTTTGGTATCTTGGCTAAGTAAGAAACAATCATTAGTATCATTGTCTACAACCGAAGAATAGTATATTGCAACAACAACATGTTGTACACATGTTCTATGGGTGAAACAAAGAATCCAATGATGAATCCAGGTTCTATGGATGAGCCCATTCTGATATATTGTGATAATACAAGTTCCATTAGTATCTCAAAGAATTCAGTGATGCACTCCAAGACGAAGCACATTCCAATCAAGTATCATTTTTTACGGGAACAGGTTGTAGAGAAGAAAATTTGAGTTGAGTATGTTGGCACCAAAGAACAAATTGCATACATCTTTACAAAATCATTTCCAAGGGAAGCCTTTGAGTATCTTTGTCAAAAACTTGGCATAGTTTCTGCCGCACAATGAATTTTGAATTCTATTCTTATATGTCTTATATTTACAAGAGGAAGCACCATAAAGAGGACAATTTAGTTTGGGGGAGAAACTTCAGGAAGAGTTCAATCAGGGGAGAAACCCCAAAAAAAATTCATTTAGGGGGAGCAACCCCAATGGGAAGTTACCTTTTCCATTGATGTCAAAGGGGGAGAGTTTTCTTAGATGCATGAATAAAGAGTTAGATGCTTGGATAGAGAGCACACATGTATGATTCTAGGGGTAGTGATGATCACAGGGGGAGTTGTTAGGTTATGAAAAAGGTATAAATATCTTCCTTTTTCCCACATTTCATGATATCATCTGATTGACTTTTCGATTATTTAGGAGAAAATAGAATAGAAAATGAATAATATACTCTTTAGCATTATTGTTGAAGTCAGATTACATAGATCCTAAATATGATTGGAATTGTTTGGTTTTATTACAGGATTGGTTAAATATTGTCAAACCCAAGATAGCAAAGGAAATCTTGAAGATGCGCAAGTTATTGGAGGTTGAAGACTTTATGGCGCAAGGCAGTTTTGAAGATGATCGAGTTTCTTATATTGTAATAGTAAAGCAATCCTGAGGATCTCTCGATCCTCAGGATAGCTTAATTTACCCAGATTATTGTAATATATAAGGGGTAAATAGATCTTGAAAAGAGGTAGAAGAATTGCACCCAAGAACTCAGAACTTAGAATTGCTATGCGTTAGCAGTTTTTGTAAAATATTGTACCAGCTATGAAATCAATAGAAGCTTCGAGTGGTTTTACCATTTCTATATACTGAATTTCAAATAGCAGTGCTTCTAAGGACCAAGGGCCCAGTCTGAGGGAGCTACTGTTTGACCTGTAATTGTATCAGTTCAATTTCTGTTTTGTGATTCGATTCTCTTTTACAGTAGTTAAATGAATGCATAAGTGTGTTGATGATTTCATGTCAATTGCAAGAGATAGATATTCCCTGAAGCATTAGATGATTGCCGTTCCAATTCCTATTACTAAGATTTGATGCGTGCCAGTTCCTCATAAGTTCACGTTTGTTGTTCCCTTCACTTAGTTTACATTTGATGTTCCTTTTACTTAGTTTACATTTGTTGTTCCTTTCCGTTAGAATATAGTTGTTGTTCCTTTCAATGGAAATACGATTGTTGTCTCTTTTCGACTAGATTACAGTCTCTGTTTCTTTCCATAGGTAGAGTAATTCACCCTTTTCTTTCCAACAATTTGATTCATAATAATAGTCATTTCTGTAAGTCTTTATCTAGATTCAATTACTTCTCTTAAAATGAATTCAATAGATTAATTAGTTCCTTTCCATTGCACAACTTTAGATTTCAATTCCTAGAATATTTAATGAATGTTTGAGGAACTTGATTGTTGATAAACTCAGATTTTCATTCACTACACGATTTTAGCCTCTACAATCTATCTGCATAGACTTTGCCAATATTCTTTGAGATAAAAGACGAATCCTCGGGTTGATAAATTAATGTTAAATTAAGGCTGTTTTTAGACATCTTTAGAGCCCAATAGGAGCATGAGCGATATGAATTCAATATTGCATCAGAGTGTTGCCATCAATGGCAAATGGGGAGATCGTTTATTAATTGGTTTGGTTGTTATTGATGTCAACCCTTGAAGCAAGTTCGATAGAAATTTTTGGTAGCTCCAACAATATGGTTAAGGGACTCAATCTTGTTTGAGGTATAAAGGTACGAAGATCAATGTATTTGCATGTAAGACTATTCGAGATGGATAGTACATGTCATGCCATTTTCGGTGATATGTGGAATGCCACATAAATCCTCATGGTTAGAGAGTTATGGTCTTGTGAAGTTGTAGAACCCTCATAAGTTATCTAGAAGCCCCTAGAAGGTCAAATAAGTCAATTTATTCTATAAGCTCCTAGAAGAATTTTACTAGTCAAAGTGGTTGTAACTAGGAGTTAATCACAAGTTAAGTTGTTGCAAAAAGAAAATAATTAAAAATAAATTAGTTGCAACTAGAAGTGGTGAGTTTACTATTTGTGGATAAAGTGGTTAGAAGTGGGTTAGCCCTAAAAGAAGGAAGTTGGGTTAAGTTAGTTATAAGGTAACCCCTTGAGGAAACTACTTGGAGAGTATAAGTAAGAGAGAAAGGGTCTACTATTAACACCTATTGAGAACTATTATTGTGTAAAGTTTATTGCATGTACTCATTGATACATCTGAAGTTACACAAGTCTGAGGTAGAAAGAAGGGTTGATGGAGAAAGTTTCTGAGTTGCAAAAATACTGAATAAACCCTAGTTTTTGAGGTGTATACGGGCTGCAGTGGAAGAGGTCGCATACATATGCGGGCTGGCAGTAAAGGAGGACACACACAGTGGGAAAATCCATGGAAGCTTGAGTTGCTGAAAGTGCCAGGTTGTTAGAGTTTGAAAGCAAGTTCACATGAATGTCTACATTGATCATGTACAATAGATCTATCTACATGTTCAAAAGGTATGTCATATTATTATATGTAGTTGGACAACGTTGTTTACATGAGATATGGTTATGGGAGTTTGAGGATTTTCCCTAGAGAGGCTGTTGGTTGTATGGAACTCATTGTATGAGCTAGATCTATAGAAATACAACTCTTGTATGTCTAGTATTCATTATTTCCACATCTTGTTGGGTTGAGTGTTGAGGCATATCTTGTATCTCTTGGTACATGGTTGAGGGATTTTGGTTGTGATGTGTTGGTGAAGTTGTTGGTGTAGTTTGAGGCTGCATATCAGTGAGGGTTTGATGTCTAGTCCATGTGAGGGTTGTTACACTTGATCATGATTGTATACACATGTATGGCACATGACTAGAGAGATATAGATTCGCTTGGTTAAGGGATATGTTTGATGATGCATGCATAGGACATAGCTACATATTGGACACAGTGACATGTCACAGGTTGATTTGATAGAGGCAACAAAGTGTCTGAGTTTTAGAAAGGTGAAAACCCTAGCCTTCTGAAGGTGTACGCAGGCTGCAGTATAAACAAGCCGCGTACATACTTGGCCTACAATATAGACATGTCGCGTACATACACAAGATGCAACATATACAGGTCACATACATGTTAGTATTTGTTGGTACAGGTTGACTTCTGGTACATGTTGATTACATGTTATTGGTAGAGGTTGGTTACAGGTTGTTGGCACATATTGGTACATGTTTACAGTGGTATATCTCACAGTGACAATGTGGTAGTGGTTTCATCATTTTGACACTTATATTTCAAGGTGGTTGCACGGGGCAAGGATAGGCAGTTGTAGCCACCTTCCGGTTGTAGCCGGAGAACATAGGGGGTTGTATCGTCCTTCTAGTTGTAGCCATAGAATTGGGGAGTTGGAGCTTCCCTTAGGTTGTAGCATGAACATATAGGGGGTTGGAGCATCCTTTTAGTTGCAGCTGGAGAACAAAGGAAGTTGGTGCTTCCAATGAATGTAATTCTTAAAGACATATAAGAAAAAAACATTCCGTGGTTTTCTCCCGTATTGGGTTTCCACGTAAAAATACTGGTGTACTGTGTATGTGTATTATTTCTCATTGTTTATGG
Organism: Picea engelmannii; assembly: GCA_009831015.1. Classification (NCBI taxonomy): domain Eukaryota; kingdom Viridiplantae; phylum Streptophyta; class Pinopsida; order Pinales; family Pinaceae; genus Picea; species Picea engelmannii. The sequence continues at coordinate 121,303 of ML778494.1, forward strand.
TTCACTTATTATGCACTTGTTGAATGATAATGGTAAATTGATCATAAATATCAACAACACTTATATACTGTGGTTAAAAAGGACTATATTGCTCTATTACTGATTCACCCCCCCTCTCAATAATCCAAAATTTTGTTCTTGTTATGGCATGGGAGTGAAATGCTGGAGGTAGAGAACCATTTCTAGTTGGTTGTAGGTAACTATTGGTTATTCCAATAAGAAATTAATGCTCGTGTGCATGAGAATGATGACAATTGTGAAAGAATTGTCCACAACCGAGAATCCTTGGAGTTTCTATCATTGAGATTTTCTGTCCAGTAGCATTGTATCCCTGGAAAGAAGTGAGACAACCTGAGGGATTGCATTACAGAGAAGGGGGTTCGATTCTTTTAGTTGTTTAGGATGAGGGGGGGAAGAGAGATGACAAACTAGGATTTGTTATGTGGTTGAGTAAACTATGAGAGCTTGGCAACTAGCTGGTGTGTGCCTGTGTTTTAGAGTTAGCTTAGGCACTGGTCCTTGTGGATTCATAGCCTTAGCTCAGGGGCATCCTGTTGTACATAGTGAATGTGAAATATAGCCTATGTTTGGGTGGAACGTCCGACGTCTGCAATCGGTTGATCAATTCTTTCTTTGAAAGATAAGTTCTCTATGTTTCTCTGTAAATTATATTTAGACTGTGTATTTGTTTCTCTGTGTTGAGTTTATAATGTGCTTGTTTGTTGTTAATACTATGCATGGTATGATAAACATTTCTTTTATAGATATACATGGTTCTTGATTGTTGCATGTGCTTGTATCATGCTTCTTGCATTTATTAATTGGTATCATAATTTTGAAATCTGTCAAGAACTTGAATTTTGAGGTACTTGGGCAAGGGGTACATTGCATCTATGTCTAGGGTTTTTCTTTCCATAAAGTTCATTGAAGGTTGGTACTTTTGGGTGGTGAAGAATGGGGCACTTGGCACCATATGATTGGTATAGGTTTTAAAGTTGCACCCCTAGGGAAGGGGGTCCTTTGGATGCATAACAATCTAGGTTATCTAATGGATATGAATGGGAAAGCACCCATTGTAGAGTTGAATGGATCTTACCCTAAAGGAGTTACCTTCTATCTAATTAGACGCTACCACGTGAAAGGCCCAAAAAGGTACAATAATGCCTAAAGTCCACATAAAGATGGATTACTATGTAAAAAGGGAATAAACAGAGCCATTTAATAAATTTTCAATTCTAATATGATCAATTCACTTAGGGATTTACATGTGGGTTTCGACTATGCACACAATAAAGAGTTAAGAAAAGAGACATGGTACCCCAAGAATAGTGAAAATAGGTCGAGATATGCAACACAAAACACGAACACCCAACCATCGACCTTATAATGAACCATACATGCCATCATAACCAAGTAACGTATACCTAAAATGAAATCACAAGGATGCAATGCAATGTTATTCTCATTTGAATTTTGAATCATGTATAATGTATCACACATAAATTTAAATGCAAATGCCTAGTGAGCTTTCAAATGCATGCTGCTTAGTACATAATCTATTCAACCCATTTTTTTAACCATATGGAAAAATGCCCTTGATCAAACTTGATGTTATGTAAATTGCATTATTCATATTCACCATGTTATGCACGAAGAGTATGTTAGCCACCTTTGATTTCCTTTGAACCAAACACCAATGAAACATAAACATAACATATATCGTAATGAGGTCGACACCTAGAATACTTGCCTTTGCCTTTTTTATTGTCATGTTCATTTTGTTGTGCAGGTGTTGCAAGATACTTGATCATTTCATTGTGTAGGCATTGCAAGATACTTCGTCAACAACATAAGAAGTAATGCCATCAATCAAATTCAACGTTACTAACATATATTCATTAATGATCGTAATGCAAAATGGGTATTGTCATCATAAAATAATGCAAAACATGGTATATAAATTGACTACATGACATGTGAATGATCATATTCTTATTCCTTGAATCATGAACCCTCGTCATAAGTGAGACTCCTTATGTCACTATGTCCCAATGCCATTAACCTTATAGTCTAGGTATGGTATAGTCTAGGTAATGGGGCCTTCTTTGGCTTCCTTATGAGCTAAGGAGAAGAAATAAATCATAGAACTAGGCTTAATTCAAGGAGGTTTGAGAGTTTTAGTTAGTTTTTTGAATTTTTTAAAGTATGTTAATAAAAATAATTCATAAATCTGTTGTGATTCTGAATAGAAAATGAAATTAACTTTTCTTTTTAATTATACATATATATTTTAAATTATATAAAATTTATTTATAATTTTTAAACGATAAATGTTTTTTTTTTTTTAAAGTTTGAAATCTAAGAGAAAATAAGTTTTAATAAGTAAATAAAACAATGTATTTGCAAAACTCTTTATTTATCAAAAATTATATTTCTAAATGATTTCAAAAATTTAGAATTTTTCATAATTTTTTTTTTCAATAACTTATGAATATATATATATATATATATATATATATATAAAACCTTTAAAAATATATGGAGAAATAAATTTTAATAATTAATAATAATACAGTATTCCAAAGTTTTGCAAAACTCTCTATTTAACCAGATCATATAAAAATTCATCAGAATTCCAAATCAATTAATATGATACAGTTCGAAAACAAATTTACTAACAAATTAAAGGACTCATTAAATAAAGATTATTTAAAAATTCATCAAAGTTCTAAATCAATCAATCTTAAAGTTCGGACAGATTAAAGGGCTCAGATCATTTAAATTTCCATCAAAGATAATTTAAAAATCCATTAAAGTTCTTAAAGTTCGGACAGATTAAAGGGCTCAGATCATTTAAATATCCATCAAAGATAATTTAAAAATCCATTAAAGTTCCAAATAACTTGGGAAAATTTTATTAACTGATTAAATGACTCATTGATCAAAGATTATTTCAGAATTCATCAAAATTCTAAATCAATAATCTCAAGGTTCGGGCAGATTAAAGTGCTGATTGAGCAAAGATTATTTAAAAATCCATCGAAGTTCCCAATCGATGAAAATCTGGGTTCGAACTTCAGACAGCTCGATACAAATTTGCTACCAGGCTCCATTTTTGCATATGTAACCGATGGGTTCATCACCATTTAATGTGATTGGATGTGAATTTGCCTAGGTAACTGCTGCGGTTAATCAATCACCATTCAATGTGAGTAGATGTCAGCAGTGTCTGTTACTAGTACGTTGATCCCCTGCAACTGCATGGGCGCCCAAACAGCCAGTAGGCAGAAGCGTGCACCAAATTTGAAGCAACAATAATGGGAGCGTTATCGAGGCACACAGTGGCAATTAACACGACGCCCACAATCTATGTCTATGTGTTAACGAGATTAACAAACGTATACGTTTTATTGCAGGCCTTCAATGCCACAATAGATAGAGGCTCGTCCCATCATTTTAGTGGCGCCGTCCACTCTAAAATCCTGCAAAGAATTCGAAAACCCAACTCAATTTTGTATTGATTTGCACAGACTCCGGGATGTCGATTTCTAAAGGATTATTATTATTATGCACATCTGTTTTGGGTATTGTTATGACACTGTGCGATGGCTCTGGCCCTGGCTCTTCTTCTTCATGGCTTTCTGCTGAAGCCCAAATTCTGTTATCCCTCAAAAACAAGTTTACCGAAGGATCTGGGCCTGGAGATGTGTTGAATACATGGAATCAGAGTGACCCAGATACTTCACATTGCTGGTGGAGAGGTGTCCAGTGTGACCAATTTAGCCGGGTTGTGGGGCTGAATCTCTCTAATCTGAGACTTTCAGGCTCCATTTCCCCTCAAATTGCCCAACTTCACAACCTCGTGAATATCACGCTTGCCAGCAATAATTTGACCGGTCCCTTGCCAAGGGAAATCACCGATATTCCAACTTTGAGATATCTGAATTTATCTAACAATTTATTCAATGGCACCTTCCCGCCCGACTTCCAGAAATTAAAGGAGCTCGAGGTTCTGGATGTCTACAACAATGACTTTTCAGGGCCACTGCCTGTGGAGCTAAGCGAGCTGAAGAAGCTGAAGCATTTGCACCTTGGAGGCAACTATTTCTCGGGCAGGATTCCGGTCGAGTATTCCAAGATTGAGAGCTTGAATTATCTGGCACTCAGCGGGAATGGACTCAAAGGCAAAATTCCAGGCGAGCTCGGCAAACTTGGTATGCTCCAGCAACTTTATCTCGGTTACTTCAATGCTTATGAAGGTGGGATTCCGCCAGATTTTGGGAATCTCACGAATCTGGTTCGTCTGGACATGGCGGACTGTGGGCTGTCGGGGCTTATTCCTCCCGAGCTAGGCAGCCTAATGCATCTCGATTCATTGTTCCTGCAAGTAAACGATCTGTCTGGACCCATTCCTTCTCAGTTGGCAGAGCTCTCCAGCCTCAAATCTCTTGATTTATCCAACAATGAACTCACTGATGAGATTCCTCAACAATTTTCCAAGCTGCAAAGCCTAACTCTCATGAATCTATTCAGAAACAAGCTCTGTGGCATCATCCCTTCCTTCATAGCAGAGCTGCCCAACCTTGAAGTTCTGCATCTGTGGGAGAACAACTTCAGTGGCGTGATTCCTCAAAATCTCGGTCAGAATGGCAGATTTTTGCATCTGGATCTCTCTTCCAACAGATTAACTGGCATGATTCCACCTTATCTGTGTATGAGTAGTAAGCTGCAAACTCTCATTATGTTTGATAATTTGCTCTTTGGGTCCATCCCTGAGCCTCTTGGCAACTGCAAATCCTTAACGAGGGTGCGGATGGGTCAAAACTCCTTAAATGGGTCGATTCCGGAAGGTTTTCTGAATCTTCCATTAGTAGATATGATTGAAATGTATGATAATAACCTTACAGGAGGCATACCCACATCCATTTCAGTCACCTGGAAGTTGGGCATCCTGAATCTATCCAACAATAAGCTGAGTGGGTCGCTTCCTCCGGCCATGGGCAACTTGGCCGGTTTACATAGCCTTTTGCTCAATGGGAACGAGTTTACTGGTAGCATTCCATCCCAGATAGGCAGACTGAAGCTGCTCTCTACAATTGATTTGAGCAATAACAAATTGTCTGGACATATACCTCTTGAAATAAGTAAATGCACGGCTCTGACTTTTGTGGATTTGAGCAAAAATCATCTGGGTGGGATCATTCCACCAGAAATCATAGAGATGTACCTTCTCAGCCATCTTAATATCTCTAGAAACCACTTGGGTGGAAATGTTCCTAAAGAAATTGGGAGCATGCAAAGCCTAACTACCCTAGACTTGTCCTATAACAATCTCTCTGGGCGGCTTCCTGATAGTGGACAGTTTAATCGAAATTCAGTTGTAGGAAACCCGCTACTTTGTGGGTCATTTTTATCCCCTTGTAGCTCACCTCTTGCCCAATCTGCTGCCAAAGGTCCACTGTCTTTTATTGTCAACTTGCTATTGATGGTTGGATTGCTGATTTGTTCTTTTGTCTTTGCAATTCTAGCCATTGCCAAGGCAATTGCTGTTAGGAAGGCCATTTCCTCAAGTAGATGGAAGCTAACAGCTTTCCAAAGGCTTGATTTCTCCAGCCATGATGTTTTGGAATCCCTAAAAGATGACCATATCATTGGAAAAGGAGGGGCGGGAATTGTGTACAAGGGCTTAATGCCCAAGGGAGAAGAAGTGGCACTGAAGAGGTTACCAGGTGTTGGCAGAGGATCTTCTCATGATCATGGTTTTTTAGCTGAGATTCAGACTTTAGGCAATATCCGCCATTGCCATATAGTTAAGCTGCTAGCCTTTTGCTCTAGCCATGACGCAAATATACTTGTCTACGAGTACATGCCTAATGGAAGCCTAGGAGAGCTGCTCCACAGTAGAAAAGGTGGACATTTGCACTGGGACGCAAGGTACAGGATTGCCACAGAGGCTGCCAAGGGGCTTAGCTACCTCCATCATGATTGTTCACCTCCTATCATGCACCGAGATGTCAAGTCTAACAATATCCTGCTGGATTCCAACTTCCAAGCCCATGTAGCAGATTTTGGACTTGCCAAGTTTCTACAAGATTCAGGCTCCTGCCAATGCATGTCTTCCATTGTAGGTTCCTATGGCTACATTGCTCCAGGTAATCCAGATTCCAATCCAATGGCTTTAACCTATGAATATGGCTGGGTACTTGCTTTGAATTTTAGCCTACATTGAGCTTTGCACATATTTTGTGTGTCAGTGGGAAAAATATATTTTTTACTGGTTAGCATTTTTTGGGCTTCCCTGATTAGTGTTCTAACGCATGTGTGTGTTGTTCAGAATATGCTTACACTCTTAAAGTGGACGAGAAGAGCGATGTATACAGCTTTGGGGTGGTTCTGCTGGAGCTGATCACAGGCAGAAGGCCAGTGGGTGAGTTTGCTGACGGGGTGGATATTGTTCAGTGGGTGAGAAAAATGACAGAAGACTCATCCAAAGGAGGAGTTATCAAGGTCTTAGATAGCAGGCTTTCCGTTGCTCCTCTGCATGAGGCGATGTATATGTTCTATGTTGCCATGTTGTGTGTAGAAGAGCAGAGTGTGGAGAGGCCAAGCATGAGGGAAGTTGTGCAGATGCTCACAGACCCGTCCAAAATCAGACCAAACTTATAGTCCCTGCCCACCTTCTTTATCGGCTGAGCTTATAGTGCTTCCTTGACAACTCTGTTCATGGTAAACTGTCAGTCAATAATCTTATTTTTCCAACTTTACAGTCCTTCCATAAATTTATTGGAATAGTAGGCTCAATCCAGAAAGGACTTTGTAGTGTTTCATGATGTCTGTATTGTATGGTCTTATGGAAATACTGTTATTCTTCCAAGTAGTACAAATGAGAAGTTGTGACAACTAAAAGTTTGTTTGGTTCCGGCTTACCCTTCAGTTCCTGAATAAAAATTGAAGGCTTACCCTCCTAAGCCCTGAATAAAATGTGAAGGTCTGCTCTCTAGTCCCTGAAAATAAAATAGAGGCGTCTTTGACAATACAATTGAAGAGACCTTGAAGCTATATGTTTGATGCTGTGGTTGGGCTCTTTAATATGTATTTAGTTGTCTTTGCACCTACTCTGCCTGGATACAATAGGGATATATCCATTTGTGCAGTTGTTTTCAAATACAGATTTATATAAATTACCATATATTTAAAAAAACAAAGAAAAACTGCAAATGGATACTGAGAGAATAAGTACATATTTTGGGCTTCCTCGTCTACAATATGCGAGGTTTCTTATTTTCTCTTTTGAACTCTTAATTGTGAGTTGATTATACTAGTTCTTCAAGATAATATGTCATTTATGATCACTTATAATTTTCATAACTAGCCAGTGCCATTCATAGATATCGAATTATGTGATTGCTCATGTTCTAGTCACCTATTGAGGTGAAAGCGGTGCAATTTGCAATAGAAGCAATTGAATTCACCACATATCTTTTTTTACATGTAAAACTGTCACTTCCTGGATTTCCTAAGCAAACCAGGTCTTCAGGAATACCAATTTTGTCCATCCAGTCACAAGGAGAGATAGTATTAATGTAATAACAATCTTTCAGAATGAGATTGAATGATAACATTATAGGGAGCCATTTTGTTGGCTAGGGGACTGGGCTTGGCCTGATCCTTATGACTAATCTGCTGCGTCGCATCATAAGACATCCAAGACTTGTAGGCATCATAAGACATCCAAGACTTGTAGGATTGAGAAGAAGGGTGGTTGGTATTATTGCACTAAGAGTAGTGAGGTGCTCTACAGTTTAGTATTGGGGAGATGTCAGATAACTTAACATTACATGATAACAATAAAAAGAAAAAAAGAAAAAAAGAAAAAAACAAAATTAAATCAAAGTAGATCCATCTTAAATGGAGAGCTATCAAACACCAAGAAGAATGAAATTTCTTAAGATGTAATTTTTTTTAGAATTAATAAATGACATAGAATTAAATGATAAAAAAATTTACAACTTAAGAAAATTGATCCCTCTCATAGCTTAATACATCCAAGTTTCATAGCTTAATACATCCAAATTGGATCTATACTGATTAATATTAATAATAACATTATTCCAACTATAATTTATAGTTTATTTGAGGTGTGAGGGGTCCTCCGATGGTTAGGCTAGGCTTTGACACGTTCTGTATTCTTTTCCATGGCCACTTGGCTCCACCGCATCCTCTGCAAATCACATTTTTTCCCTAACCGACGCAATGCAGCCTGCAACAAAAAATAAAGTCAATATCTCAGATATCACATTTTCTTCCTAACCGACGCAATGCAGCCTGCAACCCAAAAAAAGTCAATATCTCAGATAATTCAACTCCAAAGATATATAGAACTTTGAACTAGCATATCAGATATGCATTTAGATTAGCGATTGGACAACCTAGAAATTCCCCCCAATTATATCCTGCTTGTGTTGGGTGCTACGCCTTCTATTGTTTTACGGTTACAGAGAGGGGAAGTAGCAGAGTACATGAGACTAAGGCAATAACATCTTCTCAGCAGGTATCCTCATGGGAGTCAAGAGAATGTGAACACCTCTCGTTGACGAGAATAATTTTTGACATAGTTGACTCTTTTTTATGATAGAATGGTTTATCTTCGCCATCATAGTGTACTGTATTCCATTATGGTTCATCATTTAGCATGGTTGACGTAAAAATCTACTCACATGTAATTCTCAAACTTTATGGATATATATTATTTATTATGGTTGGTTATTATTTATTATAATTGTTCATAATTGATGTAGTAATTTATTCATCCATAATTCTCTAAACTTATTATCTAATATCTAATATTAATTATTAGTGAATATATAGTTCATGTCTTTCATAGTCCCATGTGATAGTATAGATGGTTACTCTTCCAGTTTGGGGAGAGGTTACGGGTTTGAGCCTTGTGTCCCTGGGTCGCGGTTTAACACCTCATATCATTCACGAAGTGGAGAAGTATCGGATGAGTTTTCTGCGTTGAATTTCTCGTGGAAAAAAACCCATGTCTTTGATCCACCCACTAGCCCATGAACCAAGATCTACAAAAACCAATAACTTACTAAACTTTAGTTATTATTAATCATTGTTCATCATTTGAAGGAGGTCTAGAGTTATTAATATTGTGACTCAAGGTAGCATCTTGGTTGCCAAATGGGTGGTCCGATGTCTAGAGTAATGCTCTCCTTGGTAGGCATTGTTGAGGCATTGTCTTCTCACGACACAACATATTGACATGATTAGGGGATCTTTTGGATTGTGAGATCTATAATTTTAACGCCTCACAACTTTCGGGTTGTAGGTATTTTTTTATTAGAACTATCTGGGTAGCATGGAGGAAGGTAGCTGGCTTGGTGCAATGGAAAATGTCAAGTAGATGGGTGAGATGGGATTTGATTAGAAGACTGATTTGGAGTTAGAAAGTGCAAAGACTGTGCATTGTGGACATTCCTCGTTTTCAGGGGCAATGACTAAGTAAGAATAATATTTTTTATTGGAGGGATTTGTGGGATGCCAGTACTCACTCTTGGAAGGACTAGCGATCCGTTTCCCTTGAGTTTTCCTTGTCTTATTTGGGTTGAGATTATTAGTCTTATTCTACATGAGGACATGTTTAAAATGAATATAGACATGCTTGGCCCCTTTTGGCGTGATTGGGAGTGGAGCTTTGGGTGCCCCTTGGCCTAATATGATTCTCAGAGGTTGTACTCTCTTCTTCATCAACTATATGAGCTCAACCATGTTAATAATTCATGATGGTTTTCCATTGATGTAGAGAGATGATGGAACAAGAGATTGCATAGCGTTTGGTCGATTCGGGTTAGCTAGAAACTCTGGGTGCTTGCATGGTTAGTGATTTCCCAGGGCCTTCCTACCAAGGCATGGTTGGTCAAAAGCGGTCTCTCAGATGGGCTTTGCCCTTCTTGCCTCATGCTGGAAACAATGAAGCGCCTCCTTTGGGATTGTTCTTTTGCCAGGTCATGTTGGGAGTTTGTTCAATTTTAACATGCAACATTTTGTAGGGGAGGTTGCATTGGAGAGTGATGTTATTGGGTGATTCTAGATCTTTGGTCCACTCCTTAGTTAGTGGTGTTTGACACTGCTTGAGGATTTCAACCTTATTTGTTCTCTAGAAACTTCGATGAAAATATGTTTTTGAAAACAAGGTTAGCTCTTTCTCTGCATTTTTTCAATTATGGAAGGAAGAGGTTTGTATGCAATTGTTAGCTAAAGACTTTTTGTTGATCAAAGATGCCAATGAGTTGGGTACATATGCATATTTGGATTTTATTGATGTTTTAGTTTCTTTAAGGAAGAGGATGTAAATTCCTTTGTACATACCCTCTCATTGCTTTAGTTTCTTTAAGGAAGAGGATGTAAATACCTTTGTACATACCCTCCCACGTATTGTTTATTCTCTATTGTAAATATTTTTAATGCAAATATAATAAGTATTTCATAAAAAAATCCATTGTTGACCATTTTTGACCATAGTGGAATTGTGTCGACCATATTAACTATATATTCCATATTGAATATGCTTCGCCAATTTAATCACAATGACCCATTGACCTCTAGCTCTCTTGGCCACTGATGTCATGCACACTTATATTTAACTAATCCATTCATTTTGCAATGTGATAATCCCATCATCCATACACATGCTACCCCAATAACTCCATTAACTAATCATCCCTCCACCCTCAATGACCATCTTAACTACTAGACCATTGTTGGCTACTATTGTCTATGATTGACCATATTGACCATGGTGGGTCATAGTCGATTATGATAAACCAATGTTGACCATGGTTGATCTAGTAACCCACTTCCCATAACCCCCTAACCCATATTGACCTATTATCTAATGTCGACCATAAGTCAACATCAGTGCCCTATCACAACTAGGCACCTACCCTTGAACCACTAATTACACCATTGACCACCTAATCCATTATAACTTCTCTGATCTAGGTGGATATTGGTGGCCACCTGCCTATTCCACTTGGACCCACACCATTGTTTCTTTCGGATTTTCAGTTTCCTTAATTGTAGCATAATTCACTATTTTTAGCAGTTTTTCGGGTCCTGAACTTTCGGAGCCGTTTTGAGGCCCTAAATGACATTTTTTGGGCATGAATGCTCTTGCGAATATGAGTTCGTTCTGGACTCAATATTTTCTATTAACAGTGTTGTCCTCGGATAGAGCTTTCTAACAATGTATCATGTGCGTTAAACAAAGATAGTATGCCAAAGTTACGACCCTGGGGAATTGATGTACCAATTTACCCCAACAGGGCCCATATTCTGGCATTTCATCTCCTAGGGTTAGGTTTTTGGATGTTTAGCATTTTTCATTGTTTCTCAATAATATACAGGCCTTCGAGCCTCATTGTAACATAGAGTTCATAGGCCAGTAGCCACCACATCTCTTCTCAGAGATAAGCTACCAGTGCCCGAGCTATTTTATTTCCATTTTGTCTGTAAGCATATTTCAGCCATTTGTTGTTAATGAAATGAAGTTTTACTTCCGTTGCATCTTTACGTTTATGTGTATTTCTGTATTTCACGGTGTTCCTGCATAAATCTATATCATTCTCGGTCCACAAATAATGGTAACTTACTAAACCTTCACCATCATTGACCATATCAAGTGCCATTGGTCTTCATTGACCACCATTGACCATGATGAATTGTGTTGACCATATTGATTATATAAACCATATTCACCATACTTGACAATATTAACAACATTGATCCACTAACCCCTATCCCACTTACGCACTAACATCATGCCCATTTATATTCCACTAATCCATTACGCACAACCTAATAATATCATCACCCACAAACATCTTAACCTAGTAACCCCATTAAACCACCAACCTTCCACCCTCATTGACCATATTGATTATCATTGACCACCACTATTGGTGATGGTTGACATTGTTGACTTTTGTAGACTATAGTCAATCGTTGTTGACCATTGTTGACCATAGTTGTTCTAGTAACCCAGTTACCCATAATCCCCTAACCCATATTGACCTATGTTATCTAATGTCGAGTATTAGTCAACATCAATGCCCTGACACAACTACCCACCTACCCTTGACCCACCAACTAGTGCATTGACCATCTAATCCATTATCACCTCTCCTTCACTAAGATGAATAGCACACTAAACCTTGATGATAATTGACCATATCAACGTTCATTGACCATCATTGACCATGTGGAATTGCATTGACCATATTGATTACGTAGTCAATATTCACCATATTAATTGCATTAACCCAATGACCCCTAGGATACTCATGCACCAAGGTCATGCCCACTTATATTCTACTAATTCATTAAGCACACAACCTAATAATCCCATCACCCACAAACCTCTTAATCTAGTAAGCTTATTAACTTATCGGCCCTCCACCCTTATTAACCATATTGATCACTATTAGTGATGGTTGACCACGATGGATCATAGTTGATCATGGTTGACCATTGTTAACTGTGGGTGATCTAGTAACTTTCTCATCCATATTGACCTATGTTGTGTAATGTTGATGTAACAAATTTAATGGTTGGTACACATAGCCATTACAAATAAAAAGACAAGGTCTTAAATATCTATCTATCTATCTATCTATCTATCTATCTATCTATATATATATAATATGAATGATTGATAATTACAATGAATGAATGGTTTGGGTTTATATAGCCTCGAAGAGGAGCAATAATGATGAAGAGTTGTGACCTTAGCATATACTTATAATAACAACATGGAAATATGAAAATATATTGGATTAGGTGTATTACCAGTCAAACCCCATAAAATACTTCGACTTTGAAGTAGTGGAAGAAACCCAACAAAAAATCCTTTGAAGTTTCAAACCATGTTGTTGCATTATAGGAAAATCAATCCATCCTAAGTCTATGTTCTCTAGGACTATTTTTTGACAAGGTTCTTGTATGGAATATCTTGGATGGTGATTCCAAGGGTGACTTTGATATTGAGACCAAGTTATTTTAATATTGAGATTATTTAGAATATATGTAGAGCATAGTATTTTTTCTAGATGACATCAATAAGTTAATTTGTGGTTGCGACGACTCTTGTGATTAAGATATCGATAACACTTCCTTGTAACCCGAGTCTTTTTGATCTCAGGCATAGTATTCCTTACTAAGATTTAGGATTTATATTTTCATCATAAACTTGTGTTGTTATTTTGATAATTGATATTCCATTAATAACAACATGTGGAAATTTATCTTAAATTAACATAGTTACCTACTTGACGAGAAATTTCTAGAGTTATAATTTTTTTAGAGGTTGCATTTAGTGGCTATTTTTACCCTCGAATAAAAAAGTGGTTCTCTAAGAATCACCACCTTTTTGTCTTCGGGTTAAAATTACAACCTACTTGAAACCATGACCTTGACATCCCATAGACTTTAAAATCAACCATTGAATTGAAAAGTGGTGCTCTTAGAATCACCCTTTTTTTTCAAGGTTAAAATTACAACTTGTTTGAAATGACGGACTTGACAGTTTATACCATTGTGACCAAAACCTTAAAAGCAACCCTCGAATCGAAGAAAAAAAAGATGGAAAAAAGTATTTATAATTTAAAAATAATTAAAAAGAGAAATTAAAAAAAAAACACACTACTCCCCTTTCCAAATACATCTTTTTAAAATATCCCAAAAGCCATTTAAAAAAAATAAAAATAAAAACAAATTATAAAAAAATAAAAGAACAATTTTTTTTAAGAAATTTGAAAAAAACATTTTATTTTTATTAAAAAAACACTTGAAATTTATTTATTTAAAAAAAAATTGAAATGAAAAATTTTAAAATATATTAAAAATTAAAAAGAAAAGTTTTAAAAATTGTAATTAAAAAAGAATAATAATAATAATAATAATAATAATAATAATAATAATAATAATAAAAGATAGACAAAAACAACAACAAAAAAAAAAACTGAAAAAAATGCTGAAACCAAAATATAACGTGTTGATTGAATGGGTGGAAGGGTCATGAGGGTGAGGGTGAGGGTGGGCAGAGATAATATGAAAGTATTATTAATATTTCTATAATATCTCCTCTCACCCCCACCATCATAATATAAATTCTCTAATACATCCCCCCACCCCCATAAATGAGGGTGGAGGTGGGGGGAGATATTAGGGAAATCATATATGAGGGTGGGGGTAGGGGTGGCGGTGGGTGGAGATAATAGGGAAATAATATTTCCCTAATATCTCTTCGCAACATCACCCAAACACCACCCGAATAAGATTTCCTTAATTATCTCCCCCTACTCCCACCCTCATATATGAGGGTGGGGGGAGATATTAGGAAAATCTCAATAACAGCACCCTAATAAGATTTCCCTAATATCTCCCCCACTCCCACCCTCATATACCCTCACATATGAGGGTGGGGGGAGATATTAGGGAAATCTTAATAATATTTCTCTAATATCTCCCCCCAACCCTACCCTATATTTCCCTGATGTCTCCCCCCACCCTGACCTTTACCCTCAAATAAGATTTACCTAATATCTTCCCCCAAACCCACCCTAGATTTTCATAATATCTCTCACCACCCTGACCCTGACCCTCATATATAATATATGAGGGCACATGAGGAGGGAGATATTAGGGGAATCTTTTTACTCACCCCAACCCTTATATATATATATATATATATATATATATATATATATATATATATCAGGGGCTTCACCTTGTTGACCAATATCTTATCATGTTCATTCATAAAGTTGTTTTTTTAATTGTG
>ML778494.1:139960-174787 GCA_009831015.1 Picea engelmannii
CCCCCCCACTCCCTACCCACGTATATCACATATGAAGGAAATATTATGTGGGGGGACATATTAGGAAAATATTATTATATGAGGGTGGGGATGGGGGAATATGTTAGGGAACTCTTATATATGAGGGTGGAGGTGGAGGCAGATATTAGAAAAAGTTTATTATATATTCTGGTAGGGGTGAGGGGATTTATTAGAGAAATATTAATATATGATGGTGGGGGAAGATATTAGAGAAATATTAATATATGAGGGTGGGGGTGGAGGCAGATATCAGAAAAAGTTTATTATATATTCCGGTAGGGGTGAGGGGATTTATTAGGGAAATATTAATACATGAGGGTGGGGGGAGATATTAGAGAAATGTTAATATATGAGGGTGGGGGTGCGAAGAGATATTAGAGAAATATTATTAAGATTTCTCTAATATCCCCCCCCACCCCCAATATATGAGGGAAATCTTAAAATATGAGGGGGTGGGAGGAGATATTAGGGAAATATTAGGGGGTGGGGAGAAATATTAGGGAAATATTAATATACAAGGGTGAGGGAATACATTAGGGAAATCTTATTACCCCCAATATATGAAGGTGAGGGTGGGAGTGAGGGGAGATATTAGGGAAATATTATTAAAATTTCCACAATATATCTCCCCACCCCCACCCCCACCCTATATTACGGTTTGGGGGAGATATTATGGAAATATTGATAATAATTTCCTAATGTCTCCCCCAATTCCACCCTCACAATATTCCCCCCACCCCTACTCTCATATAATATTTCCCTAATATTCCCCCCCACTTGGTGGGGGGATATATTACGAAAATGTTATAAGATTTCCCTAATATCTCCCCCCAACCTCAATCCCACCCACAATATATGAGGGTGAGGGTGAGGGTCGGGGTGTGGGAGATATTAGGGAAATCATGGGATATATTAATATATGAGGGTGGGGATAGGGGGAGATATTAGGGAAATGCTAATAATAATTCCCTAATATATCTCCCCACCCCCCACCCATGGGGGGAGATATTAGGGAAATGTTCCCACCCATATAATATTTACCTAATATCTTTCCTCTCCCCCACCCTGAAATGTTAGGGAAATCTTATTAAAACTTCCATAATGTCTCACCCCACCCTCACCTATATTTCCCTAATATTCTTCCCTAGGGTGGGGTTTGGGGGAGATATCAAGGAAATATTATTAATATTTCCCTAATTCCTCCCCATAAGGTGGGCATGGGGGGGGAGATATTATGGAAATATTAATAGGTTTTCCATAATATATTTCCCCAGTCCCACCATCATACAATAAGAAAATCTTATTAATATTTCCATAATATATCACCTCATTTTCACCCAAATTTCCCTAATATCCCTCCCACATCCCCACCCTCATATATTATATATGTATATAAGGGTAGGGGTGGGTGAGGGTAAGGGGAGATATTAGAGAAATATTAATACCCCCATACTTATAAGGGTGGGGGTGGGGGGAGATATTAGAGAAATATGGGTGGGATTGGGTGGAGATATTAGGGAAATATTAATATGGATGGGACTGGGGGGAGATATTAGGAAAATATGTACACCCCCACCCTTATGAGGATGAGGGGACATATTAGGAAAATATTATTAAGATTTCCACGATATCCCCTCTTTCCCCTATTAAGATTTCCCTAATATCTAACCCCAACCCCACCCTTATTTAGATAACCCCCCCTGTTATGAGGGTGGGGGTGGGGGGAGATATTATGGAAATATTTTTAATATTTCCATAATATCTTACACCACCCTTATGAGGGTGGAGGTTGGGGAATATATTAGGGAAATATTATTAAGGATGGGGGTGGGGGAGATATTTTAATAATATCTTCCCGAAACTCCACCCATATTTCCCTAATATCTGTCCCCACCCCCACCAATAATATTTCCCTAATATATCCCCCCACTTGCATCCCCACCCTCATAATGGTGGGGGTGGGGGGAGATATTAGGGAAATATGGGTGGGGATGGGGGGATATATTAGGGAACTATGGGTAGGGATGGGGGGAGATATTATGGAAATATGGGTGGGGATGGGGGGATATATTAGGGAACTATGGGTAGGGATGGGGGGAGATATTAGGGAAATATTAATAGCTCCCACACCCTCACCCATATGTTCTTAATATCTTCCCCACCCTCACCCATATTTCTTTAATATGAGGGTGGGGGTGCGGGTAGTAGGAGATATTAGGAAAATCATATTGGTGGGGGTGGGGGTGGTAGGAGATATTAAGAAAATCATATTGGTGGGGGTGGGGAGAGATATTAGGGGATTATTATTAATATTTTCCTAATACATCTAATATGGGTGGGGGTGGGGTGAGATATTAGAGAAATTTTATTTGTGGGGGTTAGTGGAAACATTAGGGAAATATTATTATGGGTAGGGGTGGGGGGGAGATATTAAGGAAATATTATTATCTTAATATCTCCACCTAAACCTAGCCCTCACCTTATGAGGGTGAGGGTGGGTATAGGGGGTCATATTAGTGAAATATTGTTATCTTAATATCTCCCCCCATCCCCACCCTCACCCTCATGAGAAGGTGACATCTCTCCCCACCCCAACCCTCATGAGGGTGAGGGTGGGGTGGGGAGAGATATTAATATAATAATTTTTCCCTAATATCACTCCCTAGTGGAGGTGGGGGGAGATATTAGAAAAATATTATTATCTTAATAACTCCTCTCATCCCCACCTTCATCCTCATGAGAAGGTGAGGTATCCCCCCACCCTCATGAGGGTGGGGGTGGCTGGAGATATTAGGAAAATATTATTATATTAATATCTCTCCCCACACCACCACCCTCACCCTCATGAGAAGGTAAGGTTTCCCCCCATCTTCACCCTTATTAGGTTGGGTTTGGAAGATATTAAGATAAAAAGATTTCCCTAATATCTCCCCCCACGCTCATGAGAAGGTGAGGGCAGGGTTGGGGAAATATATTAAAATAATAATATTTCCCTAATATCTCCCCCCCACATGCACCCTAATGAGAAGGTGGGGGTTGGTGGAGATATTAAGATAACAATATTTCCATAATATCTTCCCCACTAGAAGGTGAGGGTGGGGGGAGATATTGAAATAATAATATTTCCCTAATATCTGCCCCCACCTAAACTCTCATGAGAAGGTGGGAGTTGGCAGAGATATTAATATAATAGGATTTCCATAATATCTCCCCCCAACCTCACCGTTATAATATCTCCTCCCACTCCCACCCTCAAGATTTATTAATATTTTCATAATATCTCCCCCCACACCCACCCTCATAATATCTCCCACCACCCCTGTTGATGCATGATAGCACAAGACAAGCATTTATGCATAGGTATATGTGTCTAGATGTGTGGAAATCGTCTAAAGCCTTATATCCTTGACTTTACTTTAATGAAAAAAATTATTAAACTAAAGTGATTTTAATTAGTAAGTTGAGTTTTATTTAAGGAATTGATTTAATTAGCATTAGTGAATTAAATAATAGCTACTGATCTCAAGTGAGGTGAGAATTAATCTCAACCGTCAATCTCTTTGGAGATTAGGGTTAAGTCATAACTCACTCTTATAAAAGCAAGGCTAGGGTGAAGGAGGAATATACTTTACTTTGTTATATTGATAGAGAGAGATTGATTTGAGATAGAAAGAGTTGGATCACGAAGGAATGCGATTCAAGGAGATCTTGGATAGGTGGATAAGGACTTCCATCTAGAGAACTAGGCCATGGGAAGAGAGAGAACAACTATACAACAAAAGGATCAACTGCCATGGGACAATGCAGGTGTTCTAGAACAAGTCATGTAGTCAATGTGAGTTTCAACACTACAATCACTGAGATAGCTCATGACATCATGGGTATTAACGTAACAGTTGCGTTGTTTCAGTACACGATTGTACAAAATGTTTGGCAGCAGATCAATCAAGTCAAATTTTGACGTACTTTGTTTCTTTTCTCTTTGGGCCATTTTACCAGTAAGGGATCCCTTGTAATATTTGAAGTTATTTGAATGATAATATTAGTTGATGGGAAAAATATCTTTATGTATTGTGTTTGAGATTTTTGATTTCCAATATTGCTTCCGCTAGATTTATTTGAGTTGAATATTCCAACAATGTATTTTTGTTTTGTGAGATGCTAATCTGATTTGCAGTAAGGAAATCACTAGATGACAAAGTACCTAGGGTTGGAGTAAGAGGATTTGAACATGGTATCAGAGAACATGTTTTGAGAGGAATCCATATCTCAGATCCATAGAAGTTGATAAAATATCTACCATATCTGTAAGGAGATATTTGTAGATCTATAACCAACAGGTAGAAATTGAAGGGCATATTTCATGGAAATAACCGTACTACATTCGGGTCGATCATTGAGGATGATGTAGGTATTTTTCATATCCTCGCAACTATAGCATGGGTATTCAGTTACAGGTCACATGGGTATTCAGTTACAGGTCACAAGTATAAACATAATAGTCACACTATTGGTGCAAATAACATGGATAGAGGTTGTACAAATCAGTACATGGCAATTTTTAGCAATAGGTTATTTCCAGGGAAGCGTATCATGTATAAGGGATGGCATCAACACCTTTGAGAGTTGAATATAGATTGTATGGAGCATCCAACTTCCTATATTGGAAATAAAGAACAAATTTTACATTAAAGGATTATGACCTTTGGGAGTTAGTGGACAAAGTAGTTTCTACACCAATAGATCCTATAGATTTGGAAACTCACCAGAAGAAGGAGATTAAAGAGGAGCGGGTACTCTTAGATTCAGTGAAGGATCATATAATTCCTCACTTATTCAATAAGAATAAAACAAAGAGATGTTTGATTCCCTTGTAGGTTTATTTAAGATCACTAACATGAATATGAAGATGGTTTGAATGAATAAACTCAGATCGTTGTAGATGTCTAGATGTGACAATGTTACCAACTATCTCATGAGGATCACGTAGGTGCATGATCAACTTGCAGCCATAGGGAAGAAAACATAGGACATATATATCATGAATGTGGCTTTGAATGGTCTTCCCAAGTCTTGGGAACCATTTTTCAAGGGAGTCTACGCTCGAGAAAATATCCCAGATTGGTAGAGGCTTTGGGATGATTCCATCGAGGAAGAGACTCGGTAGGAGTCTAAGGGTAACAAGTAGGGAAGTAGTGAGGAGAACTTGGCTCTTTTCAGTAAGAAAAATAAGGGAAAAGGAAAGAGTTATAGAAAGAAGGGTAACAATGATGGAGGATCATCGTAGCCAGGGAAGGAGAAGGACTTGAGTAAAATCAAGTGCTTCTTACGTCATAATAATGGACAATATGCATGTTAGTTTCCAGAGAAGAAGAAGGGTAAGGGAAATAATCATATAGTAACATATACAAAGACACAACTTGATGAGTTTTTACCGAAGTTCAAGAAGGATTACTCACTAGTTTCTTACCTTTCTACCAACTCAACTAATATGAGTGCATGGTTCTTGGAAATTGATGCATCTTGTAATATGATAGAATCACAAGAGCTATTTAGTAGTTTGATGGAAAGGGACTCAGATGTTCATGTGAAACTTGGTAATGATGCCAAGTGTGCAATGAAGGGATATGGAACAATTACGTTCCAACTCGAGTCAGGAGGTTTGTTGGATTCCCATGATGTGATTTACTTACCAGTTTTGAAGAAGAATTTGCTCTAATTATTAGTTATGGAGGAAAAGGTTTTCTTCGTTACTTTTCAAAAGGGGAACGTACTCATATGTCTAGAGAAAGCTATCCTGGACATAGAAATGATTGCTGGGGTTAGAGAGGGAACTTTGAATAGGTTGCAGAAAAATCATGTTCAATCTTTGATACACGAAAAAAACAACCTATGTGAGTTGTGGCATAGGTGGTTGTGACACCTACACTACAGGGCATTGCCAATTCTGAGAGGGATTGTTACAAGTCTTATGGAGTTCAAGATTGAGAAGTAGGGAGTGTGAAAAGGGTGTGCACTTGGAAAGAATGACAAGGATTCTTTCCTAAGAAATGAGAGTAGGTCCAAGGGGATATTGTATCTTATTCATTCAGTTAGGAGTGGGCCAATGCCAACATCATCAATACAAGGATCATCATACTATGTTACTTTTATTGATGAATTTGCGAGAAAAATCTAGTTCTTGTTTATGAATACCAAGGATGAGGTCTTCAGTCGGTTTCAAGAGTTTAGGGCTCAAGTGGAGAACTAGACAAGTAATAAGATCAAGGTCTTGAGGTAGGATAACGGGGGAGTGTACACCTCTAATGACTTCAATAATTTATGCAAGGAGGTAGGGATCAATAGGGAGATGACAGTTTGATACAACCTTCAACAAAATGGGGTTGTGGAGAGAAATAATCGATCTATCATCGGTTCTGCTAGGGATGTGATAAATGACTAGGAGTTTTCGATGGTTATTTAGGTAGAGGTGTGTAACACGATGATATATATGTAGAATATGATTCCTCATAGGATATTTGGGGACACGACTCTATAGGAGGTATTCTCAGAGGTGAAGCCAGAGATTTGTCATTTGAGGATATTTGGTTGTCTAGTCTACATCCATGTGCCTGTGGAGAAGAGGACGACTCTAGAGACTTTAGGAAAAAAAAGGTGTATTTTTTGGGTACAACAAGACCTCAAAGTATTACAATATCTTCTTACCAGTGCACATGAAGACAATTGTGAGTAGAGATGTTAATTTTGAGGAGAAATTGACATCTAGGATATCTCAAAAGTCATCAATAGTAATAGAGGACAAGGAGTAGCAGGCTCCGAAGGATGAGTAGTAGTCAATAGTTCATACTTTAGGTGGAGAGGAGGAGAGATCCCCTTCTAGTTGTGTTAGGAGACCCGAGTGGCTATTACAGACATTGAAGGATGCTAGTGAGACTCCTAAGAGTGTGGTCAGAGAGTGCGGGCCTTCAAATAAGTTTTTGAACTATATGGTGCTTATGAGTAGCATCATTGATGCCGAGCCTTCCATTTTTTAGGAAGCATCAGATCAATAGGTATGGCATGATGCTATAGTAGAGGATTACACCTCTATTATGAGGAATGATGTTTTGGATATATGTTACAAAATATTTCCCCTACGAATAGGTGAAATGTCCCTTGGATTACAGACCCCTATACCAAGACATAAACACTACAAGTGGACACCAACATCCCTTTGAATTCAGTTTAACCAATCAGAAAGAGAGAGGGAGAAAGGGTGTGATGCACATTGTTTCTAGGTTTGTCCTTGCTGCTTCCAATTCGAGCTTGATATCCAAACTCCCTGGTGAAACTTGATACCTGCAAAGGGAAGAAAAGAGAAACAAATACCTCCTACTCTAGTTGATTAGATCAAACAAATTCATCTACAACAATTGAAGGAACAATAGACAAGCACATGCAAGGATACACAATATTGAAGGAAATAGGGAAAGTGTATTCAAATGAGAAACCCAAGAGAATTCTTACAAACCATGGATGATGATGCAACACTTCTCATATATCTCCTCATCCAACCCTTGCACGAATCTACCAAGATCATAGTTTTGATACCTGAAAGCTTCCTTGATATTAGAGGTTTGATATTCTCCAATCCTTCTCTCCTTCACCTTGGAAATACCTTAAATATATAGGCTTGAGAGGCTTAACCACCATGAGAAAATGGGGGAGATGGTTGAGGATATGGATCCTTAAGGTTGGGATATGATCCTAGGATAATGCCATATGATAGGATTCGATCCAAACCAACCTCATCTCCTCGGAACTGGCCCTTAGAAAGAGGTGGGATTCTCCTTTATTTCCTCTAACCAAAAGTGGTGCTCCCCTTGAGTTAGAGACAAAGTGCCATCCTATGGAGTGACGCTCCCCTAATATGGAAATGGAGGCGCCATCCCATGAAGTGGCACTCAGGGATAATTTTAAGGATGGAAATTTATTTTGAAATGTAGAAACCTTGGTGAATATTACTAGTCCTTTATATGTCAACTATAAATGTTTGGAAATATTTTTATTGAAATATTCAAATTTCTAAGGATTATATATATATATTTTTATAAAATTTTGGCAATTTTAAAGGTAAAATAATTTTGTCCTATAGAATTTGGGTGAATAATTATTAGAATGACGAATATTTTTTTGGGAAAAACCTTGGAAAACTAGCCCATGGGAGAAATTTATCCCCTAAAATGTTCCCTGGTGGCACTCCCCCAACATGGCCAGGGGGGCACCACCCTTCATAAATGCCCAAAAATTGGTCGATTTTTCCAAGAAAAGGTGTGTTTTGACCTTGAAATGATGGGGTTCTTCCTCAATATGACTTATGGGTCATGGAAAATGTATTTCATGGTGTCAAGGGGTTGGGACACTCAACAAAGTGAATGAAACACTTGGTAAGGTGCATACGACACTTGAGACACTTAATAAGGTGCATACATCACTTTGTGACACTTGTGACACTTGCTACACTTAGGGTACCATAACTCAAGTGCGAAATTTTGATGTGTAACAAACGACCCCTAATGTGTAAGGTCAAAAGAGAAACTAATGGCCGAAACACTTTACAAATTCTTTAATGCAAGGGTGTTGGAGAGTGAGAACCTGGAAAAAGATGCAAATAATCATCAAACAATATTAATATATGTTCCATTTCCAAGGCATGCATACCTATGCTCAGAATATGAGATGAATAAAAGCATGAACGTTGACCAATACAATGTAGATCCATGAGAGTACTGACTAAGGATATGGAAACCAAAGATACAATGTGGATCCATTTCTCCATGACGCGACCTGATCGTAGCCACGAATGAATACACAATGGAGCTATGATATGACTAGAACATAGCCATGGAACAATACAAAGTGGATCTATGTAAATCAATCAAATAATCTTCATCACAATCAAGGAAAAGAACATAACAGAGTGGGTAGTCAACCTAGGGTCTTTGTCCCTATCCCAAAATAGTCGATTCTATCCATGTGAATAATTTTTTTGATGTCAAACATGGTAGAAGCCACTTGATTACCGGTCATTGATGTATACCGTTAACAAGAGAGAGGGAAATCACCAATGATGTCAATGATTCCCAAGGTCCTAAAGTACATCCCAACAAATGTGAAAAATGAGCTAAAGTCGAAAATTTGTGGAATCAATCGATCATGGGCCATTGATGTAAACCCTTTTTTGAAGCAAGGAGGCCTTCCATTGAGGCATGCAAGTTCCAAGGTATTGATTTGTTTCTAAGTCAAATGCCTAGATAATGTGTTGAAGTCAACATGAAAGTCTCATCGAAGGAGGGCCTTAATGTATCCCCCACCACTGACACAAAACTAACACAGGAAAGTGATGTAAGATGGTGAATCAAATGAGTATGAAATGACATAGGAAATGGAAACTGGTAATACCATAGATGGATGGTTTGAAGTGAAACTTCCCTTGAACATGATGAGGCAAAGAAAGTGACTTGGCAACATTGACTCGGCGAGTACCAAGAACATAATATGACGACAATAAGAGAACTTTTTGACTGGAGAAAAAACGTATAACGACACATGGAATTGGTCTGAATTAGATAAAAGAATATTACCCAACTATAAAATGAGACACAAACAAGTGCCATGTTCAAGGGTGACAACAATAACTGCCCTAAAGGATTCCCAAAAAATTGACCCACTTCCTTCAATTTCCCCCCCACCCAGATAGATGACTACCTCTTTCTTTTTTAACGAGCTTGAGGGGGGTAATAGATTCTCGGTATAGATCATCCTTCGGAAGAGTACCTCGACATATGTTTAATGAACCCAACGAAGGAGGGGTTCGGTCATAGATGGATCCTAGATATTGGACTCACATAGGTCCTTCGATGCATAGTTTTACGAGCCCAAAGAAGGCAAAATCGATGGTTTTTCATGTTTAGAGAGTCTGAAAATAACTTAAAGATGACTCCATGGATGATTTTTTCGTAAATTTAATCTCCCAAGCCCGATAAAGTGTAAAAAAATACGGAGGATAACTCTTCTAATCATGCTTGATTAGAGTAGTCCTTTTTCGTAATTAGTCTCGTGAGGCCGAAAAAGAGATAAACTACGACTTGAAAGATTCCATTTCATACCATTTAATGAGTGTGAAAGGAAGAAATATCACTCGAAAATATTTTCATGTTTATAGATTCTGAAAATATCTCAAAGGAAACTCCAAAGAATTCCCAACATAATGTCCAAAGTTTTTGAATGAGGCCCATGGATAGTTGGTACGTTTTCCCCATATGCATGGTGGAAGCTAGTGGCTTTGCTCTAGAATGATGTCTAGAGGCTAGAGATTCCCCCCCCAAGCTTCATTTCATCCACTGGTGCTTAAGTTGTCACCGATTTCTGTACCAGATGGAGAAAAAGGGTCAATGGACAAAGGTAGATGAAAGGAAGGTCAATTTATGAGATCTAGGGAAATACTTGACTGAATAGGAAAGGTGGATGTTTCATTTTTTAACAAGCTTGACATAGGAAAAAACTATGCTCATGACCAGGTACTACCATTAGACAATTCTAAGGTAGGTTTCATTTTTACACAAGCGTGAAACTAGAAAAACTATGCTTGAGGCTCTCTGTTTCATTTTTTAACGATATTGACACAGAAAGGGGAACTTTGCTTGAACTTGTTTTTGTTTTTTAACAAGCTTGAAATCAACAAATAAACTATGCTCAAATACCTCTACGTGATCATGGCTTCCAAGAGGACAATGCTCTGTAAGGAATACATGTCAAAGGACAAACCTATATCATGGCTTCCAAGAGATCTTCGCTAGATGGAAAAATCACACTTTGGAAGGAATACACGTTGAGCACTTTGATAGGGGTAGGGATATCAGGATCTAATAGCCCTATAGAAGAGATCATTGTGCCAAATAATGGATCTAAACTACAAGAAGGGAGAGATTCCTTCTCATTTAGAGATGAATGCATGGGACAGGTTGCCGTCATATGAGGGCTAATGAATGAAATCTAGTCTATGGTCACCATGTTTCCATTGTGAGGGAAATGCATCAAATGAAAGATCATGGAAAAAAAAACCTTCATAGAATAAAAATAGTCTTTCCCAAGGATCAAATTAATATCCAAGGGGTCATGGACTACTATCACATCAATAAAGATAGTTTTCTCTCCAAAAGTAATAGGAAACTGAGGAAGGATACCTAAATGTTGAGTAACGCTTTTGTTAAAAGCCAACATAATCTGAGTCACTAGTGCAAGTGAAGGAGAAACTAAATCTTGCCAAGAAATGGAGGAAAAAATACTAACAGATGCACCCTCATCGACAATAGTATGAGGAACGTCCCTACCAAAAAACATGAACAATGATTTGGAAAGGTATATAGGAAGGGAGATGATATTTCGACAGTGTGCCCCAATATAAAAGAATGTCATCATTACTTGGAGGGGATTGTGTTGGAACGAGTGAAGTGCCCCCTATTCAGAAGAATCTGTAGAAACAAGAAAGACCTTAGTGACATCCTCACTCTTCAAATGAGGAGTGGGATCAAACAAGGGTGGGATTAGATAGACCACTTTGAATTCACTCTCCAAGGGGAGAGTGGGATTGATCAAATTTGAAATCAGATCGATCACATGATCAACTGACTCAACTGATAATTGAACTGGATGGATTACCCGATCAACCATATTGAACAATGATGAAAACAAATTGACTAGTTCATCAACTGATGGAGGGTTGGGAGAGAGTTTACGGTAAGTTGTCGGAAGTTGTTGCTGGACATCAACAAAATTTTCCAATAAATATGAGGCTTCATTCATGCGAGGACAAAGGAAATTTGAATTTACCCTTATTACTACCAACCTGATTATCACTAGTTGATGGTTTGTCACCAACATGAACGGAAACGACTGACAAATACTAGGGAAATCCTTAAGAAGGTGGTCACCCTTACAAATCCTGCAAGGGAATTTGCATTTGTGATGTGTCTTGATAGAATTTTCGACATTATCAACACTCCCAACATGATGAACTGTACCTGGTTGATCAATTCCAACATGTCATACAATGGTTGGAAGTTTCTCCCCTAGCTTATTTTTCTTCTTCTTAACCTTCCTTTTCTTCTTCTTCTTATCCTCCTGGTTACTAGCTGCAAAGCTTTCACTAGGTAAAGAGGAAGAATGGGAAGAAGACCCTACGAGTGAAGAAGACAGAGGATTGACAAGAGGTTGATGGTATTGGGGTGGGGTACTTATGGACGAAGAACTAGCAGCATTTGCGTTTACCATATTGGAAAACAACCAGAACGATAACCCAATAGTGAGTCGAGGAAGAGTCAAAGTGGTGATATAAGGAGGACCAACATGTCCCACAGAAGGAGAAAAAAATGGTATCCTGGGAAAAGGGGTCCCTTCGTTGGTAGTTCTAGGAACTGATGCCATAGAAACATACTCAATCCTAAGGTATATTTAGGGAAAACAAACAAGACACGATAAAAAATCTAGGAAGCAAACCAAACAAAAAATCCTTTTCATAGTGAAGTGCTAGCCGGTGATGAAATCCTACGTCGCAGGATCAAAGTGAAAAAGGGGTTGAGATAGAGTGGGTGGATCAATTATGTTGGATACTTGCTTAACGAAATTACACCTTGGTGCAACTTCCCTCACGGTCTGTCTATGGGTTACCGTCCAATGAGCCCGAGTGAGTTTGACCAACATAAGAACCAGGTACAACAAAGAATCCCCTTCACCATCACCTTGTGTATGTACCTTAAATACAGAGGCCACTAAGTTTACCAACTCACAGTCAGCCTCCGGGCGTGTACAGTTGACAATTGGGTCCGAACGTATGGGAAATATATCAAAGTCCGAAGCTCTTCAAGAGAACTAAATATAAGTGGACTAATAAGACTCGAGAGGGCCCTGGATGGATTCAGAGTTCACAAAGCACCGAGACCAAATGAAACCAATGGTTTCTCAGGAAAAACCCCCAATATATGATCATTCCTCTACGATTGGTTGAGGCTTAAAGGGTTAATCACTTCTACTCTCTTGCACACGACCTCATGTTTACCCCTTGTATGAGTGGGGGGTCCCGACTATGCTTATATGAAAATTGGATTTACTCTCCCTATCGCAAGATTCTATGTTTTTTTATGGATTTGGAAAGTTATTCTCAACACCTCTTCCAAAGCCCTACACCTAAGCTAATGTAGGTTTGCAAAATGCCTAGAAATAAAAATTTCTAGATAGATTTTAATTAGCATTTTGATTATTAGGATGTTTTTTACTAAGGGTATGGAAGAGCAACTGATGATGTTTGTGACTTTGACTCCAAAATAGTGCAATAGAATGAGATGCAAAGGATTCTTCTCAATGAACTCTATCTATGGAATATAGAAGAGTATTTTTCCATTCCCAAATGCATAAACCCAATGTAGATTACCTAATGCAAACTACAGACATGTACCACCAAAAACGTTGAATTCAATCAATTTCTGTTTGTTTGGTTATAAATGCAATGAAATATACAAACTTTTCTGCTTCTTACCTTTAATATGAAAGATATCTATGTTTGATACAAATAACTAAGAGGAAAAAAGGAAATCAAATAAAGCACACTCAAAGTGATGAGAAATAAAATACAACAAGTAAGGGATAACCTGTTCAATCAAGAACTCAAAGATGAAAAAGAGAAATAAGACAAACACTCCTGAAAATCCTTAAACAATGAGCAACAAGAAACAAAAATCAAGCTGGGTTGTGATAAGAAAAAGAGTCCTAATCATCCATAAAAGTGAGATGTTTCAATGAAGACAAAAATGCTCAATACCAAGCAACCTTTGTAAACCCTAGTTGATGAAAAGTTCTAAACAACCAAGTAATCTGAAATCTTTGCGAGACGAATATTAGAGAACTCAAAGGTGCAAAGAACCAAGGGATCCTGTTAACCCAAGGGGACAACTACTAGAATAAAATTTGCAAACTCAAGGGAGAAACATAAATGAGTGATAACTGTCAAATTATTAGGAAAACAAAGTCAAAGAAAATCAAGGGTATGTGAGCAAAAATCCACTCACAATTAGACTGAGAAAGAGAAAGAAGAAAGGACGAAAAAATGACAAAACATGGGGAATGGTGCCCCTGTTCTCAAGAAGACAGAGCGCCAATTAGGGGAATGACGCTCTATAGGAGGCCTTAGGGGGGTGCCAATCAACTAATGGCACTCTATGGCATGCTTCTAGGGAGCACCAGTGGGGTAGGTGGCAACCTGGTGTGAATTGCAGGGGAGTGCCACCCTCCTGAAAAGTTCAGAAACTTGCTCAAAAAGGCTAAAAAGTCATAAAATCCAATAAATGACTTTTTGATCTCTTCAGTGAAGAAAAGAGAAGGGGAAGTATATCAGAAACAAGCAACAAACAATATCTAGTCAAAGTCGATCTCTAGTGGAGTCACCAATTTCTATTACATAATATTTCCCCTGAAGATAGGTGAAGTCTCCCTTGGATTACAGACCCCTATACCAAGACAAAAACAATACAAGTGGAAATTAACATCCCTTTGAATTTAGTTTAACCAATCAGAAAGAGAGAGGGATAAAGGGTGTAATGCATGTTGTTTCAAAGTTTGTCCTTGTTGCTTCCAATCCGAGCTTGATCTCCAAAATCCCTGGTGCAATAGGATACCTGCAAAGGGAAGCAAAGAGAAACTACTACCTCCTACTCTAGTTGATTAGATCAAACAAACTCATCTATGATGATTAAAGGAACAATAGACAAGCACATACAAGGATACACAAGCTTGGATGAAATAGACCAAGTATATTCAAATGAGAACCCAAAGAGAATACATACAAACCATGGATAATGATGCAAAACTTATCCAATTTCTCCTCGTGCAACCCTTTCATGAATCTACAAAAATCAGAGGTTTGATGTACTTGAAAGCTTCCTTGAGATCAGAGGTTTGATATTCTCCAATTCTTTTCACCTTCACCTTGGAAATACCTTCAATATATAGGCTTTAAATCCTTAACCACCATGAGAGAATTAGGGATACGGTTAAGGATATGGATCCTTAAGGTTGGTATATTATCCTAGGATAGTTCCATAGGATAGGATTCGACCCAAACCGACCTCATCTCCTCAGAACTGGCCTTTAGAAAGAGGTGGGATTCTCCTTTATTTCTTCTAACCAAAAGTGGCACTCCCCTTGAGTTAGATACATAGATCCATCCTATGAAGTGGTGATCCCATAATATGGAAAGGGGGGCACCATCCCATGAAGTGTCACTTCCCCAACATGGCGAGGGGGCGCCACCCTTCATAAATGCCCCAAAAATGGTTGATTTTTCCAAAAAAAAGGTGTGTTTTGACCTTGAAATGATGGGTTTCTTCCTCCAATATGAATTAGGGGTCATGAAAAATGTATTTGATGGTTTAAAGGGCTTGTGAGACTAAAAAAAATGAATCAAACACTTTGTAAGGTGCATATGACACTTGTGACAGTGCATGCGATACTTAACAAGGTGCATACATCACTTTGTGACACTTGTGACACTTGCTACACTTAGGGTGCTGTAAATCAAGTGTGACATTTTGATGTGTAACAATATAGTGCTAAGAGCAGAGGGGAAGTTAGTTGGGAGTTCCATGTGGCTCTACAAGATCAATCATGTTGGATATGTTAGCATCGATAATTTGAAGGCGAGGTTTATGGAAAGAGAGTTCTCCCAGAAAGAGGGAGTGTAGTATGAGCAAATTTTTTCTTCGATTTCCAAGTATGAGTCTATTTGAGCTGTTATTTCTATTGCTTCACTTATGAGGTGGAGGATACATCAGATTGGTGTGAATACAACTTTCCTCAATGAGATTATTGAGGAATAAGTATACATAGAGAAACCTCAAGGCTTTGAGGTACATGGGAGGGAGTCATATCTGTGTAGGCTTAAGAAAGCCTTGTACAAACTGAAACAGGAACCCAGAGCATGGTTATCTAGGATTGATGAATACTTGCAGAGTATGATATTTACCAAGAGTGAAGCAGATCCTAACTTATACTTTATACTTGTTGGAGAGGATACACTCATCTTGGTTCTATATGTAGATGATTTATTTCTCATAGGTGCATAGGAGCTTATTGCAGGGTGCAAAGTAGATTTTGCTAGTGAGTTCGAGATGAAGGAAATTAGATTCATGTATTATTTCTTGGTGTTAGAGGTATGGAAGGTATCAAGAGAGATATTCCTTCGTCAATGGAAGTATGTAGTAGAGATATTGAAGAGATTCAGGATGGAGTACTATAGACCGATGGCTACACCTATGGTTACCAATTTGGAGAAGATTGTCACTTCATATTCTGAGTTGGTGGATCCCATGATATATAGGCAACTGATAGGGTCCTGGATGTATTTGGTCAATACCAGGCCAAATATTTGTTTTTTGTGAACACCTTATGTCAATTCATGGTGGATCCGAGGTAGGTGCATTGGATAACAATGAAGCATGTGCTTAGGTACTTGAGAGGTACAATGGAGTATGGATTGAGGTATCTTAGAGGAGATGGAGTGGAGTTGCAGGGATACTCAAACTCATATTAGGTAAAGAGTGTAGTAGATAGAAAGATCACCTCAAGGTGCTGCTTTAGCTTGGGATCAACAATGCTTACTTGGTTCAACTCAAAGCATACTTCTATAGCACTTAGTTTAGTACAGGTAGAGTACAAAGGAACGAGTATGGCTAGCTATGAAGCCACTTGGCTTCACAAATGGCTTATAGGTTTATTTTATCACGAGTTCGAACCTACATTGATATACTACGATAATCAAATTTGTATCAAACTCTCGAAGAATCCAATATTCCATGAAAGGTATAAGAATATTGAGATAAGATACCACTTCATCTAAGATAGGACACAAAAGGGAGTATTGAAGTTTCAATATATTTTCACATAAGAGCAGGTTACAAACATTCTGACCAAACTCTTGGTTAAAGGGAAGTTTGTGTTCTTCAAAGACAAGCTTGGAGTGGTACATAATACCTTCATCACTAAGAGGGAGTGTTGATGCATGGTAGCATCAGATAGGTATTTCCGCATAGGTCCATGTGTCTAGATGTGTGGAAATCATCCAAAGCCTTATATCCTTGAATTTACTTTAATTACAAAAATTATTAAAGTAAAGTGATTTTAATTAGTAAGTTGAGTTTTATTCAAGGAAATTCTTTCATTAAAATTAGTGAATTAAGTAATATCCATTGATCTCGAGTGAGGTGAGAAGTAATCTCACTTGTCAATCACTTTAGATATTAGGTTTAAGTCATAACTCAATCTTATAAAAGCAAGGATAGGGTGAAAGAAGAAGATACTTTACTTTTTTAGATTGATCGAGAGAGATTGATTTGAGACAGAGAGAGTTGGATCATGAAGGACTATGATTCAAGGAGATCTTGGATAGGTGGAGAAGGAATTCCATATATAGATCTAGGCCTGAGGAAGAGAGAGAATATCCATACAATAGAAGGATCAACCACCACTGGAAAATGCAGGTGTTCTTGAATAGGTTGCGTAGTCAACGCGAGTTTCAACATTAGAATCATGCAGATAACATAGGACAACATGGGTATAAATATAACAGTCATGCTGTTTTTTTACAAGAACATACAACATGTTTAGCAACATATCAAGCGAGTCAGGTTTTGATGTACTTTGTCTCTTTTCTCTTTGGTCCATTTTACCAGTAAGGGATCCCTTGTAAGCTTTGAAGTTATTTGAATGATAAAATAAGTTGATGGGTAAAATATCTTTGTGTATTGTGTTTGAGATTTTTGGTTTCCAGTATTACTTCTACTATATTTATTTGAGTTGAATATTCCAGTAGTTTGTTTTTGTTTTGTGAGCTACTAATTTGCTTTGCAGTAAGGAAATCACTAGATAACAAAGTAACTAGGGTTAGAGTAAGAGTATTTCAACAACCCCCTCCCTTAATATTTCCCTAATATCTCCCCACATCCCCACCCATATTTCTTGAATATCTCTTCGCACTTCCCACCCCCAACCTTATAAGGGAGGGGTTGGTGGTGTTTGTAGATATTAGAGGGTGGGGGTGGAGGAATATATTATGGAAATATTATTAATATTTTCCTAATATATTCCCCTTAATATATCCCTAACATTTCCCGACACCCCCACCCATATTTAACTAATATATCCGTCCACCCCCACTCTCATAAGGCTAGGGGTGGTAGGAGATATTATGAAAATCTTATTGATACTTTACTAATATACCCCGCCTAATATTTCCCCAGACCCCCACCCATATTTAACTAATATCTCCCTCCATACCCATTCTCAGAAGGGTATGGTGAGATATGTTGAAATATTGTAAATGTAAAGAGTATTCTATTTATTATTGAGTCATTATTGATTAGATCAATCCCCTTTTGTGGATTGATCATGATGAGCTTTGTAAATGACCAAATACCCTTTTGCAGATTGGTCAAGCCCTAATTATATCATGAAAATTAAGAAGTTGGCCCCAGGCCTAATTAAAGTGGTTTTAACCACTAAGTGAAGAAGTCGGCCCTGCCCAATGAAGAGACACCTCCCTGGCGCCTGCCAGCTAATATAAATAAGAGAGGCCAACACCTCATTTACTCACTCACTCATTTCACTCAACAAGTGCGCAAGTTTGGAGATAGCTGCAGTTGGGAGAAGAAGGAAGAGAGAGGCACATTGCTTAGTGTTGGATATTCTCTAGTGTTTTGGTTTATTGTCTTGGCATTGTATTTACTATCTATATTAAGGAAGTTTTTGCTAGGTTTTCTCCCCCATGAGGGTTTCCCAGGATAAATTCTGTGTATCTTGTGATTTTGTTTCTCTCAATGATCCTACCTATGTTATTGTTATCTAGTAAATTGAAAATAAAATTAATAGCTTCTCTAAAATTTAACATGGTATCATAGATAAGCTGAAGAGAGAACCTTTCACTGGATAAGAAAAAATGTCACTGTTGTTGTACAAGAAAATTAGGGATTTTTATTGAAGAGAAAATTCATCTTAAAACTGATCAAGGAAGTGCGCCCTAGCCTAGCGAGCTCATTGGAAACTTGAGCGCACTTTTCCAGTAGACATAACTCCTAGAAAGTGAAACCCTAGTTTTCATTGGTACCAGAAAACAAGGAAACCAGAACCAATACCAAAAGTACGAGTCCAAAATTGCGCAAGCTCAGTTTCAAGGGGTAAAATTTGGATTTTCAAAAAATCGATTGCACTAGGCTACTCACCTCAGCCAAACACACCTCCTGGTAAGTTCATATCTAAATTCTGAGCACTTTCATTTTTTGGTCATTTTCCCAACTTCAGGTCAAGATGTTTGCAAGGACCAAGATTGTTGACAAGTTAGAAGGTGTGGATAACTTGCACTCATTCTTGAAGAGAACGACCTAGCAATATTCATCAAAAGAAATGTACTAGAACCCGCATATGCTACAACTAAATCAAAGTACCAAAAGGACATGGTTAGGGCCACAAGAATCATTGCAGACTCTATCAAAGATTGTTTGATCCCTTGAGTGGAATCTAAACATACCCAAAAATAAATGTTCGACTCCCTAACCAGATTGTATGAAGGAAGAAATATTAACCTGAAGATGAACTTGAGAACTCAACTCAAGAATACAAATATGCAGAAAGGAGAAACAATTCATGAATATTTATATAGAATCTCTTAATTCAAGGAACAACTAGAAGCAATTGGAGATACCCTATATTAAGATGAAATCATAAGGACAACTCTTAATGGTCTCACAAGACCTTAGGATGCATTCATCCAAACCATTTTTTCCAGAAAGGAAAAACTACAATTTGAGAGTCTTTGAGAAGAATGTGTTCAATAAGAGGGAAGAGTAGATAACCAAGAAGTAGTATTATTAAGGGATAACGATCAAGCTATAGATACTCATAATAAAGGAGGAAAGAAAAGGAATCACTTCAATAAAGAAACCCACCCAGATAAGGAGTATCACTCCCAAAATAAATTCATCCATAAATAATCTCACCCTCCAAGGAGATTCCAAAAGTTTCAGAAAGGTCAAAGAAGAGAAAAGGATTTCTCATCCTACCAATGTTACCATTGTGACAATATGGGACATATTGCTAATAATTTTCCATATAGAATAGAAGAATACAAGAAGAGGAACAAAAGACACCATGCCCATACATTTGAAGATGAAGAACCACCCACGAAGATGATTAAAGAAAAGAGTGAAGACTATGTCTTAATCTATGCCCTCTCAGGATCAGTGTCACCTGGTGAGGATACGTGGCTCATTTATAGTGTTTCTTCTGAGCACATGAAAAGTCAAAGAGACATTCTATCTATCCTTACAGAAAATAATTTTCCCCAGAATGTTACACTTGGAGATTATTACCAGTACCCTATCAAAGGAGTAAGAGAGTCCAATTATAAACTTGACTCAGGGACCCCAATGAAGATGAAGGATGTACTATATGTACCAGGATTGACTAATAACTTTATTTCTATCTCAAATTTAGATAAGAAAGGATTCAGGATTTCATTCATAGATGGTGAAGTCCTCATGTGGCCTAAAGGAAAAACCATAGAAGATGCAATTGTTATTGGAACATAAGAAGGTGGCCCGTATAAATTAAAAGGTCACTCAGATGAAGCCTTGATTCACTCCACTGAGAGTTCATGTGAACTTTGTCATAGAAGACTAGATCACATCAACTACAAGGCCTTACCATATGTGAGAAAGGCAGTTACAGGTCTACCATATTTCAAGGTTGATCATGAAGGTGTGTTCAAGGGATGTGCACAAGGAAAAAAAATCAAGAATCCTTTCCCGAAGAGTGATATTAAAGCATAAGGAGTCTTGGAGCTCATCCACTCAGATGTATGTGGCCCAATTCCATCCACTTATCTTAGTGTGTATGTATACTATGTATCATTTATTGATGACTATTCTCGCAAGACTTGGGTTTACTTCTTGAAATAAAAAGATGAAGTGTTTGGAAAATTCAAGGAATTCAAAGAATTGAAAGAGAATCTTGCTGAAAGAAAAATCAAGATACTCAGGTCAGATAATGGAGGAGAATACACCTCAAAAGAGTTTGTAAGATTTTGTAGATATGTCGGGATTAAGAGGGAGCTCACCACTCCCTACAATTCTCAACAAAATGGTGTAGTAGAAAGAAAGACCAAAACTATAATGGAAGTAGTGAGGAATATTATCCATGATCAAGATCTTACAATGCACTTATGGGCAGAAGCAAGAAGAACAACAATGTATGTACAATTTTTTTTATCCCATAGTGCACTTGGGTTTAAAACCACCGAAGAAATGTTCTCCAGAAAGAAGATAGAAGTTAGACATCTCAAAATATTTGGTTGTCCAGTGTTTGTACACATTCCGAAAGAGAAAAGAACCAAGTTGGACCCTTCAGGAAATAAGGTAATATTTGTTGGATACTATGAGGTGTCTAAGGCCTTCAAAATATAATACTAGGTTACCATCATATTTAGATCAATAGAGATGTAACCTTTGTTGAATATGCAACACTCAATAAATCAAGGATATGCCATCTTGAATAAGTATATGAAGAACATCCTGTAGCTCCTAGAGTTGTAGAACCAATGAGGGAAGCCACAGTTTCCCCTGATGATGAGATTCATGAGGATCATGATATGATAGAATCTCAAGAACCTCCCTAGATGACAATCTCTCACAAGAGAAATCCATCTTGGGCAAGGGAACTTATTCAAGATGGATAGAAGTATGGTGCCTCTGAAGGAACCATGAGACACGTTAAGAAACCTAAGCCATTCTCCAGCTATATGGCTCTGCTTTGTGATCTCATAGAGAAGGAGCCTACTTGCTTTGAAGAATCCATTCAAAAGAAAGAATGGGAAGATGCCATGACAAAAGAATACCAATCCATTATAAAAAATGATGTATGGGAAATAGTTCCGAGACCAAAGAGAAAATATATGGTATCTCCCAAATGGCTATACAAGATAAAACATGTTGCTGATGGAAGTATTGATAAATATAAAGAAAGGTTTGTATCTTGTGTCTTTTCTCAAAAGGAAGGCATTGATTATGAAGAGACGTTTTCTCCTGTAGCCAAATACACTTCTATCAGAACCATCATAGCCCTTGCAGCTAAGATGAAGTGGAAGTTACACTAGATGGATGTGAAAACAACCTTTCTGAATGGTGTCATTGAAGAAGAAGTGTATACAAAACAACCCCAAGGGTTTGAATTTGAAGAAAAAAAGACTAATGTCTGCAGGTTGAAGAAGGATCTATATGGATTGAAGCAAGCTCCTAGAGCTTGGTATGGAAGAATTGATAGTTTCCTGACGAGCTTGGGCTTTACCAAAAGTAAAGCTAATTCTAACCTTTACTTCAAGGTTATGAATGATGAACGAGTTATATTACTGTTGTATGTGGATGCCTTATTCTTGACCGAAGAATAAAATCTCATCACTCATTGTAAAAAGAAGCTCGTTGCAGAATTTAAGATGAAATACCTAGGATTAATGCACTATTTCTTAGGTCTTGAGGTTTGGTATAGCCTAGAGAAGATATTCCTTAACCAAGGGAAGTATGCAATTTAAATACCGAAGAGGTTTGATACGTTGGAGTGTAAATCCATGAATACACCCATGGAAACAAAGTTGAAGCTCATGGTTAATACTGTGTCAGAATTGGTTGACGCTATGTTGCACAGAAAGATCATTGGATCGTTGATATATCTGATGAACACCGGGCCAAATATATGTTTTTCTATGAACACCTTGAGTTAGTATATGGTAGATCCCAGACATGTTCACCTTGTTGCTGCAAAACATGTCATGAGATACCTTAAGGGTACATTGGAATTTGGTCTATGCTACAATGGATATCAAGAATTTAGACTATTTGGTTATATCGATTCATACTAGGATGGAAGTGTTTCTAATAGAAATATCACTTCAGGATGTTGTTTCAGTATGTTTCAGTATGACTTCATAACAGAGTAGGAAGCAGTCTAGTATTTCTCTCAACACAATAGAAGCATAATACATTGCTGCATGTTCCACTAGTTGTGAAGCCATATGGATATGGAAGTTGTTGACATGTCTATTTGATATGGATATGGAATAAACCATTATTATATGTGATAACCAGAGTTGCATAACTATGACAAAGAATCTTGTGTTCCATGACAAGTCGAAGCACATAGAAATACGATATCACTACATTCGTGATATGGTGCAGAGGGGAGCAATAAAGATCCAATATGTTGGCCAAATGAATAGGTTACAAATGTGTTGACCAAGCCTCTGTCTCGTGTAAATTTTGAGCACTTTCAAGACAAACTTGGTATAGTCCGAAAGGACCTCCCTTGAAAGGGGAAGTGATGATGATGATACTATGGTATCCTGACCATTAACGTGTAGAGAAGTTAGGATTTTATATCCTAGGGGACTGATCATCCCTGGATAGATCTCGAAGGTCCAGTAAGGATGGTCTTTTAGAGTACCTGTGCATGTATATGCTAGATATGGTCACTAGTGGTAGCTCCATTAGGATTTTTATAATCCTAGGGAATCTTATGATTCCTGGGCAGATCCTAAAGGTCTAGTAAGGACAGTCTGTCAGAGTACCACGTGGTAGCTCCATTAGGATTTTATATCCTAGGGAATATTATCATTCCTGGGTAGCTCCTTAGGGAATATCGGAGTACCACAAAATGTTGTAACACATACCTCATTCTGTTTCCTGATGATGATGATGATGATGATGTTTCTCTAGCCTTCATGCTGTGATGATGTTGTTGCTCCTAACTTCGTGTTGTGATGATGTTGTTGCTCCAACTTTTGTGATGTGATGATGATGTTGTTGTTATTGATGTTATTGATGATGATTATGTATTAGTGTTATACTAATCCATGATGATGAAGATGATGATGATTCTACTCCATATCCATGCTGTGAATGATGATGAGAAAAAATTCCAATGATTTATAGATATTCCAGTCAGTGTTTTAGATGTTGTTGATGTTGCTTCCCTCTCTCTCTCCTGATGATGTTGTAGAATACCCTTCTTGTTAAGGGGGAGTGTTTAAATATTGTAACTGCAAACAGTATTCTATTTATTATTTAGTAATTATTGATTAGATCAATCCCCTTTTGTGGATTGATCATGTTGGGATTTATAAATGACCAAATCCAATTTTGTGGATTGGTCAAACCCTAATTATATCATGCAAATTAAGAAGTCGTCCCCATGCCTAATTAAAGTGGGTTTAACCACTAAGTGAAGAAGTCGTCCCTGCCCAGTGAAGAGACACCTCCCTATCACCTGCCAGCTAATATAAATAAGAGAGGCCAATGCTTCATTTACTCACTCACTCATTCCACTCAACAAGTGCGCAAGTTTGGAGATAGTTGTAATTGGGAGAA
Organism: Picea engelmannii; assembly: GCA_009831015.1. Lineage (NCBI taxonomy): Eukaryota > Viridiplantae > Streptophyta > Pinopsida > Pinales > Pinaceae > Picea > Picea engelmannii. The sequence continues at coordinate 164,476 of ML778494.1, forward strand.
GAAGGAAGAGAGAGGCACATTGCTCAGTGTTGGATATTCTCTAGTGTTTTGGTTTATTGTCTTGGCATTGTATTGGCTATCTATATTAAGGAAGTTTTTGCTGGGTTTTCTCCCCAAATATGGTTTCCTAGGATAATTTATGTGTATCTTTTGATTGTGTTTCTCTGAGTGATCCTACCTATGCTATTGTGATCTAGTAAATTGAAAAGAAACTTAATAACTTCTCTAAAATTTAACAAGATATTGGGGAAATGAGGGTGGGGGTGGGGGAGATATTATTGAAATATGATTAATATTTCCATAATATATCCCCATACCCCCACCCTCATAGATTTCCATAATATCTCCCCCCACTCCCATCCTCACCCTCATAAGTAAGAATTGCCTAATATCTCCCCTCATTCCCACCCTCATAAGTGTGGGGATATTAATATTTCCCTAATATCTCCCCCCATCCCACCCTCACCCTCATAGATTTCCATAATATCTTCTCCATCCACACCCTTTGTAATTTTTAAACCTTTTACAATAATGAAATGCACACACCGATTCTTAAAAAATAGAAAATAACACAATTGCAATCACACATCCATGGGAACCCAAACCGGGAAAACCAATAACCTATTTAGAGCCACACCTCTAATTCTTATTCATCATCTTCAAAATTCATTATTTACAATACTATATATATATATATATATATATATATATATATATATATATATATATATATACATCCAAAACCCTTAATCCATTGACCCAAATTAGACTACAACTCAAATTCCTTAACCAGAATTAGAAAAACTTGGGATAAGCCACAAATCCACCCACACACCAAAAAACCACTAAAAGTGAAGAATATAACACATAACCAACACCCTCATCCTCATAAGTAATATTTGAATAATATCTCCCCTCATGCCCTACCTCATATATGATCCCATGACATCCAAAACCCCTAATCCATTGACCCAAATTAGACTACAACTCTAATTCCTTAACCATAATTAGAAAAACTTGGGATAAGCCACAAATCCACCCACACACCAAAAAACCACTGAAAGTGAAGAATATAACACATAACCAACACCCTCATCCTCATAAGTAAGATTTGGATAATATCTCCCCTCATGCCCAACCTCATAAGTGTGGGGATATTAAGATTTCCCTAATATCTCTCCTCACCCCCACCCTCATAAGTAATATTTCTCTAATATCTCCCCCACTCCCATAAGTGTGAGGATATTAATATTCACATAATATCTCTCATCGCCCCCATCCCCATAAGTAATATTTATCTAATATCTCCCCCCACACGCATGGTCATAAGTGTGGTGGATATTATTAAGATTTCCCTAATATATTCCCCCATTGCCGGCCATATTTCCCTAATATATCACCCCAAATCCATCCATATTTCTATAATACCACCCCCTCCCCCACCCTTACACCATCAACCTCATGAGGGTGGGGGTAAATATTAGGGAATTATGGGTGAGGGTGTGGGAAGATATTAGAGATATTTTAGGGGGTGGGGGAATATATTAGAGAAATATGGGTGGGGGTATATATTACATAAATTTTATTAAGAATTCCTTAATATCTACACCCACCCCACCCATATTTCCCTAATACCTCCCCCCACCCTCACCATTGTAGGGGTGGGGAGGATATATTAGGGAATTCTTATTTAGGGGTTGATGGAGATATCGGGGAAATCTTATTTGGGGGTTGATGGAGATATAAGGGAAGTATTAATAATATTTAACTAATATCTCCCACCATGTCCACCCATATTTCCCTTATTAAGTTTTCCCTAATACTTGGGGTGATATTTTAGAGAAATATAGGGCGAGGGTGGGGGGTGTGATATATTATTTGCATGAATTAGAGGAGGGGGGTTTAAATGTGTTGAACCTACACATAATAGATCTAGCTAGAAAATGACATACACAATTTGAAGAGAGAATATGAGAAAAGAGAAGCAATAAAGAAAGAATGGAATAATTCTCATTAACCAAATGAATGAATAATAAATTACACATGATATAATCTGTATAACTCAACTAATGCACACTGGAGGAGAATCCAATGTGCCATAGTGGTGGTCTAGAGTGATCTGGACACACACCAGTAGTTACGGGAGTACACTGCCAGCTAGTCTAGTCTCTCAGGCAGTTACGAGAGTGAACTACCACCTAGTTTGAGTTAACTAGTCTCTCAATCTTCAGTTAACTGACTAAAACATAGTGAAGTGAGGAGGAGATCAGGGAATCATACGTAATGATCTAGTCTGGTGATGATCCCAAGGACAATGCACATTAGCTGGTGATGATCCCAATGCTGCATGGTGATAATCCCAATGTGGCATCTAGACTCCACTCAACTGATCAAACTAAAGTGTGAACTGAAGAGAATATTCTCCTAGAGAAATATTCTACCTAAACTATAGGATACTAAATAATGAATAATAAACATAGGTAAAACCTTAGGAAAAATAAATCCTAGGTGTGTGTGAAGTATCTCCAACACCCCTTTGAACATCACTATGGTGAAAATAAAGAATGGGTCCCGACAACGAGGCCATGTTATGTACCCAACTACAAAAGATACATTGAAATAAATGAGGAAAGAGGGAAAACCTCATGGGAACCCCCCCCCCCCCCCCCCTCAAAGTGCACTGTATGTAAAAATAAGAACTGACAGTTGCTAGGAAACTGTGTCCTTCAGTCCAAGATGACTACACAGAGAATGGAACTTCTGCTCAGTGAAGGTATTGGTGAAGATGTCTACAGTTTGTTCTGCTAAAGGACATAAATACAGGTTGATGATACTCTCATGTACTAAGTCCCAAATGTAGTGCATGTGGATCTCAATGTGCTTCGTCCGCTGCCTCTGAACTGGATCTCTACATAACTTTAGAGTGCTCTGGTTGTCACACCAGATGACGAATGACCGATGAAAATGAATGCCCAACTCAATGAGAAAATGTTGTAGCCACATAGCATGAATGATTATGTTAAGTACCCCTCTTTACTCTACCTTGACTGAAGATAGATCAATATAAGCCTGATTCTTGCTCGACCAACATATAGGCCTGAAACTAAGACTAAGTGAGTAACCAGATGTGGACTTGCGATCAAATCTATCACCAACCCAGTCAGAATCAGTGAAACCGATGAGGTCCAATGTAGGGTCTGCTGCATAGTAAATCCCAAAGGTGATGTTACCCTATATGTATCAAAGGATACACTTTGAAGACTTCCAATGTAGCTCATGAGGCTCCTGTATGAACCTAGAGACTGCTCCAAATGCATAGGAGAGGTTTGGTCTAGAGTGTGTGAGATAAAACAAGCTCCACACTAGTTGTATATACAATGTGTTTTCAATCAGTGGAGTGTCCCCACGATCCTCAAGTCTGAATCCTGATAGGAAATGAGTCGGAGCAGACTTAGAGTCTATCATGTGAAATCTCATGCATACTTGGCCTAAGACACTTTTATGCCTGATGCATCCTGACTGATATCGAGTCCAAGGAAGAAATGTAGCGAACCCATGTCTGTCATCAAGAACATGTCATGTATAATCCTATTGACTGCAACAATCGCTGAAGTTGATCTACCAATGATAAAAAAATCATCAACATACAAAACTAGGAGTAGAAGTGAATCAACCATCCTAAGAATGTAAACATTTGGGTTTGACTTACAACGTACAAAGTTCTATGACAACAGGTAGGATTCCATATTGGCATACCATGTCCTCTGAGCCTGCTTGAGGCCATAAAGAGACTTCTTCAGTCAACAAACCAAATATGAATTCTGCATAAATACCTGGAGATACGCCATATAGATATCCTTATAGAAATCACCGTGAAGAAATGCATTCTTCATGTCCATATGATGGACTTCTCATCCCTCATCTTCCGCAATGGAAAGTGCCAAACATATGGAATCCATATTCTCTATTGGAGTGAAGGTCTCATCATAGTCAATGCCATGCACCTGATGAAATCCTTTGGAAACTAGCTTGGCTTTATATCTGCTAACCTGTCCATCCGCTGCACTCTTGGTCCTATTGAACCATTTGCACCTGACAAGTTTCCTTTGTGAAGGAAGGAGAACCATATCCCAAGTCTGGTTCTCGAGGAGGGAGTTGTAATCCTCCTGCATGGAATATTCCCAAAAGGGATTTCCAACAACCTCACCATAGGACTGTGGATTTGAAGATTGAACCAAGAAAATATGCCTGGGTGGCATTGATTAAGTGGTAGTGAGTGAAAGAGGAGGCTTCTCAAAATCAGATCGATTCCTCCTAGTATCAGCTGGATCTCCAACAAGATCTCCTACATCCTAAAGAGTAGTCTTGGCCCACTTGGGCCTTTGCTCTGGATCTACATATGCATCTACATGCACTGAATTTGCTTCTGACTTTACTAACTCTGTATCTGGATCATATGAATCCTTTGAATCATAAATCTCATCTGAAGAAGAGTCATCATGTGCATGCTCATCATCTTTGATAGGCAGAAGAATAAAAGTGTCTCCATGCGACTGCTGAGGTACATGCGAGACACTTTCCTTGAATTGGACACTACACTCAATAATGAGTTGGTACGAGGAAACATCAATGAGTATGTATCACTTCACACCGTTGGGGTATCCAACAAAGATACACTTTGTTCTTTGTGGATCAAGTGGCTTCCTCTTCTCAGAGGGAATCCTGGCCCATGCACGTGAAATGAAAATACGGAAGTGGGTTACTTCTGGTTTAAGGCCGGTCCAAGCCTCGTAGGGGGTCTTATCCTTTACAGATCTATGGGGAGATCTGTTTTGGATGTAGGTTGCATAATTAAGTGCTTCAACCCATAATCTCCGTGGAAGTGAATTTGCATGTAGCATGCAAGATGCCATCTCTTTTAGAGATCTATTTTTACACTCAACAACTCCATTTTGTTGCGGAGTATATTGGACTGTGTGCTGCGACTGAATCCTGACCTCATGAGAAAGATTTTGTATCTCATGGTTGACATACTCTCCCCCATTATCTGTTTGGAGGAATTTGATTTTATTTCCTGACTATGTCTCAACAAGGGCTTTGAAATCTTTTGGGTGTTGAAAAACCTCTGATTTTTGCATGAGAAAGAAAATCCACGTGAAGCATGAGAAATCATCAACAAAAATGAGCATGTACCTTGATTTACTGATTGATGGATGTAGAAAAGGGCCCATGAGGTCACTATGGATCCTAGATAAAGGAAAGGAAGCCTTCTGAGTCTTTCCTTTGTCGAATTTCTCTTGAGGGTGTTTTCCAAGAACACATCCCTCACAAATTCCTTTGGAGAAGTGGATGTTAGGTAGACCATCAACCATTCCCTGCTTGGTAAGATGTTGCATATAACTAAAATTTAAATGCTCGAACCTTTCGTTCCATATCCTACTGCTTTCATCAACATTTGTAAGCAATAATGCAAAATCTTGTTCAATAAATTCAGAAATTGTGTGGAGTCTAGATTAATGATTTAACTCACTGGTAGCAACCCTCAAATTGGTTTTGCATGTCATATATATTCACTGCATCGGGTGTGAATATGACTCTATTTTCGGTGCTGGAGTTTTTCATCTGATACATAGAGAGAATATTGATGAGAAGTTTGGGAATTTGTAGCACATTCTTGAGTTTTCTATTTGTGAGTTCAATTCTTCCTTTTCCGGTGACCTCGATTGGAGAGTTGTTCCCCATCATAATAGGAGGACCTTTGCATGCATCCAATGAAGAATATACTTCTTTTTTGGCAGCCATGTGGTGTGATGCACTTGAATCTACGATCCAATCATCGAGAGAGGAGTTGATGGAAATCAAAGCATGGCTAGAAAATACTTTCTTGGGATTGTGATCTTCTGGATTCTTCTTCTTGGCACCCTTGGGGATGCGATATCCAAGGTTGTTTTTCTAAAGTATTTGGGCCATTAGATCTACCTGTTTCTGCATACATGCAGATTATGGATGGAATCCTTTATGGAAGTAAGTGCATTTCTCCCCTTTTCTTCCCTTTCCACCTTTAGATCCAGAGGCATCTTTGAAGGGTTTTGAGTACCCTTCCTTCTTTGGATTTGCATGTGCTTTCCTTTTGTATTTGTATTTAGATTTTTGATATTGATGATTGGTACCATCTTTCACAATAAGTGCATGCACCTTTGGGCCTTTGATTTTTCCCATATTGATGAGCTTGTTCTGCTCTTGTGTTAGAGACTTGATAAAGGCCTCAAGAGAGGGCATCGTCTAGGTGGCTCTAGAGGCGAGCCTAACTGAATGCAATGTAGATAAAAACACTGAGTATTCTAGACCAATTTTGGAGAGAATACTAAGAACTATTTTTCTCCTCATATTTATCAACCCTGCAAGCCTTGAGTTGTGACAATAAATCCTTATATTTGGTAAAGAAATCTTGGAGATTGTCGAAGATTTTTGGATCCAAAGTGAGAAATTCCACCTTGAGAATGTGTCCCCTCATCTCATCCTATTTTCCAAAAATCCCTTCCATGATGGTCCAGGATTCATTTGGAGTTTTACAGGAGGATAAGTGAAAGAGGAGTTCAGGAGAAATGAGACTGCAAATAGTTCGAAACGCTTCATCCATTCGATTTAGATACTTGGATTTTTCTATGGCTGATGTTGGTTCAATTTCTGTGTTCATGGTTAACCTATATAATCCTCTACCTCAAAGATGCATTATCATGTTCTCCTTCCATGCAAATAAATTGTATGGTGTAAGAATGAATTCTTTTGGAAATTCCATTTTTTCGTTGTCTTCAATATTCGGTACCTGCAAAAATAATTTGGTGTGTATTTTCCCTAGAAGTCCGTCAGCTCTGATACCATATAAATGTGTTGAACCTACATAGAATAGATCAAGCTAGCAAATGATATACACAATTTTCAGAGAGAATATGAGAAAAGAGAAGCAATAGAGAAAGAATGGAAGAATTCTCATTAACCAAATGAATGAATAATAATTTACACATGCTATACTTTGTATAACTCAACTAATGCACACTAGAGGAGAAGCCAATGAACCATAGTGGTGGTATAGAGTGATATGGACACACACCATCAGTTACGAGAGTAAAATTCCACCTAGTCTAGTCTCAAGAAGTTACGGGAGTGAACTACCACCTTGTTTGAGTTAACTAGTCTCTTAGTCTTCAGTTAACCAACTGAAACATAGTGAAGTGAGGAGGAGATCATGGAATCATAAGTAATGCTCTAGTATGGTGATGATCCCAAAGAAATTTTTCATTAGCTGGTGATGATCCCAATGCTTCATGTTGATAATCCCAATGTGGCATCTAGACTCCACTCAACTGATCAAACTTAAGTGTGGACTGAAGAAAATATTCTCCTAGAAGAATATTCTCCCTAAACTATAAGAGACTGAATAATGAGTAATAAACATAGGGAAAAACTTAGGAAAAATAAATCCTAGGTGTGTGTGAAATATCTCCAATAGCGGGGTGGGGTGCTACCCCCCTACTAGGGGGGTCACAGGGGGGTTAGGGGATAGTGCCCCCAGAATTAATTTTTTGACATTTTTTTGAGTCCATTTTTAGTGGTTTTTTGGCACATGGTTTTTGCCGATAGTTTTCTAACTTTGGGTAGGGAATTAGGGTTTTTGACTAATCCAATTCAATGCATTAGGGGTTTTGGATGCCGCAGGATATTATATATTGTATTGTCTTTTAAATATATATGATGAATATATTTTTTTTAAGTAAAAAGAGAGTGGAGCTTGTTATATTATATCATAAGAAAAAAGAAACATCTGTCCTTAAGATGCCAACTGTTCCGCCAAATTAGCGAAAACCAGAAAAATTGGTAGCCTTGGATTACCATGTCCAAAAGAGGCATATCACCATCTTCCTTGCCCAGAGGAAACCAAGACAAGTGGTGGCCTATAGTCTGAGCATAATCCATGAAAGAGGAAATTGAAATTAAACAAAACAATAAAGAGTTTGAGTTGACTGAACCCCTAACCCGAGCCTGAGCATCTACCCATAACCAGAAGGAAATCCTAGCCAAGAAGTTACCCGTTGAGGTCTTCGTTATGTAGTCCATTCCGAGCTAGCAGAGCATAGGGTCTTGCACATGTCAGACATCTTTTCTTTGCTGGCACGTCGGAGAAAGCCTCGTATAAAATGTCTATGCATTGGCTCATGAGTGTTCCATGGTAGACCTGGTAAGCCATCTAGCTTCTTATGTCAAACACTAAGTCTAGGTGTTTTGGGTGGAAGAAGGGTAGAGGGACACACCACTGATCCAGTGTTGTCATAAGAGGAGGTGGCACATGGACCTCACCACCCTCCTTCGATGTGCCACCCCCTGCCTCGCTTGTTGCAGCCTGCGTTCCCTCTTCTTCTCCATCCTAGTGGTCCGCTCCCATGCTTCGCTCCTCTAGTCTATCTTCTGGTCCCTTCCTTGTGCTCCCATGGTCGTCTTCTTGCTCCGAGGCTTTGAAAGGAGTGTAACTCGCTGAGATTGTGTCATCCTGAGATGACATATGGAGGCACTCCTCTGGAAGCTCCTCCTTAATGTAGGAGATATGGAATTCCTCAATTCTTGAATCCATAGTGCTGGTACTGTGTTGAGTTGCTATAATTGCCTGAGTTTCTTCAGGGAAGCTGGTAGGAGGCTGCCAATTCTCTGGCAACGTGAAGATCATAGAATCTGAAGGGAGATGTATAGGATCCTCTAGGATGACCTCCTCCATAAACATTGCTAGAGGTGACTAGGCCATCCCTTCCGTACCTTCCCTGTGAGAAATATGAGTGCGAGCGATTGAGAGCTCCCTCTCTAGCCTCTACTGTCGCTTCTGTCTCATAGCCAGGCTGTACCAGATAGGGTCGTGACACAAATTTCCTCTGTCCCAGGGCATCGAGAGGATGATGCTAATGGAGAATTTGTAGGAGGTGTTGCAATGGCCACACCCAAGCTCAATACTGCTAGATTGGTGCAGACCGAATGCGAAATGCAGAGATCTGATGCAGAGTTGGGTGATAACTGAGAGGTGCAATAGGAAAACTACCATTATCGCCTTCCTAACATTAAATTGCTTTGACTCCTGGCTGTTCGTGCGAGGGAGAAGTCCCATGGCTCCTGGATGGAAGCTATGTTTGAATCCCATTATTTGTTGGTTGTGGAGCCTGATTATCTTCCTGATTTAGAGGTCCTTTCTTTCAGCCGTGTTTATACCCCATGAAGTATTTACACCCCAGAAGTATGTACACTCTTCCACGCAGGGGAGTACAGAGGGGGGGTACCCCTTCTGCGGGGTCCGGGGGGTCCATCCCCCCGGCTGGGGGGTCTGGGGGCAAGCGGGCCCCCAGCGGGGGTTTGGGGGCGAAGCCCCTGAAGCAAAAATTGCCTTGTAAAAGTATATTGTAATTTCATTGTAAATCTGGACCGTTCATTATAAGGTCACAGATCTAACGGTAGAGATTATGTTAGGGTTTTTTTCCCGAGAAGGCAACCCTCTTTTATGAGGGAAATGTATTACGGCTATGTATGATGGTGAATATTGTATTCTGAGAGAGGAGACTGTGAGAGAAAGAAGAGGAAGTTATAACGGGTTTTGATGTAGGTTGTATCCCTTTATTTGCTGGATAATAATAAAGGAAGGACCTGGCAATTTCTCTGGTGGACGTAGCCCACACTGGGTGAACCACGTAAATCTGTGTCTCTCTTGTATTGTGTGTCTTCTGTGTTTTGTTTATGCATTTGTTTTATTTTATTGCTCCGCGGTCCTGTTTTTCTAACAACTGGTATCAGAGCTTAAGGTAACTCATAGGAAAGGAGGGTTCCTGGTTCGAGTGGGAGAAATGTTGGAAGATGGAAAGTTTAGGGTCGAGAAATTTAACGACCAAAACTACTAGTTATGGAAGATGCAGATGGAAGACTATTTATATCAGAAGGATCTATTCCTACCATTGAGTGGAGTAGAAAAGAAGCCGACGGCCATTAAGGATGAAGAATGGGAGATTCTTGACAGAAAGGCTCTAGGAATGATACGGCTGAGCCTGGAAGCATCGATGGCTTTCAATATTTCGAAAGAAAAGACAACGAAGGGTTTGATGGATGCGTTGGCCAAATTGTATGAAAAAACCTCGGCGTCAAATAAGGTATTTATAATGAAGAGATTATTTAATATGAAGATGTCAAAAGGTGGGTCTGTTGCAGATCATTTAAATGAATTTAATACGGTTACTAATCAACTAAGTTCTGTAAAAGTGGACTTTGATGATGAGGTTAGGGCTCT
>ML778494.1:178216-191684 GCA_009831015.1 Picea engelmannii
CGGTGGAGTTTTTGAGATTAGTCTCCAAGTGGGAGATTGTTGGTTGTGGAGCCTGATTATCTTCCTGATTTAGAGGTCCTTTCTTTCAACCGTGTTTATACCCCATGAAGTATTTACACCCCAGAAGTATGTACACTCTTCCATGTGGGGGAGTGCAGAGGGGGGGTACCCCCTCTATGGGGTCCATCCCCCCGGCTGGGGGGTCTGGGGGCAAGCGAGCTCCCAGCGGGGGTTCGGGGGCGAAGCCCCCGAAGCAAAAATTGCCTTGTAAAAGTATATTGTAATTTCATTGTAAATCTAGACTGTTCATTATAAGGTCGCAGATCTAACGGTAGAGATTATGTTAGGGTTTTTTTCCCTAGAAGGCAACCCTCTTTTATGAGGGAAATGTATTACGGCTATGTATGATGGTGAATATTGTATTCTGAGAGAGGAGACTGTGAGAGAAAGAAGAGGAAGTTACAACGGGTTTTTCTGTAGGTTGTATCCCTTCATTTGCTGGATAATAATAAAGGAAGGACCTGGCAATTTCTCTAGTGGATGTAGCCCACACTGGGTGAACCACGTAAATCTGTGTCTCTCTTGTATTGTGTTTCTTCTGTGTTTTGTTTCTGCATTTGTTTTATTTTATTGCTCTGCGGTCCTGTTTTTCTAACATTAATGATGAGGGGATGGGAGCTGACCATCCTTATTTATGGCCTGGACAGGTCTGGTGCGATGTGGCACTTGTGTGCGGCGTGTTACCCCATCTGGGGATGGGGAGTCCATTTTGGATAAGTCTTGGCATCGGTGTGAGAGTTCATATCAAGGTGAATTTTGGGCATTCCAGTGGATCTGCATGATCATGGTAGCCACTCCATTTTTCAGGCAATCTGCGACTTTTTTTTCATCCCTTTTCACGCGAGAGGGGACGATCTTAAGGCTGGGTTGTAGGAGGGAACCATAATCCTCCAAGAGTCCCGAGAGTCTCCAACTGGGTGAGATTTCTAGGGGGTGTTCTCCATGAAGGATTTTGGTTATGAGCTAGATGATGATCTGGGAATCCCTCTCCACAATGATCTTATTGTAATGATGATATGTTGCAACCTTGATTCCTCTTAGGAGGCTCCAGAGCTCAACTTCATTGTTTGTGTTGGAGCCTGGAAAGCCTCCTGCTAGGTGGAGGATTTCGCTGCTTGAGTTCCTGAGGACTGCCCCAAAGCTTGCTGGCCCCAAATTTCCTTTTGATGCCCCATCAAAATTTATTTTTATAAAACCAATTGGTGGGGGGGTCCAAGTGGTTGGGCTACTAGGGCAGCAAATGACTACTGTAGAGGTGGGAGTGTCCGCTAGACTGAGGTGCCAATTATGAAGGATAAACCGTTCACCCGAGCTTCATTTTAAGTCCTTAGTTTTCATTGCCTGCTTTTGATCATTTCTCGAATTAGCTTCATGATTCTTTCCCAGGTTGAGGTGGGAGGTGAGGCCTTCGACTGGAATATTATTTTGTTCCTTTCCTTCCAAATCTGCCAAAGAGTGAAGCCCAGAATGAGTTGCCAAATGCAAGCTAGTATTGGGTTCTGAAAGGTGAGTGAGTCCCAATTTTCTATGGTGTTGTTGATGTTGTTTCTGTTTCGATTGGACCAATGCATTAGTTGAGACCCCAGATCCTAGATAGTCTGACTGTAATGGAAATTGTTGAAAAGGTGTTCCATCGTTTCCTCCTATTGTTGGCATAGGGGGAATATTGATGGGCCTATGAAGCCGCTCTTTTTGATATTGTCCGAGGTAAGAATACGGTTTTGAACAATGAGCCAGAGGAAGATGGTTACCATTTCCATGAATCCTGCTAGAATAATGCATTTCCCCCATCCCAAATCTCCCAGAAAACATATATTTGAGCTAAATTTCTATTGATCCATGTAGTGTTCCATATATTGGATCCCTAAATCTGGTCATTGATTCTGATTAGTTGATTGGCTTGGGTGGCCGGGGCATACTTTTGTTTCCATATTTGTGCCCACATTTCTATGGGGTACTTGAGCCATCACCACCACAGTTTGGCTCCCATAACTTGATTAGGCTTTCCTGGGTCATGGAGCCCTAGTTCCCCCAGAGCTTTAGGTTTGCAGAGCTTATCCCAGCCCACTAAATCCCACTTCTTATCAGGTTAGTGTCCATGCCATAAGAAGTTGTGTTGTATCTTCCTGATGGCTCGTATGACAGATTTAGGCGCTACTAGGGACGTGAACAGGTAGGTTGGCAAGGGTTGCAGGATTGACTTGAGGAGCACCATCCGAGCTGCAATATTAAGAGGTCTGAAGGTCCAATTGTTGAGTCTATTGGAGATGGAGAGGAGCATACTGTCCCAGGAAATGGAATGTGCAGGCGCCCCTGTGAGGGGTATGCCAAGATAATTGGATGAAAGGGAGCTCTTGGGTATGCCTAGGAGGTGGGAAATATGATTTTGGATAGCTACCGACATATTGAATAAGTAGAGTTTAGATTTATCGAGGTTGAGGGCCATTTCTTATGCATCCGCAAAGTCAGTGAGAATGGAGTTGAGTTTAGTGGCTTCTCGAGCAGTCAGGGTATTCAAGAGGAGGGTGTCATAAAAAAACTGGTTGTGCGAGGGGGATGGATGTATGTTGTGCAAGGGGAGGCCTTTGAGGGTAAGTTCCATGATTGAGGCTTTGAGGTAGCATCCGAGGCCTTCTTCCATTAAAACAAAGAGGAAGGGAGAGAGGGGGTCTTGCTGACAGATTCCTCTAGAAGGGGAAAAGGGATTTGAGGGCACTCTATTGAACATTATGGAGAAAAAGGCTGAAGAGGTGAGATTCAAGATCAAACTCACCCAGTGTTTGTCAAAGCCAAAGGATTCTAACGTGGATCGCATGTACTGCCAACTGATTCTATCAAAGGATTTTGAAAGGTCAAGTTTGATAAGCATACCTGGGATCTTGGTCATCTTCAATGAGTGGATGGACTCATAAGGAAGGATGAAACTGTCCATGATTTTCCCGCCTTCCAGGTAGCCTGCTTGTTCCTTAGAGATGAAAAAGGGTTGGATTGGCTTGAGAAGAGTGACTATAAATTTGGTGATGATTTTGTATATGACATTGCATAGGGAAATCAGTCTGTACTGTTTGGGGTGAGTGAATCTCTCCTCCTTCAGGATGTGTGTGAGGATTAAGGTGGCATTGAGGGTAGATAGGACTTGTCCCAAGGTTTGAGATTCCTCCACTACCTGCCAAACCTCTTCTCTGATAATGTCCAAACAATGATGAAGGAAGTCTGTGGTGAAGCCATCTTGGCCTGGTGCTTTTCCTGGGGGAATTTATTTGACTACAAGGTCCACTTATTCTTGAGTGATGGGCCTCATTAAGGCTTCATTTTTCTCCTAAGTCACCACAGAGGGTATGTGCCTAGTTATTTTCTCGATTTCTTCCTCCCTATCATCATTGGTTTCTATTAGAAGATCTTTGTAGTAGTTGGTTAACTCCTTTGCAATTTGGTTGTGCTCTCTTATGGGATTACCTTGATTGTCCTCCAGCTAAGTTATCCTATTTATGTATCTTCGATGCACCATTGATCTATGGAAGAACTTGGTGTTCCTCTCGCCCTCTTTGAGCCATTGCACCCTATATTTCTGACGCCATAGGATGTCTTCCTGCTTTTTTTGTTCTTCTAATTCTGCCTGAAGCTCCTCCTCCTCCTTCATTAGTTCTGTGGTCCTGATTCCCGAGATGAAGGTATTTTGTAGAGTTTCCAGTCTATTCTTGATTTCCTGCATTTGTTGAAAGATATTCCCAAAGTTGGTTTTGTTCCAAAGCTTCAGATGTTGCTTGAAATTTTTAAGGCACTGCTGAAATTTTTACATGCAGGTACCATGTTCTATTTCTTCCTGGTTCCACCAGGACTGTGCTAGCCGGTGAAAGTCAGGGTGGGAGAGCTAACATTTCTCAAATATGAATGGTTTGAGTTTTGGTGTTGCTCCTGCGTCCAGGCAAAGTGAGACAGGCCAGTGATCTGAGCCCACTCTTGGAAGAATGTTGGCCTCTAAGGCAGGGTCCTCCACCAGCACGACTTCCGTGACGAGGAACAAGTCTAGTTGGAAAACAACCTGCTGATGTCTAGATCTTTGATTGGACTAGGTGAAGATGCCATTTCTGGCTTCTATGTCTACTAGATTTAACTATTCAATGAGGGTTCTGAACTTACCACTATCTTGCTCCAGCTGTTTAGTTCCACCAGTTTTCTCCTCCAGATTGAGAATCATATTGAAGTCGCCTCCCAACACCCATTTGGGCATGCTCAAAAGTGGTTTGATAGAATTTATCCACTTCAGGAAGCTCTCTTTATCCTATGGGCTTTGAGGTCCGTAGACATTTTTGATAGCCCCTTCCTTGGTCGATTTTATGATTGTGAAGTGTGTTGTTATTGTACCTACAATAGAGAAGGGCCTGTCCATTGTGACAGTCGTGGGGTTGCATAAAATTTCCAAGCCTACTGATGCACCAAAGGATTCGGTGTGGATGAAGTCACACCCTTGCCAACAATGATGAAATATAGTTTCTGCTTTTTCTCCAACACACTTTGTCTCTTGTAGTAGGAGAATATCTGGATTTTCTGCACGTATACAGTCTCGAAGAGTCCTTTGCTTGGAGCTTCCATTGGGTCCTCTAATGTTCTAGGTTATGATCTTCATCATGATGATTGGGGAGGTGGGTGGAGGTAACCCTCTGAGAGCCTATGGACCTGGCCTAAGTTGAGCATGAAGTTCCTGACCTCTTGATGAGATGGTGGGTAGATTTGCATCCCCATATTTTTCCTTCTCGTGGAGCGTGCTTTGAGTCTATGATTAGATCTGTGGCTATGCCTAGACATGTTGTGGAATCTAAAAAGGCTTTATGGACTTTTCTAAGTTTTTCTATAGGGATTGTTTGCAGATCTCGTTCGTCTAGTTGCATCAGGGTGTCCCCATTTTCCCCCATTTTGTCTCCTTGGAAATCTTATTTTCTTTGGGTAGATGGGTGCGCGGCCTAAAATTTTCCTTTCTCTTGGATTTTCTCTTTATGAGGATCTTGTATCTCTTCTTCTTCCGACAACTAATTCAAGATATCATAGGATTTCTTAGTGGTTATCTTTGAAGTGTTGTCTAGATTTTGCTTCCTTGGTGGGTTCATTTTCCGGCATGTGACTGTGGTGAAGCTGTATTTTTGTTTGTTCTCTCCGGTTTTGGGGGCTTGGGTATTCAAGGGGTAGTCTCGAAAGAGGTGGCCATGCTCATGACATTTTCTACAACAAAAGGGGATGTGTTCATAGTCGATAGTTTGGTTCTAGTCCTCATCCTGATAGTCTAGGGTTACTAAACTTGGTAGTGCTTTAGAGATGTCTATGTATACATAGATCCTAGCATAGGAGGTGTATTTTTTTTTTTTTGTGGCTTCCAACGATTTGACATATCGTCCCACAATATTTCCTATTCCCATGAGTATCTCTTTCAGCCAGAACTATTGTGGCAAGGAATAGAGCCTGATTCAGACGAGGGCCATTGTAAAGTCTTCCTTTTCTAGACTGAAGCGGTCTATCCAGAATCGAAGGAATAGCCCTGCCGAGTTGTAGAAGTACGACCCATTGTCGAAGATTCTGTCCTTGTCTTCTAGGTTGTAAAGGATGATTATGAAGAACCATTTGGAGCTGAGCTGAATCTCATAGTCTCCCTTAGGGTTCCACCAATATTTAATCCATCGTGTTAGATCCCATTCAAAGGGCTAGAGTCCCAAGAACTTGCCGATTAAGGCATGTTCTCTCATGAACTGGGTGTGTTCATCGAAACTTGTTGAGATTATGAGATATCTGGGGGGTTTTTTGACATGGGAATGAATTTACCGAGTTCCGATCCACGAGATGCCTTTGGATGAGACATTCTTGGCTCCACATCCATTTCTTTTCTGAGCCCTTGTTCTCTGGTCAGGAGCTGCTCTCTCATGTGCAGCGATGGCTTAAAGGCGATTTGTTTGAATTTTGTTCCCACTCTATCGTTGGCTATTACATTGTTGTACGAGGGGGTTCCCCCCCCCTCTGTGCTCATCTTTTCCTCTCAGTTGCAGGGGGTTTGGTCATGTCAGCACAGATCATGCAATAGGTATGGTTGTAGGTGGCCAGAGCATTCAAAGAGTTTCCGAGGAATCACTAAAGAGATCTAGGGTTTCTCCTCTTAAACGATAATAATATATATGATGAATATAAGATTATAGATGCGACTCTAAATAGGTTATTGGTTTTCCGAGTTTGGGTTTCTAGGGTAAAAATCTTTGTGTAATGTGTGTGTGTGCCATTGTATCTTTTTTGTTTTATTAATAATTTGTTTGCAGTAATTAATTGTGAAAGGTTAAAATCCACAGGGTGTATTAAGGAAATATGGATGGGGTTGGGGGGTGATACTATTAGGATATTTAGATAGTTAGGAGTTAATTAAGATCTACTTGTTCTAATGTGTCATTAGGTAAAAGTGTGTTTCTTAGTGTATTTCTTTAGTATCCATTAGTATGCATTTGTAGTTAGGAAATGTGACGATCACGATATGTTCTCGACATAGAGTGATATGACGGTTCATATTCTCCTCGATCTTAACGACCATTAATACCTTAACTAGTCCATGATATCTATTTAAAGAGAATGGAGGGTCATTTTCCGATGATTGATTGTGAAAAAATCTTTTTGTAATTTTTTCCTTTTGCATTAATAAACTGCTCCAACTGTTCATGTTGGTTGGGGCTATGGATGCTTCCCCATAGGGGTTTTACAACATCAAAAAATTGGTGTGTTAATATTTGATCTGGTTGTGTGAGTGGTTACTTAAGGTGTTATTCCTCTGTTGGAATACTTGTGTTGTTGAACATAGTATCAGAGCATGTTTGAAGACTCGCTCCTGTTGTAGATCGAGATCGTGAAGCCGAGTTTTCTCATCTCCATTTTCTTCCATTTCTATACATTTCTGGTTTGATACAACTATTCCATTGCATCTGGAGCACTCATTTTAGTGAGGAACACTTTTCATTTCACTCGAAAAGGTTTTCGTTTTCCCAAGATACGACTGTTTCCACTAGATACGGAGGTATAAAGCCTGAATATGCCCTTTTAAAAATTTTGCAAAGTATTATTTCGGTTTTATATTGTTTGTTTTCAGGTTTCTACTCTTTTAAATCTGCGTATTCTATTTTCCCTACGCCCTGTGCGATCTTGGCAAATTAGAAACATATAGAAAAATGTGCATTTTCCATGTAAGCTAACCGAGATCTAACCCTTGTTGTCATCGAGAAACAATTTTTTTTCTTGTCTAAAAATAGTTTTTTATGAGCACACTCTCCAAGGTCGTCAACGACAAAAATGTTTTTTATGAGCACACTCTCCAAGACCATCAACAAAAACAACAACAACAACAACAACACCACCAACAACACCCCCAATCCTCATGCTAAACAATACAATATGTTTTGCTAGCCCACTTGGTTAAACGTTGCCTTATTAAGTAAGAGGTCTTGAGTTCAAGTCTCTCTTTTTGTTACTTTTTTTGAAAAATCTCATGCTCCATTGTAAAGTGTATTTCACTTCAAGTATACAAGTGAATCACTATAAGTAGCTTTAATATTTTAGTTTAGAGTTATTTATTTTGCATGCAGATTTCTTTTATAAAGTAAATTCATTGTAAAAGTGATCCCCACTTGTTTTTATAAAAGTGGGTCATTTCATAAAACAACTTATTTGTAAAAGTGAGGTTATTTGCAGGGGTATCACCACCATGTGGTTCTTTGGTTACCGTTTATGCCTTTTTTTAAAAGGGCATAACTTTCACATTTGAAGTCTGTTTTCAATGCCGTTTTTTTTTAAACCGCCTAAATTTTCGATATCTTTCCATCTAGATCATTAGTTTCAATTTTTAAATACATATTATTTGCATATTTAATATGGATTCTTCCATTAATATTTTTCTTACCAACACCAACTACTTCCAATGGAAATCCCATATGGAAGATTTATTAAGAAGTAAAGACTTGTAACAAATTACCTTGGGAAAGGAAAAAGAACCCACTGACTCTGATAAGAAATTCAAATGGGATAATAGGAGTGATGAAGCACGTGGAATGATCAGAATGTCCATCTCTCCTGATTTAAGGTTCCACCTTCAAGAAATTGATGACCCCGATGAAGCTTGGGAAAAGATTGAATTTGTGTTTGGTAAACACAATATTATTCGAGCACATCAGTTAGAAAATAAAATACTGACTTTAAGTCCAAATGGTTTTTCTTGTATTGAAGACCATCTATATAAGTTTAAAACACTCAGAATTTTATGTCAAGAATGTGAGATAAAGATGGACGAAGAGCGTTGCATATATATTATTCTTTCTAATATAGTTAGTTCATATTTTGCATTTGTATATACCTTTTATGCCATGAGAGAAGGTCTAGGGAAAGCTTATCAAAAACCCAGTCTTGAGTCCTTTTGTGATGCTTTGATTAGAGAAAAATATAATCTTGTACAACTTGGAGTGATCAACACTACATGTACCTCCAACAAAGCCTTAGTCTCCCAACAGAAAGATAAAACCAAGAATCACAAGAAGCAACATCCTCGACACAACAAAAAACAACCTAAGGGTCCTAAACCCACTCAGACAACTTCAACTCCTAATGGTGACAAAGGAAAAAAATCTAAAAATAAGAAGACTGACAACCATTGCAATTTTTGTGATAAAGATGGTCATGATGTGTAAAAATGTTTCAAGAAGATGGCAGTTTTAGAAGTAGTGCTGAAGAAGCACAACATCAGTATTGATTCTACTTCATAATTTTCTTCTCATGGGCATGCATGTTCTGCTTCTGGTTTCTCCTTCAATGCAACTTCTACTTTTTATTTTGATGATTGGCTTATTGATTCTAGAGCATCTTATCAAATGGCTCAGGATAAAGAAATATTTTATACTCTAAATGAATGTAACACCTAGAAAATATTTATTGGTAATGATAGATCTCTTAGTGTTGTAGGATATGGAATAGTTCAAGTAGATAATGGTCATTTCAATGATGCATTATGTTTTCCAAGTCTTTCTTGTAACCTTCTATCAATATATCAAATCACTTATTCAGGTGAAGGTAAAACCATATATTTTTTACCTCACCAAGTTGTAATCAAGGATCTAAAATATTCTAAGAATGTTCTTGCAACTGTAATTGCTGACGATATTACCAAGTTGTACAAGTTTGAAAACTTTGGGTTATCATATTTTCCATCATATTTTGTTTCTCATAGCGATGACTTGAGCAAACTTTGGCATGAGCGGTTTGGTCATATAAACTATCGCTCATTGCAACAACTATGTAATAAACAGATGATGATTGGTCTTCCTCTTGTTTCATGCAGAGATGGTGTTTGTGCCGGTTGTGTTCTCAACAAACATCATCGAGACAGTTTTGAAAAACATGCCTCTTGGCATGCCTCGAGCCCTTTGCAACTTGTTCACAGTGACTTGTGTGGTCCACTTTCTTCTCCTTCTTTTTCTGGGTGCAAGTATTTCTTAACTTTCATTGATGAATTTTCCAGACGTACTTGGGTTTACTTCTTAAAAATTAAGAGTGAATTTTTTGACAAGTTTCTAGCCTGTAAGGCCCTTGTAGAAAAAAAATATGTACATCAAATTCAAAGGTTAAGAACAGATAATGGAGGCGAATATGTGAACAATAATTTTAGAATTTACTGCACTACACACGACATCCAAATGAAACACATTGTTCCATATACAACAAAAAAAAATGATGTTGCTGAGAGAAAGAACCTCACATTAAAAGAAATGGATAATTGTATGATCCAATCTAAGGGATTAAGTCTAAAGTATTGGGTGGAAGCCATCAACGGTGCAAATTACATAGTAAATCACACTCCCACAAAGGCTCTTAAAAATATAACACCGGAAGAAGATTAGACTACAATTAAACTAGATATAAGCCACTTCCATGTATTTGGAATTATAGCATGCGTGCACATTCCTGATTAGAAAAGGAAAGCATTGCAACCTAAAAGTGAGAAGTGTATATTTTTTTGGTTATTCTAAAGATGTCAAAGGTTATAGACTTCTTCAACCACATTTTAATGAAATTATTATTATAAGATATGTTAAATGATGAAAATATCTTGGTCTGCAAGCCTAATTCGATGATTGTTCCTTCTTTTGCCTATGAGCCATCTTCGACATTTGTGCCTTCTTTTGTTCCTATTCTGGTTTCTTGTTCAGATGATGACAATGAATATGAAAATCCACCTATGCCTTCTCACCTTCCTCCAAATGAGTCCATTGAACCTAAAACACCACCTCCACTTCCTAGATGGGTCCATTCAACATGAGAAGTAGCCGGTGATCTTTTCGGTGATGTTTCAGATCAAGGTCAAGCATGTTCTCAGTTCCAACAAGCCTCTTCTCTTTTGGCTCAAATTTCAGAGACTCATGATCTAGAGACATTTGAAGAATATTTAGGTCATCCATATTGGGATACATCAATGAATGAGTTGTATCTTTCTTTAATGGAAAATGATACTTGGGATCTTGTACCTCTTCCAAAAGGAAGAAAACTTGTCAGATGTAAATGGGTCTACAGAACTAAGTATGCATCATATGGAACTGTTGAAAGACACAAGGCTCGATTAGTTTCCAAAGGATTTTCCCAAGTTGAAGGAATTGACTATAATGAAACCTTTTCCCCTGTAATGAAAAATGAATTCCATCTGCCTTGTTCTTGCCCTTTCTACCTCACATAAATGGGAGGTCCATTAGATGTATGTTAAATCCACCTTCTTGCATGGGGATTTGCAAGAATAAATCTACATGGAACAACCTCCTGGATATGTCTAGAATGAATCTAGCCTTGTTTTTCACCTTAAGAAATCTCTTTATGGTCTTAAGCAAGCTCCCCGAGCTTGGTATGCCAAAATGGACAACTTTCTTATTGACACCGGATTTTCTAGATGCCATTCTGATCCTAATGTCTATACCAAGAAAGTAGGAAGCCATATCATAATTCTTATCCGTTGATGACCTTATCCTTACTGGTAGTGACTAAAAACTTTTAACCATGTGAAAACCAACCTTAAGAAGAAATTTGAAATGACAGACTTAAGATTTTTTCACTATTTCCTTGGCCTTCAAGTTTTAAACCAATGAAGGAATTTTTCTTTCCCAATATAAGTATGCTTGTGGCCTTCTTCGTCGCTTTCACATGGAATATTGTAAACCATCCCCTTCTCCCTTCCAGTATGGATTCAAGCTTGCTTCCACTTGTACTTCTCTCAAAGTTGATTCCACCTTGTACCATCAGTTAGTTGGTAGCCTCTTATACTTAACTCATACCTATCCCGATCTTTCCTTTGCTGTTGGTATTTTTTCCCATTATATGCAAACACCTCATGAAAGCCATTGGAAAGAAACTAAAAGGATACTTCAGTATGTCCTGGGTACAGTTCAGTTTGGGATACATTACAGTTTAGGGAGGAATCCTTTATTGGTTGGTTTCATTGATTTACATTGGGCCAACAACCTTGATGATCGGAAGTCTACTGCATGTTATGTTTTCAACCTTGTTTCAGGACCTTTTACTTGGGTCTGTAAGAAACAACAAACAATTGCACTTTCTTCAGCAGAAGCAGAGTACCGAACAACGGTAAATGCAAGTCCTCGTGGATTCAATAGATCCTTTCAGAGTTTGGATTCCATCAACAACATTCCACTAGCCTTTGGTGCGATAATTAGAGTTCCATCAAGCTCTCCAAAGGCCCAGTTCAACATTAGTGCAACAAACACATCGAGCTACACATGCACTTCATCAAAAATCTCATTCATGATCAAGTTATTGAAGTGCTCTTTTTCCCTATAGAATATCAAGTTGCAAACATTTTCACAAAGTCTCTTACAAAAGAAAAGTTTTCCAAACTTCGCTCTATGTTAGGAGTTCAAGAAGTTTTCATTAAGGGGGGATAGGCTCTAATACCTCTTTCCTTCTCCTATTGTGTCACTATTGTAAATTATTCAATCCTATCCAAAGTTGTTCTTAAGGGGTGATGCTAGGATATTTAGACACTTAAGAGTTAGTTAAGATCTAATTAGTCTAATGTGTCGCTAGGTAAACATGTGTTTCTTAGTGTGCTTCTCAGTATGCATTAGTATGCATTTGTAGTTAGTAAATATGATGGTCACGATATGTTCCCAACATAGAATTATCTGACAGTTCATATTATCCTCGATCTTAATGACCATTCATATGTGGATTAACACCCGATTGGTCTATGATCTCTATTTAAAGAGCATGGCGGGTCATTTACCGATGATCGATTGTGAGAAACTCTCTTTTAAAATCTCTCTGTAATCTTTTTCTTTTTCATTAATAAACTGCTCCAAGTGGCCGCGTTGGCTGGGGCCGTGGATGTTTCCTCATAAGGTTTTTACCATGTAAAAACATCAGTGTGTTGATATTTGATATGTTTGTGTGATCGGTTACTGAAGGTTTTCTTCCTCTATTAGAATACCTGTGTTTTCAAACAAATACTAGGGAAATATTTAAAATGGAAATATGGGTGAGCGTGGAGGGATATATTTGGGAAATATTATTAAGATTTCGTTAATATCCCCCCAACCCCCAAATATTATGGGTGGGAGTGGGGGGCAGGGGTATTATGGAAATAAGGGTAGGGATGGGGTGATATATTAGGTAAATATTAATAATATTTACCTAATATATCCCCCCATCCCCACCTTATTTCCATAATACCTCCCCCCACCCCCATACTATTTACCTAATATGCCCCCCACCCCCACCTTATTTCCATAATACCTCCCCCCACCCCTACAAATATTTCCCTAATACGCTCCCCACCCCTACCCTCATGAGAGTGAGAGTGCCCTAATATATCCTTCCATATATTTACCTAATATATTAATCCACTTCCACCTATATATCCCTAATACCATGAGGGTCGGGGTGCCATAATATCTCCCACCTATATTTCCCTAATACCATGAGGTCTGGGGTGCCGTAATATCTCCCACCTATATTTCCTTAATACCTTGCCCCACTCCCACGTTCATGAAGGTGGGGTTGGGGGGAGATGTTAGGGAAATATTGATATATTATGGATATGTGAGTGGGGGTGGGGGTATTTATTAGGGATATATTAATAATATTTCCCTAATATCTCTCTCCACCCCAACAATATTTCTCTAGTACCTCCCTACACCACCACCCTCACCCCCACCAATATTTCCCTAGTAACTCCCACCACTCCCACTATTGGGTTGGAGGAGATATTAGGGATATATTAATAATATTTCCCTAATATCACCCTCATCCCCAAGAATATTTATCTAATACCTCCCCACCCCACCACCCTCACCCACACCAATATTTCCCTAATACCTCCATGCACCCTCACCTTGTGGGG
>ML778494.1:191733-215683 GCA_009831015.1 Picea engelmannii
CCAAAATTTCCCTAATACCTCCCACCAGTACCACCATGAGGGTGGGGGTGGTGGGAGGTATTAAGGAAATAATGGTGAGGGTGGAGGGATATATTAGGGAAATATTATTAATATTTCCTTAATATCTCCCCCCCACCCCACCACACATATATCCATAATATATTAATATTTCCCTAATATCTACCCCCACCTGCACACCCACCCATATTTCCCTAATAACGCCACCCCCCCCTTCAATCCCATCCTCACGAGGGTTGGGGTGGGAGTTGGGGTGGGGGGATGTATTAGAGAAATTGAGTAGGTGTGTGAGGAGATATTGGGAAAATATTAATATATCAGGGATATATGGGTGGGGATGGGGGAGATATGAAGGAAATATTATTAAAATATGGGTGAGGTTGGGGGGATATATTAGGTATATATGGTTGGGGATAGGGGAGATATTAAGAAAATATTATTAAAATAGAGGTGGGTCTGGGGGGATATATTAGGGATATATGGGTGGGGATGGGGGGATATATATTAATATTTCCCTAATACCTTCCTAATACATAAGGGTCCTTGATCCCTATTGAGTGGGCCTTACCCAAGAAATACAAGGATCCTTCAAGACAAATAATGAGAAAAAATATGGAGTTTCTTCATTGATTCATCAAAATATAACACAACAGTGGAGAAGGTTCCAAGTTCTCAAAAGTTTGTAAGAAAAATAACAAATTACAAAGTAATTTATCAAGACTAATCTCTCCTCTCAGGGATAATCCCTAGGATCTATTTATACTATTTGTTGGAATGAGTCTATCCCTTCAATCAAGGATGGATTTTAGGGCTTTTATCCCCAAGGATGCTTGGATTAGGATCCTCATACTCTAGTGACTGTCTCTTGGTTCCCATGAGTTTTCATTTGAGGAGATGAGATAGAGTATCTTATTTAATTCTTGGGAGTGTGTTGGTGGTAGGTGAGGAGACATGATTCCTTGTTTTTCTCAAGGTGCTTGGACATATGCTCCTTTTTTATTTGACCTACCATGTTAGTATGCATATGGTACCAAGAAAAAAAGCATGATCATAAGCATAAAATCCATTTAATATACAATTTAAATCAACTCATTAAGTAACCATAAAACCATACTTTACATATTGAGCAAGGTCAAAATATATTTCATATAGGTACAAAAGAGGGAATAAGTGCTATTGATGGGCCTCTAGGATAGAAATATGGAGGCCCATCACTTCTCCCCACCCCCACCCATATTATATTTCTATAATATCTCCCCAAATCCCCACCCATATTTCCCTAATATCTCCCCCCAATATTACCCTTGTGAGGGTGGGGGTGGTGGAAGGTATTAGTGAAATATGGGTGGAATTGGGGGGAGACATTAGGGAAATACAATATATTTCCCTAATACTTTCCCCCACCCCTACCCATATTTCCACAATACTTTCCTCCACCCCCACCCATATTTCCCTAATATCTACGCCCACCCCACCCTCAATATTATTGGGATGGGGGGAGGTATTAGGTAAATATAGCTGGGGGTGGGGGGAGGTATTAGGGAAATATGGGCGGGGCTGGTGGAAATTAATGGGCCTCCACATTGCTATGGTAGAGGCCCATCAATAACACTTCTCACTCATTTTTATACCTATATGACCTATCTTTTGACCTTGCCTAAAATATAAACTATGGTTTTTAATGTCAATTAACAAGTTGATTGAGATTGTTGATTAGATGGATTTTACACTTATTATCATGCTTGTTTTCTTGGTACCACATGCATACTAATGTGACAGGTCAAATAAAATAGGATCCCATGTCCTGGCACCTTGAGAAAAACAATGAATCTTGTCTCCTAACCTACCTCCAACTCACTTCTAGGCACTAAAGAATATACTCCAAATCATCTCCTCAATCACATACTCTAGGGAAATAAGAGACAACCACCAGAGTATGAGGATCCTAATCCAAGAATCCTTGGGGAAAAAATCCCTAAAATCCATCCTTTATTGAAGGGATAGACTCGTTCCATCTAGTGTTATAAATAGAGCCTAGGGACTATCCTTGAGGGGAGAGAGAGTCTTGAGAAATCACTTTGTAATTTGTCATTTTTCTTAAAATTTTTTGATAACTTAGATCCCTTCTCCACCATCATATTATCTTTTGATAAATAAATGAAGAATCTCCATTTTTATACTCATCAGTTTTCTTTAAGGATCTTTGTGCTTCTTCAGTAAGGCCCACTCAAGAGGTATCAAGGACCCTTCCTTACCTTTTAATTTTTATGTTTTTTCCATTCTTATATTAGTCTTTTGTTGTTGTGAATTAGTTAGCATGCTAAAACTATATTTCTATTGGTCAAATACAATTTAACCCTGTTTCTTGTAGAATAATTATAGTCCTGTAGAAGTTTGGATTGCTTTTCTTGTCATTAGGACTTCATTCCAACATTATTAATCATTTTTTTTTTCTTTTAATAGATTATGTTGCATTAGTTTTAGGAAAGAATAACAAGATTTGTGTATTTTCTGGAAAATTTCCTATAACCTATATATTTTCTGGTAGGTCTGCTACTATTCCTATATAATAGCACAACTTCACTTTTTATTTCATTTTCACTCAACGATTGATGACTTAGAGATGTCACAATGATGGTATCAATATATGGTTATTTGTAAGGGGTTAGGAGCTTATTTATAAGTCTTAAATATTTCTACAATAACTTAATTTCAATTGAATAATGTACTGTTTTATGCAATAGTTCAATTGTTTTGCTTTCAACCTTCTTTATGAAATAGTTTATTCAACAATACTCTATTTTTATCCTGATCCAATAGTTTTCTTTGAGTAATGTGTTTTCTTAGATAGTTGTCAATTTTTTACAACATTCATAGAATTCAATATTTAGTTTAATTTTTTAGTCACAAATTGCTTTCCTTTCTTAATGGTTTTCCCCTTATTGGAGTACTTAGAGTAAGACCTGGGATATCACAAGTCCTAACTGAAAGATAGGTACATAAATCATTTATATAGGTGCATATTAAATTATATAGGGTGTTATTTATATATAGTGCATAATGCCTTGAAAGTTTGTACAAACCCAAGATTGATAATTAAAGTAGCAACCCGAGGAAGGGTAGAAATCTTGCTACTATTCCAAGGCCCACCACTTTTTGGATATGTTACCGAGGAGGTGATAAATATTACACACCATTCTCACCCTTTCTTTTAAAAAAAAAAATGTTTATGCATACCTCTTACCATCATATATAAGAAAAGAAAAAAAAATAGATCGCATTTGTTTTAAATATTTCTAGATGAATGATTCGACCTAGGGATGGAACATGGAAATTTATAGCTAAAACCCGCACCACATAACCAATTATAAGTCATCAATAACAACAATAAGTTGGTTGCGAGACACTTTTTTCATATGGAAAAGAAACTTTTGAGGATTTCTTATAGGAGGAAGTAAGAAATTTTGAAAATATGTTAGAGGGAGGCAATCCTCATCTCACCTTACAATGGATGAAGAAGATCACAAAGAAGTATTTAAGTTTCCCATTCAAGAGACCAATGGAGAAACCAAAATTAAAAACATTAATCCCTCTTCCCTTATTCACTTCCATGGCCTCATCTTAGAAGACCATGACACTTCTTATTTGAGTTTGTAGTTGTGTGTAGAACCTATGACTACACTTCAGATGAGAAAAAACACAAGCTATTTCCTTCTACCATGAAGGACTTATAATTTAGATGGTTCATTATATTTAAAGGTAACAACATTACAATATGGGATCAAATGAATCACACACTCAACAACAAGTATAAGTACTATTGTAGAGCACGAGATACACGAGATGAAATATTTAGGATGAACCAGGGGGAAAATGAATCCCTGGAAGAATTTGAGGAAATATTTAAACTTATCTATAAAAATCCAAAATTGTACTATGGATTAAGACTCAATTAAACTTTTCTTACTCAGAGGAGTAAGGGAATAAATTTTGCAAACATTGAATCTCCTAGCAAATGGAGATATCTTCTAAATGGATTATGGATACATCAAGAAGATCTTCAAAAATTACTCTAGATACACCAAAAATAAAGGTAGAAGTGGTAAGGGAGTGGTAACATAATCCTCTCTTCCTTAAACACTTATTAAAAATGATATAGGAGGATTATTAGAAGATATGAAGACTGGAATTTTCCATTCACTAGCTATGTAGATGGATACCTTGCAGGTCAAGAAGAAACAAGAAGAATCAAAGAGGGAACTAGCCCTATTTTTTAATAAATTCACCAAAAGGAATCCTAGGAATTATTTCCCACTCAACATTGTAGAGGTATGTGAAATTTGTGAACAACCTTGTGCAACTAAAAAATGTCCTTCTTTTCTAGGTTTAAAAAATGCATATCAAGGAGTAGAGGAATATGTGGAGTTAATGTTCTTCATCAACTAGAGAAGGCTAGGAGCACCAAGACTCTTTCAACAAGGTATGATATGAAATCCCCCTCATTATTTTGGTGGATATAATACACAAATTCCTTATTAACCTTGGTATTATCCTAACCAACCTCCTTGGACTATACAAAATCAATGGCAATATCTAGGCCAACATGTTCCTCCTTATCAACCATTTCAAAACCGAACTTTAGTGAAAAATTCTAAGTGGACTATTCCTCCACAAGGGTGGAGAGACTCAAATTATCAACAACTAGAACTGATGCCTCCTCCTCCTCAACTAAGCAACACTCCTCAAAATTTTTCTCCTCCAAAGCAGCCTCAACTGCATGTTTAACCTGCCCCCAATCCAAATAATAAGTAGATTCCACCTATATATAATAATGAGGCTACATCTCCAACCTAATCCTTAGATGTTTAGGAAATAAACCTTATATTAGGAAAGATAGTATATGATCCTCTCATCCTCAATCCCATATAATACTTAGAAAATAAAGAATAAGACACCATTTTACAACAATATTCCCTTCCACAAGCTCCACCTTATCCTGAAAGGTTGAACATTACGAAAACCTACACACAAGAAGAAGATGAAATCTTAGGAGAAATCAATATATTGTGTGTTAAAATACCCCTCCTTCAAGATATCAAGGATTCTTATATCTATAGTAAGTTTTCAAAGATCAATATTTGAAGAATACCCCTACAATCAATGTCAAAGGACAATTAGTGGATCTCATGCTTGGAACACTATTTTTTCCTAAGTTTTTGGATCCTAGAATCCCTATGGTGGATGTACACATTAAAAAAAACTTGATACAAAATACCTTGATATATTTAGAAGTAGGAATAAATGTCACGACTAAAGATACAATGTTGAGACTAAACCTCCAGGGATCGTTAAGACATACATCTAGTTTGCTTCAACTTGTAGATAGGTCAACAATAGATACTAAAGGAATGATAGAAGAAATAATAGTTTTCATTGATTCTTGTGAGTATCCCATTGATTTATTAGTTCTCCAACCCAAGTCTAGGTTTAATGGATATCCTCTTATCTTGGGGAGACCCTGGCAAGAAATAACATATGCATACATTAGTTGTATAGAAGGAAACATGACCAGTACTAATGGGTAGTCCCAAAACAACTTGTTATTTACCCCCTACTCAACCATTAATGAAATAATATTTTCTAATGTGGGCATAAGAAGAGGAATATGGCCTAAGTCATACCTCTATTTACCCCATTTTCACCATAGACACAACCCTATCCAGTAGTCAAGATGATGAAGACACTTTCATCTCATATTTCTTGGAAAATCAATACCCTGTTGATGTGAGGATTGATGGAATAAATGAAGAAGAAAAACCTGAAAATTATACTGATCAAGAAGGGAATTCATGGAAATAACTTTTCACAACTGAAACTGATAATCCTACTATAAAAACCATAAAAATATTCCCATCTAAAACATTGAAAATCAACACTAGCCTCACTAATGAACAAGAACATATATTGCTAGCTGTTCTTAAGAAAAGCATTGTAGCCTTTTCATGGGACTATAGGGAGATGAAGGAAATCTACCCTTCCATATGAAACCATCACTTATACATTAAAGAGGATTGAAAACCCATTAGGAAGCCTCATATAAGAATGAATCTCGCATTAAAATAAATTGTTAAATAACAATTGCAATTTTTTTTAGATGTTGGATTCATCTACCCAATTTATTATAGTGAGTGTGTTTCACCCTTAGTCATTGTCTCAAATAAGAATGGAAAAAGGATAATATGTGTATATTATATAGATTTGAATAAATCCACTAGGAAGGTTCATTTTCCCTTATCTTTTATTGACCAAGTCCTCGAATCTGTCTTAGTAGGAAAATAGTAATTCTCATTTCTATATGGATTGAATGGGTACAATAAGATACAAAAAAACCATGAAGATCAAAATAATACCATCTTTACCTACCCTTGGAGTGCCTTTTCCTACAAGTTCCTTCCATTTGGTCTATGCAATGCTCCAACGAATTTTCAAAGGGTTATACTCAAAATCTTTTTAGATCTCATCCATGACACAATAGAGATATACATGGATGAATTCACACCCTATGGAAAATCTTTTCAAGAAGCATTAACCAATCTTTATAGATTTCTCCAAAGATGTGAAGAAATGAAGATCTCCCTTAGCCATGAAAAGTGCAATATTCTTATGAAAGATGGGGGGCGTTGTAGGACATCACTTGTCTTCCAGGGGGATTGAGGTAGACTGAAACAAGGTAAACATCATCAAACATCTTCCCACTCCTCTAAAACAGAAATATGTCAGAAGCTTCCTTGGATATGCGAGTTACTACAAGAGGTTCATAAAATATTTTAGCAAGCTATCCTCCCCTCTGTTTTCTTTTTTTTCTAAAGAAATAGACCTTTGTTGGACACCGCAATGTCAAAAAGCATTTGAATGCATCAAAGAAAAACTCATCACAACCCCTTTTCTTAAAGATCCAACTCATCACTGGATATCAAGTTTTTGTACACATAGATCATTCTTCCATTAAGTATTTAATGAACAAACTTGATATCAATGGGAGAACAATTATATGGATTTTGTTGTTAGAACAATTTGATCTAACCATCCTTGACAAACTAGAGAGGAAAAATGTTGTTGCATATTTTTTGTTAAGGCTAACAAATCCTATAGATGAAGACATGGTAGATGATCATTTTCCATATAAGCACCTCTTTTCAATATCAGTACAAACTCTTAGGTTTGTTGACATATCCAACTAGTTAATAAGATGAAGGTTTCCACGACATTTTTCCTACAAAGAAGGACGTAATATTGTTAGAAAAATTACAAAATATACTTGGATTGTAGGATATTTATTCAAGATTGGACCAAATCAGATCCCGATGAGATGTGTAAGGGAATATGAGGTGCATGACATCCTCCATGTGTGGCATGATGAACCATGTGGAGGAAACTATGCAGTAAAGAGAAGAACCTATAAATCCTTGCAGGTTGGTCACTATTGGCCTACCCTCCATAGGGATGCTTAGAAGTATACCTCTCACATTGAAGAGTGTCAAAGGATGGGAAAACCCACTAAGAAAAATGAAATCCCCTTGAAGCCCCAAGTATCATTGAAACATTTTGATAAGTAGGGCTTGGATTTTGTAGGGCCTATTGACCATCCATTAGGACAAAGGAAGTACATCCTGGTATGAACTGATTACTTGACCAAAGGGGTTCAGGTAAAAGCAATGATGGTATCTACAAATAAAAAATGTTGAAATTCCTACATGAGAACATATTCTCAATATTTGGACTCCCTCGAGAAATATTCATGGATAATGCGGCTTAGTTCACCTCAAATGTCATGTTATAACAAGATTTGCCTCACCCTATGCAATCTTGCACAAAGGGAATTTTTCCATTTCCCTATGTAGACTTGAAGTCCCCTTTTGCAAATCCTGGAGCTAAAAACATAATTTTTCCACATATACATGCCTTGTCTATATTACAACATGCGTATACGCATGTTGCACCACTACAACCCACGTACATCGGGAAATGTGTCCAAAATTAGAAAATGGTGTCGGGTTTCCATGTCACGTCATGAGATCAATGATCCTTGGCCTTCCATATACTGGAAACGTTCTGAATCGATCCTTTAGTTCCACTTGAAGGCTATAAATGGGCCAAATTTGAGCTATGTAAAAAGGAGGAGAAATAATTCAACTTTGAGAACAAAGTTACTATGGAGAAATTATTCACTTCACATTGAGTCTGCATCCCTTTGTCCATTAAGTCTGAACTCATTGTTCAACCCCCATGCTCTTCCCCTATTGATTGAGAAATTCATTGTCTCTCAGAGCATTTGGTGGAGGATTGAAGTGGTGGAGGCCTAGATGGAAGGAACTTAGTTTCTCGGTTTCGAACCGTGCCGACACAGAAGTTTATAATTCATTCACATCTACTGATTATATCTTAATAGAAAAACTCTTTTCTTGTCCAATTAATATCTTGCAAATATTTGAATTATTATTCCATGGGCATATTTGTTACTAATGTTAACGGATTATGCTATTGAATGTGCTAATATTATATATTATCACCCTATGCTTACATTGCTTGGTTGTTGAGGACTAGTTGTAGGTATATTTCCTTGGGTCAAGTGCTCAACGATGGATTTCATCGAATGTCTGGATGAGGTAGGCCTCTTATCTTATATTGTTAGCATATTTGCTTATATAGCATACTTGATATTAGAGTTGATTTCTGTAGTCATTTCCATCTATTGTGGTTTACCCCTAGCCATAGAGAGTTTTTCCTCGTAACAAAATTGGTGACCATACTAGGGAAATAATATTTTTTTTTGGGGTTTGGAGTGTTTTTCTCGTTAGATTTCTCTTGTTCATATTGAGTTTCTTGTCATATGATTTCTTGACAGCCTCTATTCACTCTGAGTATGAGTATTTCATCCTTCTCCTTAGCCTAGCTGTGTTTTGACACATATACACGGGTTTTTTCTTGACGATCGCATACATACACGTGTTGTACTTCCGTAAGCTATGTACATACACTCTTTTCCCTTGAAAAATCATGTACATCAACCTTTGTTGCTTGATTGCTATGTTTGGTGGTTTCTGGGTAGGTTTTGATGATTGTTGAGTATTCTTGGGTCTCTGTGGTGACTGTTAAGTGTCTTTGGAATGACAAGAAACCTGTCTTTGGTTAAATTTTTGGGCAATGCCTTTCTCATCATATTTTCATTTTGATTGTCCTTGCACTTTGGGTTGGGTGTTTTTCTCCTTGATATCCTACTTGGGTTGTTTTGTCTATACATAGTAGAGTATTTATATCAAACAACTGTTCAGTCCTTGCATTTTCATTTTTATTACATTGAAAATACAAAAATATTAGGCATTTTACATTGATTGGAATTTTGATCTCTTGAGTCTTTGTCATTTATCTTAGTGCATGTAAAGAAATATTGCATTTTTATTTAGAATTGCAGAATTGAATTGAAAATTACATCTTTAAGAAGCATATCATTTATTGGAAATTGAAGTTAGGACTTCACATTGTATTCATATTCATTTATTTTACTTGCTGAGTCATAAAATCACTAGTTTCATGACCGCACCTTTTGAGTAAGCAAGGGAATTAAAATTAACGCAATGATTTAAAATTGATTAGTAACGATTTTATTTTCTAGGGTGGACAAACTAGCTTAGGATTTAGGGCCTTGGAATAGGATTTTGTGAGTAAACTTCTCCAAGGCTATTAAATCAACATATGTGTCTGACTAAGGGAGTGGAGAAATCCATTGTATAATCGATAATCTCAGGAGGCTCTGCTTACACTGGAGTTAAGCATGAGGTTGAGTGAGGTTGGTTGAAGGGATATCCCCCTTATACCTTCTTAGCATCATATATATTTCTAGGGATCTATTCATATATGGGGATCTTGCTAGTTCCATTACCTCCACAAGAGGTGATGCTTTCAAGGTTTCGGGCTTTGATACCTTGCCCATATGGTGGACCTGACTTACGATTGTTTTCCTGTACATAGGTTATACAATGTTTTCTTAGTTTCTTGGCTTAGGTACCAAATAGGTTACTTGCAAGGGTTAATTTGCAGGTACCCTGGGTCAGATAAGGGTCATAAAACACACAACCTTAATGGAGGATTACCTCTCTAGGGGGATCTGACTGAATAGTTGTTAAGCCCACAAGGGCCCTTATAACTGATTCTGTTTCCTCCAATATTTATCAGAGGAGTCTCAGGCCCCTCTTGGGTGAGGCATACCTACTTTAGAGAGGGAGGTCCCTTTCAACCACTTTATCTTGTTTGTGTGCATATTGGTCCTTTGATTATTTTTGGTGTGCTCTTTGATCACTAGTCAGCCTTAGTATTTGTTTTTTTATATCTTGAATCTTGAGTCATCGTGGATCCAAACCAACTTCCCCGCAGGTCTCGCCGCTTGTTATAGTTACCACCACATTTTGAGTCTTTTCCTTCTAAAAGGTGTAGAGTTATTAAACATGGTACACACACTTCCACTTATCAGACTTGTTATTCTACAAGGATGAGTAGTGAACCGATTCATCAAAATATGGGGAGCCCTTCGACTCCCACACCTACTATAGTTAATGGTACCCCTTTGACTCCTACAACCACAATGGTTGTAGTGACAGAGGCACCTATTATCACTGTTGCCCGTCCTATAGTGAATACTCAACCTATTTCCACAAACCCATTTTGGTCTCTTGGTCACTCACCGGGCTATAACGTTCAATCCATCCCTATGGCCTCTAGTCCCTTTTCCTATGGTATGCCAAATTTTACATCGGAGTTTTAAAACTCCATCCCAACCGTTGGCCCTAATGCTAGCATTGGAATTGGGGGCACAACTCCTCCTTATACTCCATTTTAGTTTGGTGGCACTCATGTCCCTCAAACGAATCCTACCATGGAAGGTTTTCCTCCTTTTAATCTAGGGTCTAATCCTGTTGCTTCTGGATGGAGTAACCAACGTGGAGGACAAGCTTCTACTCAAGTTCTATCCTTTACACTCACCTCCTCAGTGATGATTCCGACCAACACATTTGGAATGAAGAATCCACTTTTATCCTCCAGATTCACACCCAGAGGAGGTCTGTTTCACACCTTGGGGAACCCCCAACCCGAGTCCACTCCGGCTGGGGGTAGTTTTTATAACCATCATCAAAACATTCCTACTAGAATGATACCCAACCAACCCATTGTGAATCATCCTACATGAGGGTCTTACAATCTTGAACAAGGCCATGGTGCTTACCAGAACCTTGGATGGGCTACAATTCCCCAATCACAATATTTCCAGGGAGATTGGGGCCAGATGCCGCAACCTCGTCTCCCTTTTATGGCCATGCTCAATCTTCCAAACTTGTCTAAGTTGATGAACGACCTATGTGTCATGATCCTACATGGCCTCCCTTTCCCACCAAGCTTCCTTCGGATATTCCAAAATTTGAAGGAAAGAATGGCGAGGATCCTAGTGATCACGTGACCACCTTTCACCTATGGTGCTCTTCGAATTCCATTAACGACGATTCCATTTGGTTAAGATTTTTTCAACACACCCTCATGAGGGTTTCCGTGAAATGGTATATCGAGCTACCTAGGGTGGCATATGAGACCTTTAGTCAGATGGTTTTAGTCTTCCTTAACCACTTCTAATTGTCAGTTCATTACGATGTTGGCCTAGAACTTCTATCGACCTTACGCCAAGAAAAAAACACTCATATCTCGGATCACATCCAGGAGTGGCGTAGACAAAAGAGGTTGATCAAGACCTACATACCCTCAGAATTCCCATTAGAGTGGTTCCTTAAGTATCTACAACCTCCTATTTCAAAGGATGTTGCTACATCTGGGGTTACATCTGAGGAAGAAGCGATTTTCAAAGCCCAACAATTAGATATTATATATGCTCAATCTGAGATGTTATACAAGATTCTTCTTGATGCATTGAGGTCAAAATATGACCCTAGAAAAAATCCCAGGCCTCATCCCGATGGCATTGTAGGCTCCGCCAATGTGAAATGCACAGACTCGGTGACAATCCATTTGAAAGAGTTGTCTCTAAAACAGTCTGCAGGAGGGCTAACTTCATTTGTGTCTTCCAATCTCACTCAGTCAGTGTATGTACATTTTGTGCAATCGTCAACCGACCCAAATGGTAACCAACAATGAGGCAAGAATAAGAAGAAAAGACGTCTATTTGGTACAAGTTTATCCCTTTTTCAAATCAAGTAGAATAAGATTACAAAAAAAATACATTTTTTGGCGTTAAGTTGTGATGACATCTCATGCCCTTGCTTGCAGTATTGAGCCTATTTCTGTTTCTCGCTTTGTGTTATAAACCATTTTCCTCAGTATTTTTTTCATCCTCAACCAAGAAGAGCCTTGTTTATATCCTTCACAACTTGACACCCTATACCAAGGAGGAAACATTCCCCCAAGTGTCCATTTCCCACATGCACCTCCTTGCATTGAGCATAGGTATGTTCCACTGCTGGAACTAGTTTTTCTTACTTGCAACACTCGTTCCCTCCTCTGTATCATAGAATTCGTTTGACTATGAAAAAACAAATATGGGTGGGAAGGGAGTATTATCTTATATTGGTAGCAGTTGTGTTGCCTTTGAACATAGCACACATTTTTTTGAGTCCACTTGTCATCATAAATTTGGGTTTAGCATGACCTTAGGAAGCTGAACTTTTTACAAAGAGTTTACTCCCCCGACTGGTTACTCTTCCAGTCCCTATGGAGAGTTTGATTGATGCCTCATGCATCTCATGGTTTCATCATTGAGTCTATGCAGCCAGAGTATTCCATATTTCTCATGCTCTTGTTCAAAGGATGTCTATCAACCTGTGTCAACCATTCCTCAGAATTCTTGACTTTGCATGTCGGCCATACCCTCAGTTTTTCTTAGAATTACATGAAGCTATAGTCCTATTGCACACCCTGGTCCTACTTTCCTCATTGGTAGGTAACATTGAACCCAACAATCAACATTTCATCATTGGTCATTGAATGGGCGGTTTCCCTTGTGTTCGACGACAAGACATCTATTCACACATTGGGATTCATGTAGTGTCTTGGATGCCATTAGCCTTATTGGTGGTTTCCTTGACTTTGTCAGTAGTTTTCCTCATTGGCTTCTATTGAGAGGGTATTTTTCGTGTACCACTTTCACCTAACACACACAAAAGACACACAAGGTCATTGGTTCATGAACATGTTCTTCATCCAATTTCCTCCAAATCATCAAGCTCCTGATTTGTACCTCGTGCTAAATGATGAGAGATGCCTTAATGCTCTCCTTTCAACGGGTCTCCTTCCATCAACTTCAACTCATCTATTCTGGAGATGAGACCTAGATTCCTATGAGTACCTAGAGGCTTGCAGTCATTAGTGGCAGGTTCTCTCACCATTGATAGTTGGGAATACATTAATGTATCTTGATCGATGGATTCTTCAAGTGTTCTACCTCGACTCCTTTATTGACACTTGTAATAATGTACACAGTGCCTTGATACCTACTTTCATCATCAGTAGGCTGTCTCACATTTGTTAATAGTACACCTCAATGACCAATAATCAAATGATGTCTCATTGTGTTTGACCTCAAATCCTTTATTCACATGATGTAGAACTGCACCTTTGGCGGATTGTGTAGAATACTTGAAGACATTAGTTTGTAGTTGTATCTTTCTTGAGCTGTTGCTACCTTTTTATTGGATCAGTACCTGTGTGAATTCAGTGATCATGGGAGATCAGATTGTACTCCATTGTATACAGATATCTTCAGATTGATTTTGAGATAGGTTTTACCGGGCCTTGTTTGTGACACTGACAACCTTTGGCATGTAACCACATTTGTATTTTCCTATTCATGGCCATGTACAATTGTTTGGTATATTTTCACATGGATCTACAATGTAATTCAAATTGGCAGCCATGTATGCATAGTTAGTATAGATTGTAATGAGAAACTAGTTCTTCTAGCTGGGTCCCCATTACTCCATTTTTGGGTCTTATAATGTATTTCTTCCATCGTAGATACTCCTTTGACCTCACACATTAGGGGGCATCTGTTATAGCAAGATTTTCCTCACCCTATATATTATTTCACATAGGGTCGTTTTTCATTTCCCTATGCAGACTTGAATTCCCTTTTTGCAAATCCCAGAGCTAAACGTAGAATTTTTCTACATATACATGCCTTGCCTATATTACAACATGCGTACAAACAGGTTGCACCACTACAGCCTGCGTACATCGAGAAATGTGCCCAAAATTAGAAAATGGTGTCGGGTTTCCATGTCACGTCACGAGATCAATGATCCTTGACCTTCCATATACTGGAAACATTCCGACTCGGCCCTTCAGTTCCACTTGAAGGCTATAAATGGGCCAAATATGAGCTATGGAAAAAGGAGGAGAAAGAATTCAACTTTGAGAGAAAAGTTACTCTGGAGAAATTATTCACTTCACATTGAGTCTGCATCCCTTTTTCCTTTAAGTCCGAACACATTGTTCAACCCCCAAGCTCTTCCCCTATTGATTGAGAACTTCATTGTCTCTCTTATATGAGATTTCCTTTGGTGGAGCCCCAGTTGGAAGGAACTTAGTTTATCGGTTCCGAACCGTGCCAACACAGAAGTTTGTAATTCATTCACTTTTGCTGATTATATCTTAATAGAAATGCTCTTTTCTTGTCCAATTAATATCTTGAAAATATTTGAATTATTATTCCATGGGCATATTTGTTATGAATGTTGACGGATTATGCTATCAAATGTGCTAACATTATATATTATCACCATATGGTTGTGTTGCTTGGTTGTTGACGACTAGTTGCAGGTATATTGCTTTGGGTCAAGTTCTCAACGATGGAATTCATCGAATTTCTGATGAGGTAGGCCTCTTATCTTGTCTTGTTTCTGCAGTCATTTCCATCTATTGTGGTTTATCCCTAGCCATAGAGATATTTTCCTCGTAACATCTCATAGAAAAATTCATGCAACAACACCACATATGCCATAGGAAGTCCACTTCCTTTCACCCACAAACAAATGGGAAAGTAAAAGTGAATTATAGAGAGTTGGAGAACATCCTCACAAATACAATCAATATGAACAAGAAATATTGGTCAAGGAACTTGTTGGTAGAGGTAGCATGGGCATACAACACCACATGTAATACTACTATAGGGTTCACCCTCTATGATTTAGTCTATGGAAAGATGGCCATGTTGTCCATTGAATTTGAATTTTCCACTTTAAGGATGAAATCTAAACTTAATATGGACCTATAATCATAAAAACAAGAAATGTTTCAATAGTTGAATGCCTTAGATGAGTATAGAATGCAATCACACTTTCAACATATCGAGGTAGTCAATCTACAAAGGAAAATTTGGCATGATAAGAGCAAGGGGCCTAGGAATTTCAAAGAAAGAGATCGAGAACTCTTATATGACTCCATATTAAAGGAATTCAAGGGGAAGCTGATGAAAATATGAATGGGACCATACATAATTGATAAATGTCATGACAATGGCTTAGTCCAAATCAGGAAAATAGATGAAGAAATGATCCCTCTCTTGGTGAATGGATTTAGACTCAAGGTATACAACAAGCCCCTTACCAAGGAAGAGTTTGCAAATGCAGTAAACGAACAAAATTTGGATATGATTGAGAGTATAGATGATCCAAATCCATCCAAACACTAAGAGAAAAAAAATATAAAAAGAGAAAAAAAAGAAAAATACCTAGGTGAAATCCTATATGATGCACTTGGGACAAACCTTTGGTTGAAAAAATCCTTGAATGAAGCTGTAGGTTTGCAATAAAAAATAATACCCTATCAAGAAAACCTTTATAGGATTGACAATGTAGAGCAATGGTGAAAACCAACAATGGCACCATTACTTTGAGGAAGAAAAAAAAAAAATTGAAATAAAATAAAATAAACGATAAATGATTTTTATGCGGGTATTTTTTTATTTTCTAGACATCTCTCTATGTTAATATTGAAGACAAGATAACTATGCAACATAAACAACATAATTCAATGAAAACCACATCTCTGGACTTCCAAACAAAAATGATATTAACATTAAGAAAATCAAGGATAAATACCAAACCAACATCAAGAAAAGAGACATTAAAAAAATTCAAGAAGCAATAGATCTCCTCCGAAAGTATTTTATTCCATTTTGAGAAATTTTTCAAAAAAAATATAACATCCCCACTATAATCCCTAGTTTAATTAATGCATAATGTAGATATGAATGTGGCTATGGCTAGGTGATGTAATATGAAAATGTATTATCTATTTTTAAATAAATAAAATGTCATACCATCTGCTGGGGGATATGGACAAAGATGGGGGTTGAATTTTCCACAAGAGAAGAGAGTGTCTGAGGGGGGTCCAAGGGAGAAATTATTTGTGGGTATTAATTCAACCCATTTTTCCATATTTTATTATCATTGGGGATACATTCTATTTTCCATTTGAGTGTATGAGATCCCAATCATTAATCTCATGTAAGAGGGTGGGTGTGAGAGTCACATCCCGTAGTTATTGGAGAGCACGTGGGGGGCGAGGCTGAAGTACAATCAACATTGGGTAGAGTGAGCTGTCAACTATCATTGGAAAATGGAGGAAATTCATATGGGAAGTTACAAACAGTTTTACAAATTGATTTTAACATGAACAATAACCAAAGAGAAGAGAAAAAGAGAACTAGGGATAGAGCAAGAAGTCTGGGCAAATTCTGGAGCATGCTAGAGAGTTTTGTAACACTTTGGCTGACGATTGAAGAGACAAGTTGTCAGGCATGAATAGTGAACTCTTGTGTGAGTTTTACTATAGCAACAAATGTTTGTTGTTGTTGCTGGTAGTTTTCTTGACAATGAATTTCCTTGAGTTCCGAATAGTGAGATTCCTAGTTAATTGTGCTAGATATACCTTGATAAATAAATGGGATGACCAATGGATTGAGAGAAGTGAAGGGGTACATTCCTTGGGTTGGAAAGGTCAAGAGGAAGAGATCTGGAGGAAATTCAGGATAGCTATAGGAGAATACCAGTGGGTTGTGGGATATTTGAGTTGTGAGGGGACAATGAGAGATACCCTTTTCTTGTGGATTCCTAGCCACATATCGAAGGTGACTTGCTGTTGAGATTTGGAACAACAAGTATATGGTTGGGTGGAACGTCCTTCCCAAGAACTTGGTTCCAAAACTATTTTAAAAAGATAATTTTTTATTTGTTTTCCTGATTTAATTTATGAGTTTAACTACTGTGCATGAGAATGAATTATATGTAATTGTGGTGAAATTATTAGCTGCATTTACATTTTTAACTAGTATGGACAATTGCATGATCTTGATTATCATATTTTTCATAATTAGGTGTTTAAATGTATATATTAATCGATTTTAGTAGTAACTGTAACGAGATTCTAGTGTGGTGCTCGAATCGTTGCCGCACTGGAAAATAGTTGTTGTGCGCAGTACAAAGTTTGTTGCACACACGGTTTGTCTCAGTGAGGATGTGAAATTCATGTTAGTTATAATGACGTATCTATATTTAAATAATGATACCCATAATGGTGAAATCTGTGTATAATTCGTAGCTGGTAGCTACAAGAAGTTAATTAGCAGAAACATTTCGAATTATGTGTATTTTCTGCAAGTAATGTTCTTTGGTTAAGATAAGGCATGTTATAGATTAGTATTAGATATTTTTGGTTCCAAACCATAATTTTATGGGTGTGAGATCATCATGAAGTGGGTAAATTCGTCATCTTGGAATTTGAGTTGTGCGGAAATTGGGGAAAACAGTAAAATCTGGGTGAAATTCCCAAATTTCTAAACAAATTCAAATCAAAATTACACTCAGAGTGGTTGTTATGAAGGGGTCATTTAGACTTCCAAGTGACTGAATTTGTCTTAGACATGTGAGTCGGTGATTTTCACGATGGTTGTGAGCTGGAAATAGGGAAAATCAACCAAGTGAAGAAAGGACGTGCGTGCACTAAATATTGGTGCTGCGCAGTGCATACTTGATGGTGCGTGGAATATTGGTGAACAATATAATTTTTTTGTGCATAGTATAAAAAGTTGCACACACTGGATATTGGTGCGTGGTATAGATATTGTGTGCATTGAATATTGGTGCGCGGTATAAAAAGTTGTGCGCACTGAATACTGGTGCACTATATAAAATTTGTGTGCAATGAATATTGGTGTGTGGTATAAAAAATTATGCGCACTGGATATTGGTGCACAATATAAAAAGTTGCACACATTGGATACTGGTGCACGATATAAAAATTTGTGCATACTGAATATCGGTGCATGGTATAAAAATTGTGTGCACAAAATATTGGTGCACGATATAAATTTTGTGTGCATTGAATATTAGTGCATGGTATAAAAAGTTGTGCTCACTATGTTAGGGGATAGGATGGAACTAGTGACATAAACAACTAAACACTTTTGTAGATAATCAGAGGGGAATCAAAATTTCGAAGACAAAGGTGGTGTCTAAAGACACCGTTACAACACCTAAGCAAAGCACAGTATGATCAAAACATCACAATGCATATTTGATATCTTAATCACCATGATCGCTTGATCCATGTGTTGATAATGATCCAAGGGGTCTTCTATTTATACCCTCAAGATCTAATGAAATTACATAGAATTCAGAAGATATTGTCCACATGTAACCATTGGTTGTTAGAGTTGACTCCTCCAAATCTGTACTGTCAAGTCAGCTCGACAAGGATACTCAACCCGACTGAATATCCATCCAACTTGTAGTCGATTATTGGGCTGGTCGATCCACCACCTGACTGTCTTTGACTGCTATTTGACTATATGACCAATATGCATGTTGACTACTCGAGTGACTGATGTAGTGTGTTGGTCGATCACTCGATTGACTGTATCCATATGTAGGTCAACCACTCAACCGATTGAACCCAAGATATGTGTGATGAACCATCAATGTTTGATGGTCTAACACCCCCCCATCAACACACATATCTGGAGATCTAGTAGGTGAAATTACGTCATTATGACACCCCCCCATAATTGCAGCTTCTTTAAGCCCAAGCATCATACAAAGCTTGATAAATATAGCCTCAGCCAAAGATTTGGTGACGAAATAAACAACTTGATTATCTGTTCTATAATATTCAAGAGAGACAATGTTCTCATGAACCAAATGCCTCAAATAGCGAGCATGGAGCTCAACATGCTTCATCTTATTGTGGGAAATATGGTTGTCAACAACTTGTATAAAACTTTGGTTATCACAATAGATTGTAGTTGAGGTCTGAATAGGAAGGCCAAGTTCTCCCAAAAGTTGGCGGATCCATACTACTTCAGTACCTTCTTGAATGGTGCCATGATATTCTACTTCCGTAGTTGACAAAGAGACTACCTTATGTTTCTTACACGAACACACCAACAAGTTGTTTCTTCAATCTAAGGATGAGACCATTATTATTTCCAGTAATGAGTAAGTCATCTACATAGACAGTGACAATCAAGGTGTCTCCATTGGTATGGAGTACATATAAGTTGTGATTAGACTCACAATGTCTGAAACCAAGTCGATGAAATAAACTGACAATCTTAGCATACCATACTCGAGGTTCATGCTTCAAACCATAACGTGACTTAGAATCCATCACAAAGCCTAGTGGTTGTTCCATAAAAATTCCTTCAAATAGGTCTCCATGAAGAAATACACTCTTCATATCTATGTAATGGATTTTCCATCCAAAACGAGCAACAAGGGAAAGAATCAGTTGAACAAAGTTTATCTTTGAGACTTGTTAAGAAAATCCCTTTGCAACTAGGTGTGCTTTGTGTTGCTCAAAAACACCTTCAGAGGTAAATTTGGTCCTCTAGACCCATCAAAACTTCACTATGTTATTTACTTGTGGTGGGGGAACTAATTCCTAAGTGTTATTCTCGACAAATAATCAATTTATGTCTACATGGCCTACTCCCATTCAGGGCATCCTTCAACATCTGAGTAGGAAACAAGATTAGAAGTTTCAAGTACATGGGTCATTAGGGAAACACTAGGAATGTTTCTTCTGACTTTGAGTTTTTCGTCTAGAGGAAACATCCCCAACATCAACTCCATCAGATTCAATTGTCTTGGAAGCCCATCGAGGTAGACAAGAAATAGGTGAACTACGTTTCACTTCAGTGGGAAAGGTATAGCTGAGAAGTACACATTGAAGTGAACCATAGTTCACTTATTTCTTGGTAGACAAGAAATATGTGAACTATGATTCACCTCATCGTAAAGATATAGACGATAAGTACACATTCCGAATGATCCAATACATGCCTTCAACAATGTATTGGGTGTTGCCATGTCAAAAAACGTCATTTAGGGCCTCAAAATGGCCCTAGAAGTTTGGGACCTGAAAAAACCGTAGAAAAACTGCCAAGATGGAAACTTTATTTTGAGCTAGTGGAATAGGTGGGTGACCACTGATGTCCACCTGGATCAACAAGTATAATCATATCAATGTCAATTCGATTCGAGTCACGAAATTTATACAAACTGTCCTTTGGGTTGAGAATCCCACCAACCACAATCGACTTGCCTTTATTTAAACCATGAACATAGAACTAATTTGGAAAAAATTCCATAATCTTACTCGTCTATGTTAACTGAGAAATAGACGATAGTTTGGCACTAAGATTTAACACATAATAGATGTCGAAAATATTTCCATTTCAACACGTAACATCACCCTAACCAACAATGTCCAGAGAAAAATCATCATAAACATAGATTTTCCTCTCCTTAGTTTCATCCAGCCATGT
Organism: Picea engelmannii; assembly: GCA_009831015.1. Taxonomy (NCBI): domain Eukaryota; kingdom Viridiplantae; phylum Streptophyta; class Pinopsida; order Pinales; family Pinaceae; genus Picea; species Picea engelmannii. The sequence goes on from ML778494.1 coordinate 212,633, forward strand.
GAAGAAGGAGGAATCCTTATCTATGTGATGAGTGCACCCATAGTCGACTATCCATTCAGTTTGCGCAAAATGAGATAGCAAGGCCTGAGAAGTTCCAACTTGGAAGGTGAAATTATCAACGGGTCCACGTACAATGGAAATGTCTCCTTCAAGGTGTTTAACCTTCTCTAAATTGTATCTCTTCTTATAATATACTTTCTTCACATGTCCAGTCTTTCCACATTACTAAAATGTCTTCTTCTTTCGAATTCCATGAGATGCATTTGTCTTTCCTTTAGGTTTCTGGTTGTGACATGTAGGTTTTTGTGTAGAGGCATTAAAACATACTCTATCCCTAGGATCCATCTTACTCTTTCCCTTAAGAAAGTAGGATTGGTGTTTACCACCAAGATTTCCTTATTCAAGCAATCTGTGTTGATCAATAATCAAATTTCCATAGAAATCTTCAAAGGTGTAATCCTTATTATATTCCTTGTGTGATTTCTAGTTGGTGTGGAAAGTCAACACGAAAATGTCAAATGGTGTTCTCAAGTTCATCAAGACCAGCTCGACGAGTTCTCCATCTTTCTTCCGATATTTCTTTCCACATTCACCCAATTTCAACTGGAGTTCTTTGAAAGACACCAAATAGTCCTCCATTCTGTCAAAATAATGAGGATCAAGAGAGATCAACTCTTTCTCCAACTACATGATGTGGCTCTTGTCTACTTGATCGAACAACAACTTCAAATTCTTCTAGAATTGATGAGGGTAGTCAATTCCACTAATATCAAATCGAATCTCTCACGAGATGTAGGTGATGACCCATATAGCCTCATCCTTCTTGCCATCAACAACAAACTGTGCTTGGTCATATATTGCATCTGGAATCACAACCTTCATATACTGCCACAATACTTTTCTCTTCATGAGGGTTTCCATATATGGTGCCCATACTCCATAATTTGATCCATCAAAACAATAGGATCAATCTTCAATATCTAGACAAAATATTTGTTTTCAAAGGTTCCAATAAGAAAACCATTGACCTAGAGTCAATCACATAATAGATCCGACTTAGCAAGTTTTGTAGATAACAAGTCGAGGTTTTAAACCATTGGCTCTGATACCATGTTGGGGAATAGGGTGGAACCAATGACAAAAAAAAACAAAGACTTCCGTAGATAATTGAAGAGGAATCAAAATTTCAAAGACAAAGGTGGTGTCTAAAGACACCATTACAACACTTAAGCAAAGCACATTGTGATAATAACAACACAATGCATATTTGATTTTTTGATCATTATAATCATTTGATCCATGTGTTGATAATGACCCAAGAGGTCTTCTATTTATAGCCTCAAAATCTAACCAAATTCCATAGAATTTGGAAGATCTTGTCCACATGTAATCATCGTTTGTTATATTTGACTCTACCAAATCTACGTTGTCGAGTCAGCTTGACAATGATACTTGACCCAACTGAGTATCCGTCCAAATCATTTTCGATTGATGGGTTGGTCGATCCACCGATCGATTGTCTTCGATTGCTAGTCGACTGTCTGACCGATAGGCATGTCGACTACTTGATCGACTATATCTAGATGTAGGTCGACCGCTCGACTAAATGAACCCAGGAGATGTGTGATGAACCATCAATGCTTGATGTTCCAACAAACTGAATATTGGTATGCGATATAAAAATTGTGTGCATTGAATATTGATGTGTGGTATAAATTTGTGCGCATTGAATATTAGTGCGTGGTATAGAATTTGTGCACACTGGATATTGGTTCATGGGGCATGTGCTAAATATTGGTGCTGCATGTTGTGGATATGGTGTGTGTTGAATATTGGAGAATAATACATAATTGATGCACACACGAGCTTCGAAAATGAAGAAGAGAAGGGTGTCCACATAGGGTATTTGGAGAAAAAATTGTATTTTGGCCATAACAGGATCATAATAACTCAAACGAAGATAATATTTTCTGGGTTTTGTCCACAGTCTTGAGGGATACATAAGTCCTAGAGAGGGACACTAGCCAATTATGCTTTGAATTTTCAGAAAATGAAAATTAGATGTTTTTGAATATTAGGGTCAAGCTCAGTGGCAGGAGCAAAATTACTGTTGCAACTTGTAAAGAGTGTCAAAAAATAAGACATGGAAATATTGTGTGAAGGGATTGGTCGGATTCTAAGGATTTTGGAGTGAAGGTGCTAAAATACGAAAAAATCTGCTATTTGGGGCCACTTTTTTTTTTTTTTTTTTTTGAATTTTTAGAGGAAAAGGCCTCCAAGATGGGGAATATGGAAACATTTATTTATTCAACCTTTGGTATACTCATCAAGATAGATAAATTTGGTCTAGTGAAGTTTTTTTAGAAGTGCGCAATTTGGGAGATAACTAGTTTGGCTAAAAATTCCAAGTCTAGAAAAAGGGATGAAAAAAGACAAAGTTGTCATTTTTAGACTACTGCAGTTTTTTACTGGAGTATCAGATTGACAATTTGAGAGTTTTTATGATTTCCATGTCATCATTGTTATCTACGTCTCATACAAAAGTTTCTTTGTTTCTTGCAGATTTACTTCTATGAGTGGCATAAGTTGGTGTATGGGGTTAATCGCACTAGAAACAAAGTTACCAACTTAATGAGAACTATGACCTCAAAATGAGAACTCTAGCCCAAAAATATCACATTTTTGTGTAAACACACCAAAATCAACCCCAAGTTAAAAAGTGGTGCTATCGGTAGCACCACTTTTTGGGAAGTGGTTAAAATTGCAACTTGTTTGAAATCACACCCTTGACATTGGGAACAGAACCTTGCAATCGACCCTTGAATTGAGAAGTGATGCTACCAGTACCAAATTTTTTTTTTGAGTTAAAACTATGACCTAATTGAAACTCTGACCTTGGCCACTGACACCACTGTAAATAAAACACTGAAAATGGACTCCTAAATCTAAAAGTGTTATTACTTGATAATTTATTTATTATTATATATATATATATATATATATATATATATATATATATATATATATATATATATATATATATATATATAT
>ML778494.1:217387-282750 GCA_009831015.1 Picea engelmannii
ATTTTTTGATTAAAAATTGGTATTTGCGTTTTTTTTCAATAATTTTTTTTTTCTTTATTTCTAGAAGCATTTTGTTTTTCTTTAAAAAAGAAGAATTTGCTTACGACTCTTTTTTTACTGATTTAATTATTTTTCTAATGTAAATTATTAAAAAAAAATTAGTTAATAAAAAAATTATCAAGTAATAACACTTTTAGATTTATGATTCCATTTTTAATGTTTTTTTTGTGGCAACGCCAATGGTCAAGACCACAACTTCAATTAGGTCATAATTTTAACTCCAAAAAAAAAGTGGTGCTACTGGTAGCATCACTTCTCGATTCAAGGGTTAATTTCAGGGTTCTGTTTGCAATGTCAAGGGTGCAATTTCAAACAAGTTGCAATTTTAATCACCTCAAAAAAAATGGTGCTATTGGTAGCACCACTTTTTGAAACAGAGGTAAAAATAACCACTTTAAAAAAACGAGAACTTTGTAAATTTCTTGTTAAGTTGGTAACTTTGTTTAGAATGAAAAGTGTGCAAACGTTGTAAATTAGAAATATTCAGATGACTATAACTTTATGCTCAGAGATAAGAATTGAACAACAAAGTAGTTGTTGGAAATATCTTGGAGAGGAGGATCCATATATCAACCCAAAAAATTGATCAGGGAAGATTAAGTCACAACCAACACAAAAGAAGATGACTGGTGGCATTAGAAAACAAAACAATTTATTTATTCTTTTCCAGAATTGGGTGTATATATTTTTGTCTAACATAAAATTGTGTGTGTGCACATTTTCTTATAGAATTTATAGGTACATGAAAGCAGTGGTTCCTCTATGAGAACCCCGATAATGGAAGATACCCAAGGGTCCTAGAGTCACGAAGAGGAATTCAGAGGGATACATGCCAGCATGAGAAATGTTGACACAGAGTCTAATGGAAGAAGAGATAGGAAGGAGCCTGTAACTATGAGAAGCATGCAGAGAGAAGTGTAGATCTATGGGGATGATAATGAAAATATTATGAAAGCTCAAAAAGAGATACTACAAAATTTGAACATGTTGCAGAGGAAAACCAATAAAGACTCTAACACAAAGCAAGAAACTAGTGCTAGACAAGTGATGTCATTCAGATCCCATAACAAAAGGGATGAACATGAGAATGATGGGAAATCAAGGAGTATGAGCAGGCACCATCATTCCCCAAGGAAATCCAATAAGAGAGTTCATGCAATTTCAGAGCCAAGGAGAAACCCAAGTGTGTTTCCTTTAAGGAGGCAGAGGAGAAGGACTGAGGTAGACATCTTGCAAAGTGAACTCATGAAAACAAGCCACCAAATTTTAATAGTGAGCATAGGAAGGGAGAAGAGGCCGAGGCTTGGCTGTTGGAAATTAATAAATATTTCCAGTTGCATGATTATCCTTCCAGGGTAGAAATAAGAAGCACAACATACCACTTGAAAGGAAAGACAACCATGTGGTGGGATCAACTTAAGCAAGAAAAATACCATGATGAGAGGAAGGCCTTATGGATGCAGTTCAAAGGATATTTCCAAGAGAAATATTTGTCTAAGCGTTACTATGAGAAGAAGATGAAATATTTCTTTGAACTCAAGTTGGGAAGCATGACAATTGTTGAGTATGAAAATAGGTTCTTTGAGTTGCTTAAGTATATGAGCTTCATAAAGGATGAGAAGGTCAAAATCCAAAGGTTTTTAAGTTGGTTACCCTCCTTCTATGACAAAAAGATATAATATGATAACAACAGAACTTTGGATGAGACCATAAGAAGAGAAAAACAACTTTATGAGCAGTGTAGAGGCATGCTAGTCTTCCAAAAATATTGGAATGACAAGCTGAAAGGAAAGATGGATCAAAGGCATAAAGGTTTTAATCCACCCTTTTTGAAGAGCCACTCCCAAGAAAAATCGTAAGGTCAATCAACCTAGAATGAGCACATGAAAATAGATTCATTTGGGAAAAGGCCAAGGAAACAACCTATACAATGTTGGGGATGTGAGGGAAATCACTTGTATAGGGACTTCCCTCTCAAAGGTGAAATATTGAGGATTTTCCACAATATTGAGGAGGATGAAACAATTGAATACATGGGAGGAAATATGCCAAGGATTTATGCATCCTTGGAAAAAATTCAAGTAAAGTATCAATCCCCCATGATTGAAGTGGAAGGTAATATTGATAAGCAACCCATAGCAATTTTAATTGATTATGGAACTAGCCATAGTTACATAAACTCTAACATTGTTGAAATATTTCACTTGCAAAGGAGTAACCATAATAAATCTTGGTTAGTCTAGTTAGCCATTGGGGCTAAGAGAAAGATCAATGAGTTGGTTAAAGATTTCCCAATAGACATGGATGGACCTAGAAAAAAGGTAAATGTGAACATCATACCATAGGGTTCATATGACCACCCAATTGACATGGATTAGTTGGAAAAACACCATGCTGTCCTAGACTATTACAATAATACAACAATTTGTCTTGATGAGGGAGAGAAGTAGGGAAAGATTCAAGGCATTCTGAGAGCAGTAGTTGTTAGAGAAATTTCGACCATGTAGCTTAAAAAGAGTTTCAGGAAATGATGTCAAATTTTTGTAGCCCATACAGAAGAGGCAACTAAGGATAAAGTGGCAAATATTGAAGGCCATCCAATATTGAAGGATTTCAAAGATGTTTTTGGGTAAATCATAGGGTTTCCACCAAAGAGAGACATTGATTTATCTATTGATTTGGTTCTAGGAGTTTCTCTAGTGTTTAAGACACCTTACAAAATGGGCACACTATAGTCGAAAGAGTTGCAGATGCAACTTGAAGTTTTAAATAAGGGGTATATATGTCCAAGTGTGTCACCTTGGGGAGCCCTAGTTATTTTTGTGAACCTTAAGGCTTTGCATTGATTTCAGATAGTTGAATAAGGTCACAATTAAGAACACATATTCTTTGCTAAGGATTCATGATCCTTTTGATCAATTGAAAGGTGAAATAATATTTTCCAAGAATGACTTAATATTAGGTTATCATCAAGTGAGGATAAAGGAAGAGGATATCGGGAAGACAACATTTAGAATAAGATATGGGCATTATGAATTTACAATAGTGCCTTTTGGACTATCAAATGTCGTAGTTGTTTCCATGTTCTTTATGAATGGAGTGTCTAGGGAATACCTAGACAAGTTTGTGATTTTGTTCCTGCATGATATACTCATCTATTCAAGGAAAAAAGAGTAGCATTAACAACATTTAAGAATGGTGTTGCAAGTTTTGAGAGATCATAAGTTTTATGCCAAGATAAGTAAGTGCATCTTTTATCAAAAGAAGATTCACTACTTGAGGCATATTGTTTCAACATATGGGATAATAGTTGATCCCGAGAAGATAGAGGCCATTAGAGGATGGACATCACCAATAAATGTGACAGGGATTCGATCATTTATGGGTTTTTCTGATTATTACTGAAGACTCATAAAAGGTTTTTCAAATATTGCAAGTTGAATCACTTCTTTGCAAAAGAAGGGACTGGAATTTGAATGGAATCATAAATGTGAAGAAAGTTTTTAGTAGTTGAAAGATATTTTTACAAGTACATCAATCTTAAATATTACAGATTTAGATGCAGATTTTGTAGTGTGCACTGATTCTTGAACGGAAGAGATTGGTGGATTCCTCACACAAAAAGAGCATGTGGTATGCTATGAGTCTCAAAAATTAAAGGAGCATGAGAGGAATTATGCTACAAATGACTTGGAATTAGAAACCATTGTACATGCATTAAAAATGTGGATACATTACCTCATGGGAAGAATATTTGAGTTAAGGACAAACTACTGTGGTTTGAAGCATTTGTTTGGACAACAAACATTAAATTCCATACAAACTAGATGGTTGGAATTTGTGAGTGAATATGAATTTGAAATTAAACATATAAAAGGAAAGGAAAATTAGGTGGCTGATGCACTCAGTAGAAAAACTCATGAAATTCATATTTCAGACATCAACATGTTCAACACAGATTTAAAAGACATAATTTTAGAGGCTGCAAATTCAGATCATCAATATTTAAAAATAAAAGAAACATTACAACAAGACAATTTACAACAAAAAAATTAATGATTGTGAGCTACAAGACAATGGAATACTCACGTATCAAGGAAAAATATATGTGTCGAATTCTAGTGAGTTGAAAAATATAATGCTAAGGGAAATGCACAATGTGCCATATGTTGAGCACCCAGGATATCAGAAAATAATTGCAATTGTAATAAGCCAACACTTTTGGACAAGAATGAAGAAAGAAGTGGCTAATTACATAGTCAGGTGTCTAGAATACCAAAGATGAAAACATAGCATAAACATCCAGTAGGGCTACTACAACCATTGCCCATTCCTGAGTGGAAATGATAAGTGCTTAAAATTAATTTTATTACAAAGGATTTCACAATAGTGAAGAAACATGATTCCATCATGGTGGTGGTCGATAAATTAACTAAGGAAACACATTTTATTCTTGTGAAGACAACACACAAGGAAACAAATATTGCAGCGATCTACATGAAATGAGTTGCCAAGCTACATGGGGTGCCAAAGGAATTTTTTTAGACAGATATCCAAAATTCACATTTAATTTTTGGAAAGGTTTGTTCAAAGGCTTTGGAACAAATTTAAATCTCAATACAACATATCACCCAAAGTTAGATGGGAAAACAAACAGGACTAACGAAATCATTGAAGACAAGCTCATAATGTGGGAAGATTATGAGCTTGTCTTCAATGTTTTGATGAACCAAACAATCAAAGTGGGAATATTATATCCACTTAGTAGAGTTTGATTACAATAATGGGTATCATGCCTCATTAAAAATGATCCCATTTGAAGCATTGTATGGCAGGAAGTGTAATACACCAGTGAGTTTGGATAATCCGGCAGATAGAGATATCATTGGGCCGGATTTGATAAAGGAAACATAAGAGCATATGAAAAGTATCAAGAAAAATTTAAAGGCTTCTCGGGACAAGAAGAAAATTTATGCAGACAAGAACAAAGTGTTTAGATATTTTAAAGTGGGTGAAAGTGAAAGTGAAAAGAAGTTCGCTAAGATTGGGTTGTTGCCCAAAGTTGGCAATAAGATATTGTGGGCCTTTTGAAATATTAGAGAAGATAGGACTAGTTTCATACATGCTATCATTTTCTGCATCCATGAGATTGCATAATGTATTTCATGTATCATTATTAAATAAATATGTGCCTGACTTTAACCACATAATTGATTGGACTATGATCCAGGTGGAAAATGAAGTGGATTTCTAGGTGGAATTAGTACATATCCTGAACCAAAAATTCAAAGTGCTTAGGAAAAACTCCAGAGGACTAGTAAAGGTTCAATAGACTTGATATGATCATGAATATACATGGGAACATGAAGAAACTATGAGGGAGTAATACCCAATTGTTTTTTTTCAATTTTGAAGGAAAAAAAATTGAAAATGCAAGACTTCATTTTTGGGCAGCTAGAGTTCCAGAAACACATATTAGAATTTTGGTCACCTACACTGACAACCTTGATGAAAGAATAGTTTATCCCAATGGACTGGGAACAACGGAGTGGGCACATTCCTTGAGTTAGTAGGTTGAGAAAAATATTAGATTTTGGTTGGGATTGTTGTTGGAGGGTAAAAAATTGTAGAATTTTTCTTTCTTTTATGAATATTGTAATGTGATGTAAATTGTACATGTATTCAACATGGTGTTGTGCACCAAGGATGGTCAAAAATTGTATGGGGGGGGGAGGGGGGGGATGTAATATCCCCACTATAATCCCCAGTTTAATTAATGCATAATATAGATATAAATGCGGCTATGGCCAAGTGATATAATATGCAAATGTATTTTTTTTTTCAAATAAATAAAACATGATACCAACTACTGGGGGATATAGACAGAGATGAGGGATGGGTTTTCCACAAGAGAATAGAGTGTCTAAGAGGTGTCCAAGGGATAAATTAATTGTGGGTATTAATTCAACCCATTTTTCTGAATTTTATTATCATTGGGGATGACTTCTATTTTCCGTTTGAGTGTATGAGAGCCCAATCATTAAATTCATGTAAGAGGGTGGGTATGAGAGTTACATCCCATAGTTATTGGAGAGCATGGGGGGTGATAAAGTAAAATAAACATTAAGTAGAGTGAATAGTCAAATATATTTGGAAAATGGAGGAAATTTGTGTGGGCAGTTACAAACAGTTTTACACATTGAGTTTTACATAAACAACAAGCATAAAGCAAAGAAAAAAATCACTAGGGATAGAGCAAGAGGGTTGGGTGAATTATAGATCATGATGAAGTGTTTTGAAGTACTTTGGAGCTGAATATTGAAGAGCTGGGTTGTTAGGTCTAAAGAGTGAACTCTTGTGTGAGTTTCACTGCAACAAGAAGTGTTTGTTTTTATTGTTGGTACTTTTCCTGGAATTGAGTTCCCTTGAGTTTACAATAGATATATTCCTAGTTACCTATGCCAAAGAGACCCTGATAAAATAATTGGATGCTCGATGGACTGAGAAAAGTGAAGAGGAAGAGATATGGAGGAAAGTCATGATAAATGTAGGAGAATATCAGTGGGTTTTGGGATATCTGAGTTGTGAGGGGATAGCGAGAGACACCCTTTTCTTTTGGATTCCTGGCCCCAGATTGGGAGTGACTTTCTATTGATATTTGGAACAATAAGTATATGTTTTTGTGGAACATCCTTCCCAAGCAGTTGACTGCGCAACTATTTAAAAAAGATGAGTGTTTATATGTTTTCTTGAGTTACTTTTTGAGTTTAACTGTTGTGCATTTTACTCTATGCACGAGAATGAATTATATGTTGTTGTGGTGAAATTATTAGCGACATTTACATTTTTAACTAGTATGGACAACTGCATGAGATTGATTGTCACGTTGTTCATAATTCGATGTTTAAATGTATCTGTTATCAATTTTAGTAGTAATGGTAACGAGATTCCATCATGGTGCTTGAATCACCACGCGCACTGGGAAATAGTTTCCACACGCAGTACAAATCCTATTGCGTATGCATTGTCTCAGTGAGGACACAACATTCATGTTAGTTATCATGAAATAACTACATTTAAATAATGGTACTTAGAATGGTGAAATATGTGTATAATTCGTAGCTGGTAGCTATAGGAAGTTAATTAGAAGAAAAAAAATCGAATTATGTGTATTTTTCGCAAGTAATGTTATTCTCCTAAGTTGAGGGAGGTTACAAACAACCTGCATATACACAAGGTTCAAATGCAAGTCACACAACTCTATATATTATAGAACCATATGTTGGACACATCGACCACACTAAGAGGGGGGGTGAATCAATGTGAGCCTCTTAATACACTTCTTACAAAATTTTAGTTAGCAATCACCATTTACTCATTATTTCCATTCACACTTAGTTGCTTGCATGTGAACATATCTCGACAACATACATCAACAATAAATAACTTTGAACCATCAAAATAATGAACATAAAGAGCACCGTATATATGTTTAAGATTTTTGTATTATATGTTATAGGAGACTACAATATCAGGTTTTATCAACACCAATTGAAAATAACACCAAATCTCAATTGCAAGACCCAACCTGCATATCTTAACGCCAACAAAGATGTGAGGAATCCAACCCTCAAGTACAAGACCCAACTTGTAGACATAAAACGATATGTCAAATTGTACCAATAGTCTATACCAATACAAGTGCATCAACTATGCACAACACAACCTGTCACCTCAACCTGTCTCATTAATCTCATCATCCAAATATCATCTACTCACAAAGATCAATCATCAAGTCAAATCTCAACCATATGCATAATATCACCAACAAGATACCTCTAGAAATACACCATACTCTCCATAAACCATATACCATAAACCCTTACAAAATACCATCTGCCAAAACCATAACTTTAATCCTGTAGCAATCATCAAGAACTACATCATACCTTGCAACAATTGGAACAATTCCAATATGCAAATTTTGATGTGGTTACCAAACTTCCAACTTTCTGCAACTGCCAAAATTTCTACCGCGGTTGCGCTGCCGCGATTTCGTTGTCGGGATTTTGCTGCCGCGATTCAGTTGTCGTAGTTTTGTTTCCAAAGTTTTGTTGTCACAATTCTGCTGCCATGGTTCGACTGCTATGGTTTTTCTGTCGTGGTTCTGTTGCCACGATTCTTCTGCCATGCTTTTTCTGCCACACTTTTTCTGCCGTGAATTTTCTGTCACGAATTTTCTCTATCAATAGTACCTGCCCAAATAACCTTTCACAAATGGACATTCGATATGCTCAAATATCATGCTCATAAGCGACTCTTTCTCTCTTATTTATACTTCTCCAAGTAGCTTCCTCTAGGGGTTATCTTCTAACCAACTTACCCAACTTCCTTCTTTTGGGGGGCAACCCACTTCTAACCACTTTGTCCACTTAAAACCACTTTATACACAAATAGTAAACTCTCTACTTCTAGTTACAACTAATTTATTTTTAATTGTTCCATTTTTGCAACAACTTAACCCATGATTAACTCCCAGTTGCAGCCACTTTGAATAATAAACTTCTTCTAGGAGCTTCTAGAATAAATTGACTTCTTTTACCTTCTACGGGCTTCTAGATAAATCATGAGGGTTCACTAAGCCATATCTCCTCAACCATGAGGAACTACATGACTGATTTGAACGCGGGGGCGATAAGTTTCCAATAATTGGTTGATTAAATCACTCCTTCAAAAGGGTCAGTTATAGATCATTTTACTTGAGCGATTTGCAATTAAAGGTAAAGTTGAAGTCTTATAAGCTTGAATCCAAAGAGAATAAAAACTCCTTAGTTTTTCTTGTGTTATATGTCATTCTTGCATTTAATATCCTATGTGCGGAAATTCATAGAAAAACAACATAAGAACATAAGACACATAATGGATATGACACTTCCCTTGATAACAGAGTTCACCCGATGTGGGCTACCTCTCCGGGTCATGCTCCAAAGCCTGACTGCTTTATTCTCCTCGCTATAATGATGTCTCTCCTGTACAATTTGTAAGGCCAAAGTCCCTTTTTGGTAATGACAACAAGAGATCAAAATGTGATCAAGAATGTATACAACTTCACAAGTTCTCATACTCATGAGGAACCCATGATGCTGACATGGACACAATTCCCACATACTTAATACATAAAAAGAGGAAGAAATAAAATATGACCCCCATCAACATGGATCCATCAAAAGCCTTAGATCTGCTTCTCATATCCAAGCATAAATATGCATCCCATACAAAGATCCCAAAACCACGAGATTCAAAACTGCTTCATTGGCCACTTATCATGCAAGTGCCACAATTTCTCTATCACATATAACTGATTGATTTGATGTGAAAGATGAGAAGAAAATAATAGATAGAAGGAATAAAATGATCTTGTTGCCTTGATGAAACCTCTCTATGCTCCTTCAGACCTGTAACACGCATGTTATGCTGCAACATTTAATGACAAAACATCATAATGAAAAGCATGCTTACATTGGCTTCTTTAGAACTTAGCTTTCTTATCTGAAACTCTGCTGCAAAAATAGACCTCATCATTAGATTCACGTCACTAAATTACTTAAAAACGTCTATCAAATCTCCTCCATCCGAGTCAAACACTTTCAGGCCCAAGAGACACCACTGCCTTGGTTACCGTGCCACTACCTCTGCAATAAATGACTCATTTTGGATATAATCTACAAAATATTTGCTCAGATCAGAAAACTAACACCACCACTATGTTTTTGGAATAATTTTACCTAAAAATGACTATCTACATGCCTCGATCCAAGTTGGATACTTTCTGACCCAAGAGGCACCCTTGCCTCGATTTGCATGCCACTACTCTTGCAATAAATGATGAAAATCTCAAACTGTGTGAAAAAATCCATACTAGGCCGTACAGTCTATATGAATGCATACAGATGCACTCAGACCCCTCTCTCATGCTCGGTGTCTCTCCCAATCTCTTAACCGAAACCCCTTTTTATGCAAATCCCAGGTAGTTGTGTAATAAATGATGTGCTTGGCGCGCTGGTAAATCGGGCTATTTTAAGAATGTAGTTAGGCAGAGGTCCCGGGGTCAAATCCCACGGGCCTCCCCTTTTAGTGTGTTTGTTTTTAAAACAAAACCGAACTGACGCTAAATCTGGAGAGCCACTTGGCGGGCGACCATTTAATTGGTGAACATACTATTTCTGGTGGAGAATTTGGTGGAGATACTAACTATTTTTGGTGCATAGTTTGCGGTTGGCTAAAATGGTGGATATTCCATGTATAGCAGAACTGCCTCCATATTTGGCGGAGTTCTGTTATATATATTTTTAATTATTTTTTCATGGAGTGTCATTGTGCATTTCAGGGGTGCCACGTGGCACCTTCCTATTGGACCACATGGAATCCATTGATTTTCCCACCTTTACATTGACGTCATCTTGTGAAATGTGGCACCTTATGGGTGTTTCCACATGGCATCACCTAGGGGTGCAATGTGGCACATTTTTACTCATCCAAATGGTGCCTTGAAAATCCCAAATCCGAGTGACACGTGGCAGCCTATGATGCTTCCACGTGGCATGCTAACATCATCCTGACATAATCATGACACGTGTCACCCTCTTCACTTTCAACGTAGGCTATATGGATGCTGATGTCAGGTGTATGGATGTTGACTCATCTCTGCTGACTGGGCTTGTTTGACCAAAACTTTGACTGCTTATATCATTTGATTTGTAACTTTGTTGGACAATCCATTTGCGCCATTGGAAAGCTTGTGATGCACTATTTGCGATCATGCTATTTTAATTGAGTTTTGGGAACTTTTATTGTTTTCCCTTTTCTTTGTATTGAAGCCATTTTGAGCCTCCTGGGACACTTTTGAAACTTTTGTGATGTTCCTTAGATCCATCCAGATCACACCTCCCAACTGAAAGGAATTTTTGTCCCCAAAAGTCATTACATTATAAGTTTCATGTCCATTGGAATTAAAATAAGAAACCCATACCCAAACTACCTCACAAGGCCTAACAATATCAACATGTGCCAAAAAAAACAGAAGTGATATCAACAATTATCACTTTTACACAATACCCTTATATGGGGTTTGAATAGAAACATGTGATTTAAAAAGATGGCCACTATCGACCAACTAAAGGACTTTCCCCATTTGTTCAACCATTTTTCCGAACATGTCCTCTTTACCGAGTTGTCCTTTCTCTGGTAGTTGGTCTTCTCCTTGTGGCAGATTTTCCTGTAGCACTGCCTGACTGGATGTCTCCCTCGGAGGTGTCTTCCTATTCTTCTTGTCCCTCTTTGGATGTAGATTTGGATGTAAGGCCCAACAATTGGCCTCATGATGCCCATCTCTACTACAATGGCTGTAGTATCCTTTCTCCTTTAGAGGTGCATACCCCCTGCTCTTTTCCGTGTGTGGAAAGAAATCTTCTATCCTCGTTCTTCTCCTGGTTTCCATAACCTTCATGCACAAGGATTTTCTCTTCCAACACTCGGACACTGTGTGGTTACTCAATCCACAAAAAGTGCATGGGCTTTGATGCCAAAAGATCTGTTTTATATTATTAACATGCTTATAATCAAATGACATTTTAGAGTTTCGATATTTCTTATACCTCGGTGAGTTTCCTCTGGAGTCAGATTGGCAAGAAGATTTGGTATCAACTCTATCATTGTGATGCTTATATCTCCCTAGATATGTCTTGAATCCTAGATCATGAGAAGCTATGCTCTCGGCCTGCACTGAATCAATTTCATCTCTTGATGAACTATTGTCCTCTGGAGTCTTAGTGACTGTCCTGGGGTCTTCTTCCCGAATGGTTTTGGATCTTTCTCCAACATCCTTTGGGACATATCCTATCCTAGCATATCAAGGAAAAACCATTGCCTCGATGGGATACACAATACCTTGGCCATTGGTTCCAAGGCCTCCTCCTTTGTATTACATTTTTCTCATCAACTTTAAGCCGATGAAAGAAGCATGTTGTTCAAGTATTTCAAAAGAATCAACAACATTAATCAAGAAAGGAAATACACATGGTTTGTTTACCTCGACCTCAAACTGGGACCCTTGGTCTTCTTCTTGAGATGTGTCTATTTGCTCCTAGTGAGAAGGATCAATGGAAGATGCTTCTAGGAATCCTCCTTGGTTTATGGATGCATGTAGGTAATCTTCATTTGCTTGAAAAAGTGTGCATGCATTTGCACTGTCATGATCACACCCATAACTAGTAAAGTCACCATGGTCACAAGATAGTCTTATCATCGTCTCATTCATAGAGCCTTCCTCTATCTGCATATTCATGGCTTGAAAATCTTCTTGCAACCTTTGGTTCTCTTCTTTTGTAACACACAACAATGTATTCAATCCAACATTCTCTGCTTGCAACATTTGGTTGAGCTCTTGAAACTCATCAAACCACGATTGATTTGGTGACCTTATCATCCTTAGCTTCAACACCTGCAATCGATATCAAGCATGATATGATAACACATGATCTGAACCTGGGGGTGATAATTTTCCAATAATTGGTTGATTATGTCACTCCTTCAAAAGGGTCAATTATAGATCATTTTACTTGAGCGATTTGCAATTAAAGGTAAAGTTGAAGTCTTATAAGCTTGAATCTAAAGAGAATAAAACCTCCTTAGTTTTTCTTATGTGTTATATGTCATGCTTGCATTTAATATCCTATGTGCGGAAATTCATAGAAAAGAAACATCAGAACATAATACAAATAATGGATATGACACTTCCCTTGATAACAGAGTTCACCTGATGTGGGATACCTCTCTGGGTCATGCTCCAAATCCTGAATGCTTTATTCTCCTCGCTGTAATGATGTCTATCCTATACAATTTGTAAGGCCAAAGTCCCTTTTCGGTGACGACAATAACGGATCAGAATGTGATCATGAATGTATATAGCTTCACAAGTTCTCATACTCATGAGGCATCCATGATGCTGACCTGAACATCATTCCCACATACTCAATACATAAAAAGAGGAAGAAATAAAATATGACCTCCATCAACATGGAGCCATCAAAAGCCTTAGATCTATTGCTAAGATCCAAGAATAAATATGTAACCCATACAAATATCTCGAAATCACAAGATTCAAAACTGCTTCATTGGCCACTTATCATGCAAGTGCCACAATTTCTCTATCACATATAACTGATTGATTTGATGTGAAAGAAGAGAAGAAAATAATAGATAGAACGAATAAGATGATATTGCTGCAGCCTCTCTATGCTCCTTCATACCTGTAACATGCATGCTATGCTGCAACATTTAATGACAAAACATCATAATGAAAAGCATGCTTACATTGGCTTCTTCAAAACTTAGCTTGCTTA
Source organism: Picea engelmannii (assembly GCA_009831015.1). Classification (NCBI taxonomy): domain Eukaryota; kingdom Viridiplantae; phylum Streptophyta; class Pinopsida; order Pinales; family Pinaceae; genus Picea; species Picea engelmannii. The sequence continues at coordinate 230,848 of ML778494.1, forward strand.
TCTAAAGATCTTCTGCAAAAATGTACCTTGTCATTGGATTTGCGTTGCCAAATTACTTGAAAATGACTGTCAAATCGTCTCCATCCGAGTCAGACACTTTTAGGACCAAGAGACACCTTCGCCTTGGTTACCATGCCACTACCTCTGCAATAAATGAATCTGGAGATAATCTATAAAATATTTTCTCATATCATAAGACTAACACCACCATTTTATTTGTGGCATCATTTTACCTAAAAATGACTGTCTCCATGCCTTGATATGAGTCAGACACTTTCTGAACCAAGAGGCACCCTTGCCTCTGTTTGCATGCCACTGCTCCTGCAATAAATGCTGAAAATATTGAACTGCATGAAAAAATCCATACCAGGTCATATAGTCCATGCTCGGTGCCTCTCTCAAACTCTGAACCAGAACCCCTTTTTATGCAAATCCTGTGCGGTTGTGTAATAAATGACGTGCTTGGTGTGTTGGTAGATTGGTCTATTTTAATATTGTGGTTAGGCGGAGGTCCTAGGGTCGAATCCCACGAGCCTCCCCTTTTAGTGTGTTTTTTTTTAAAACAAAACTGAACCGATGCTAAATCTGGAGAGCTGCTTGGCGGATGGCTACACTTGGCGGGCGACCATTTAAATGGTGGACATGCTATTTTTGGTGACGAATTGGCGGAGATGCTAACTATTTCTGGTGCATAGTTGGCAGTTGGATAAAATGGTGGATATTCCATGTATAGCGGAACTGTCGACATATTTGGTGGAGTTCTGTTATATATATATATTTTAATTATTTTTCATGGAGTGTTATTGTGCATTTTGGGGGTGCCATGTGGCACCTCCCTATTGGGCCACATGGCATCCATTGATTTTCCCAACTGTATGTTGACGTCATCTCAACTTCATATCATGACACGTGGCACCTTCTAGGTGGTGCCACGTGGAACCCTGAAAAGCCCAAATCCAAGTGACACATGGTAGCCTCTGATGCTACCACATGGCATGATGATGTCATCATGACACGTTTCACCCTCTGCACTTTCCACATAGGCTGTACAGATGCTGATTTCATCCATACTAATGCTGATGTTAGTAGTACGGATGTTGACGTCATTGGTATGAATGCTGACTCATCCCTGCTGACTGGGATGGTTTGACCAAAACTTTGATCGCTTATATCTTTTGATCCATAAATTCGTTTGATGAACCATTTGTATCGTTGGAAATCTTGTGACATGCTCTTTGCAATCATGCCATTTTAATTAAGTTTTGGGAACTTTGAATGTTTTCCCTTTTTTGCATGTTGAAGCCATTCCGAGCCTCCTGGAACACTTCAGAAACTTCTTTGATGGTCCTTAGATCCATCCAGATCAGTGACATACCACATATCACCAGAAATGGCACGACATGTACTATCCATCTGGAATAGTCTCACATGCAAATTCATTGGTCTTCATTACATGATTCCTCAACCAAACTTGGGTTCCTTAATCACACTGCTAGGATTAATCAACCACTTAACCATTTTTCCTTTATAAAGTGTATTCCCATGAGGGATTTCACCATAAGGGGACCACTTTGAGAACTTTATCCAAGGGTGTCTTCCCATGAGGGGCTTGCACCATAAGGGGACCACTTTAGAGTTCATCCATTTAGTACTTCCTATCAACCATGACATGACATCAATGATACAATGATACAACAATGATGAAACTTTACATTAATGACAACACATCACTATGACACCTCATGACATCATCTCTCTGAAATCAATTACATCCATGACCACATGATCCAACAATCAATACATCGATGATATAGACACATTACTAAGAATACTTGACATCAACCTTTGACATCAATGACAACATAGTACAACAATCTCCCCCCTTTGGAATTGATGGCAACACCAACATTGATGTCAACACCAATCATTGATGGAAACATATAGACATGGAAATGCTCCTCATCAATATTCATCTCACCACATCAATGTGGCTATCTCTCCCCCTTTGACATCAATGGAAAAGGGTATATCTCTTTGGGGATGCTCCTCCTAGCTGCACTGTCTTGTGGGATGCTCTCCATGTATTTGATGAATCTCTCCCCTTTTTACAAAGGATATGACTCTGATGCAATGCTGGTAACATAGCTACCAGTCATATCTATCATCTCTCCACCTAGACCAATCATAGGAAGAAGAATAAGTCCTCATGTGGGTATGTCTCCCCCTATCTTCTCTACAATATGAACAATATACTACTACTGCAATATGATTTTGCTGCAAATGCTACTGGTCAACCATAACACAGATCAACTACTCAATAATTATTTACTCTTCCTATGACGATCCTTGGACGTGTCCATGCATCAAAATCGTGCCATACCATACATCATGAAGCAACAAATATGTCAACAATGGATAAAGAATCATGAAGAAAAAATAAACCATGTACATCATGTGCCATACTGTGTGCCAACCATGCACAACACCCATGTACATCAATACCATACAATATACCATAATATATCATCAATGGAGTGTATCAACCATATGCCAAGAACATGTGCCAACTGTGTACCAACCATATGCCTCTACCAACATTCCAACCATGTGCCTCAAACAAGTGTCATATCACTCATGATATGCCTCTACCATGAACCAAGTGCCACAACCATGTATCTCAACCATCAATATATCAACCATCAATATATCAACCAAGCATCTCAACTATATCATCCCATATATCATGTACCAAAGCAAATGCATCAACCAATGTACGAAGTATGTACCAATCATTCATCAACTATAGATCAAGCTATGACTCATATATGATGTACAACATAACCAACTCATCAACTCATCAACTACATGTCCCAATATGTAGCTCAACCACATGCCAAATGCATGCACCAAGACATCCAACAAATATGCTTCTAACAATACATCACAAGATATGTCAATGGAGCTCACATATGTACCAGGCATGTACTATAACAGATTTGCCTCAAAACTTTACTACATCAAAATTAATGCAACAATAGTACCTCTAAATATGTACCAAGAGTGTCCCTCAATATATCAATGATATATCTCTAGCTAGCATCACATCGTCATGATATATCTCATAGACAAGGTGCCATAACATCACTGAGAACATAAGCAACGGTACACCTTATCAGGAATGCATCACTCCACACACTAAAGTTTGTACCATGCATCCAAGATAGACCTCAAGAATAAGCTTCAACACTCAACCATATGTCATCACCATACATACATCAAACACACATGCAAGCATATAATCATGAAAAACTGCAACAAACCATGTCAGACCCTACAAAACAGAGTTATACCATCAAACCATGCTACAACTCATTTGTACACTCATCTTCTTGAGGTTTTTTCCATAAGTATGTGGCCTGATCCATGGATAGGTCGCATATGTACACGACCTTTCTATAGGTCACCTCGCATATGTACGCGACTTCTCCCACATGAGCCTATGTATGATTCAAAAAGAGTGAAGCTTTCTTGATTCTTTATTCCTTCATTCATGTCTGGTTGTTAGTATTCTTCATCCACTTCTAAGAGTGTCCTGATTTATTTGTACTTGTACTTTGAGCTTCCTTCCTTTCAACATTGTCTTCCTTACAACTTACATGTGCTCTTCTTTCCATGCTATATGAAACACTCCTCATTGACTATCTCCTTGAATTCCAACAATCCTAAGATTTGTGGCCAAACCAACTGTAGCTGTAACATCTCATGATGTGACAATGAACAACAATGTGTCCCACTTGATTACATCTCCAAGATCTCTAGGTGTTATGAAACCTTCCAACATATTTCCTTGCATAATGTTTGCAATCCAAATCTTTGTGACTATATTCATTACATGAGAAGCAGTGACCATGAAAAACATTTCATAGCTTTGCTTTGGTGTCCACCTTGAAGGTGTCTCTCTTTTGAATTTGCTTTGAGGTGTAGGGATGGATTCTTGATGTCTTGTTTTCTTTGTTCTTCTGAAGGTTTCCTTGCTTTGTGTAGGTACTTGACTTGAAGCTTTGCTTCCACCTTTTGAGAATGAAGGACTTTCCTCATGCTTCTTAGAAGTGATATCTTCAAAGTGTGCAACGTCCTTGTTATATCCAAGACCTGATTTATCATTAGGTGATCTTTCACAATTCAATATTTCGTCCAAGATTGTTGAGCTATTCATGAACCTTTTTGACTTATTAATTTGGGTCTTCAAATTGACATTGAATTCAAGGATTTTTCTAAGCTCATCATCTACCTTGTTCTTTTCTTCTTCTTGATTCATTATATTAGTCTTTAGTCTCTTGATCTCTTCTCCTTGTTTCATGAGTATTTGTCATAGTGCCATGGCATGCCTTTGGTAGTTTTCTAGGGATTCCTTAATGTATTCATCAAGATCAAAATCAGGATCAAAAGTACACTGATCATATTCTAGCACATCTAAAACTTTATCTTTGAGCTTCAACAAATCTTCCTCTTCATCTATAAGATAACAATTAGACGATTCTACACAACCTTATTCTACTTGTGTGTCCATGTATCTCCTTCAAGCTTGTAAGGCTTATAATGAAGGTCTACTCTGATACCAATTATTGGACACAATGACCACACTAAGAGGGGTGGTGAATCAGTGTGAGCCTCTTTTTACACTTCTTACAAAACTTAGTTATCAATCACCATTTACTCATTATTTCCATTCACACTTAGTTGCTTGCATGTAAACATATCTCAAAAAAATACATCAACAATAAATAACTTTGAACCATCACAATAATGAACACAAAGAGAACCATATATATGTTTAAGATTTTTTTATTATATGTTACAAGAGACTACAATCTCAGGTTTTATCAGCACCAACTGAAAAAACCACCATCTCAAAGAGAGCACCAACTCAAAGAGAGCACCAAATATCAATTGCAAGAGCTAGCCTGCATATCTCAGCACCAACTGAGATGTGAGGAATCCAACCCTCAAGTATAAGACCCAAATTTTAGACATAAAACAATCTATCAAACTGTACCAACATTCTATACCAAGACAAGTGCATGAACTATGCAAAACAAAACCTATCACCTCAACTTGTCTCATCAATCTCATCATCCAAATCTGATCTACTCAAAAAGATCAATCATCAAGTCAACTCTCAACCATATGCACAATATCAAAAACAATATACCTCTAGCAATACACCATGCTATCCATAAACCAAATACCATAAACCCTTACACAAGAGCATGTGCCAAAACCATACCTTTAATCATGTAGCCATAATCAATACCTATACCATACCATGCAACAATTGGAAAAATTCCAATATGCAAATCTGATGTGGTTACCAAATTGCCAACTTTCTGCAGTTGCCAAATCTGTTGCCGTGATTTTTTTGCCGCACCTTTTCTGCCACAAATTTTCTCTATCAATAATACCTACCCAAATAACCTTCACAAACATATATTCAATATGCTCAAAGATCATGCTCATAAGAGACCCTTTCTCTCTTATTTATACTTATCCAAGTAGCTTAGTCTAGGGGTTATCTTCTAACCAACTTACCCAAATTCCTTCTTTTGGGGATAACCCACTTCTAACCACTTTTTCCACTAACAACCACTTTATCCACAAATAGTAAACTCTCCACTTCTAGTTGCAACTAATTAATTTTTAATTTTTTTCTTTTTGAAACAACTTAACACATGATTAACTCCTAGTTGCAACCACTTTGACTAGTAAACTTCTTCTAGGGGCTTCTAGAATAAATTGACTTCTTTGACCTTCTAGGTGATTCTATATAACCCATGAGGGTTCACTAAGAAATATCTCCTCAACCATGAGGAAATATGTGACATACCACATATAACCGGAAATGACACGACATGTACTATCCATCTAGAATAGTCTCACTTGCAAATTCACTGATCTTCATTACATTATTCTTCAACCAAACTTGGGTTCCTTAACCACACATCTAGGATTATTCAACTATTTAACCATTTGTACTTTACAAAGCATCTTCCCATGAGGGATTTCACCATAAGGGGACCACTTTGAGAAATTTATCCAAGAGCGTCTTCCCATGATGGATTGCGCCATAAGGGGACAACCTTGGAGTTCATCCATTTTGTACTTCCTATCAACCACGGAATGACATCAATGATAAAATGATACAACAATGATCAAACTTTACATTAATGGCAACAAATCACTATGAAACCTCATGACATCATTGATCTGACATCAATTACATCCATGAACACATGATCCAACAATCAATACATCAATGATACAAACACATTACTAAGGAAATACTTGGCATCAACATTTGACATCAATGACAACATAGTACAACACCATCCTTTGAAGGCTCTGTGCATGTCACCTCTACAAGAAATAAAACATTATTCAATAAAGAAATGATATCCTACATTTCTTCTTCAAATAAAATATTTACAAAAATATTTTTTTCTTCATTCTTTGATTTTCACTTTTCATTCAATTCCCTATTTTTTTCTTCATAACCCTTAATATACCTTATCTCCATTCCTACCATGCACACATAATGTTTACATACTAGTGCACCTATTTACCCTACAATTACTATACCATACATAATCCATTCTAAATATCTTCCAACACATTCCTAATGCAAATATCCATAATTCCCATCACATCCAATCATCCTCCATCAAATTCCTTCATTAAAATACTAATCGAGACCTAAAATAAACAACTATAGGTTTTTCTATAGGAATCGCTACAGGTCACTACAAGAGGTCACAACAAAGAGAAATTTCAAGTGACAACATTACCACCTTTAGAAAAGTTGATTAACTTCACCACATATATCTAAAGACATTCATTATCACATATATCAAGGAGCTACAAGATCCTTTGCAAACCTACATAATCCCTTGTATTCCACAAGGAATCCTCTAGCAACAAGGAAATTTGTACCTATTGGGAAATAGACTTCCATGCTAAACATACTAGAAGAGAAGAAGTCAGATTTTAAAAATAAAGTAAATAACAAAGCAGTCATATAGTACACAGATATTTTACCCTGGAAAACCAAAGGGGAAAACCAACATTACTTGAGCATCTTTCTCTCTTGTTGTCTTATTGATTCGGAATAAGGGTTACATGACTAATATTGGTCTACACCTAAGACACAATCATCGTCATACCCTCTTGCTTACACAAGAAAAAACCTATAAAAAATTCAACTTACATATACATGACTAACAACCTCCAATAGATTGATCTAAATATTATCTTTTATAGTATTACAACACACCTTATTTATAGGGTTTATAGTAGGAAAACCCCTAAAGTATGGCACCCAAAAATGGTTACATATCCATGCAGATCATTGGATACAAATCCCATGAATCTCGGGATTTTTTTTTATAGTTGACCACCAGTCATATTACCAGTCGACCTCCATTTTGTCTTTAGTTGGTTGCCACATGACCTCCTGACAACCTCTTGTTAGCTGAGCTCTCGACTTTTTGTTTATCACTTTTACCTTCAACTTACATCACAAAGAATACACCAATCCAAAATTGTCCCACTTGTTTTCTTCTTTGCTGAAACAAGAGAACCTGGAATTTTGTTCGAAGACCCAAGGTGGCAATTCTCGTTGCCTCTTTACACCAAGATAAATTCACAACACTCGTAGACTTGGTCAAAGAGTATGCTATGTTTTCCAACATGTCTACTTTTTCCAACAACACCTTGTTACTTTCCACCATGTCTCTCATGAAATGGTATTTCACATCATTATGCTTCATCTTGGAATGATAAGCATGGTTATTTTCCAAAAATATTGTGCTAATACTGTCACAATTTCCTCTTCATAACTCTCTACTCAAACCCGATTGCTGAACATAGCCTTTGCAACCATATTTCTTTTTTTCTTCCTTGAGTGGCTTCCATGTATTCAACTTCTATTATTGACAAGGCTATGATCGCCTGTCTTTTTCTCATCCAACTGATATCTCTACCAAACATCTTGAAAACATATCCACTGGTCGACCTTCATCAATCCATATCCCCATCCCCATTAGCGTCAACAAATCCATGTAAATCTACTTCATTGTCAATTCTAGGTTTCCCTTGGTAGCATATAACATAATCTTTTGTGCCACACAAATACTTGAACACTCTCTTGACATATGTCCAGTGCTATTTTCTAGGTGTCGACATGTATCTTCTCAACACTCCCACTACATGGGAAATTTCTAGTTGAGTGCAAACCATTGCATACATCATACTACCAAAAACATTCCATAGGGAACATATGCCATGTCCTCTATTTCTTCTCGTGTCTTCAGACATTGTTCAACAATTAGCCTTTCTCCCACACGAATTGGCACCTTTACAAGTTTTCAATCCTGCATGTTGAAATGCTTAAAGATTGTTTCAATATATTTCCTCTGATTCAACCATAACTTTCTAACTTCTTGATCTCTCTTGACCTCCATTCCTAGAATGAATTTCACTGCACCAAGATAATTCATGTCGAACTTGGAGGATAGTTGTTTCTTCACCTCCTTTATCGTGTCCACGTTGTTTCTAATTAACAACATGTCATCAACATACAATGATATATATATGAAATTCCCACTTTCTTCCTGTAAATTCCCCCATCTTAACTAAAGAACATTACTTGTGGAAAATACACATAAATATGAAATTTTTCTGCTAACTAAAATCATGTAGTTTATCAACTACAAATTTTACACATATTTAACTATTGTATGATACCATATAATTAAATGCATCTACAACATTCCAAATTAACATTAAGGTCATGTACCCACTGAGACAAACTGTGCATGAAAACTATTCATGATACACACACACAAGATGCTTTGTACTATGTGTGATAACTATTCCCAGAATGTGCGATGATTCAAGCACCACGCCGAAATCCCGTTATAGATACTACTAAGATCGATTAATAGATACATTTAAATATGAACTTACAAACAACATGACAATCGATTTCAAGCAATTATCCATACTATTTAAAAACATAAATGCAATTAATAGTTTCACCACAACAACATATGATTCATTCTCATGCACAGAGTAAAATGCACATCAGTTAAACTCATACATTAACTCAGGAAAACATACAAACACATATATTTTTAAAATAATTGTGCAACCAACTACTTGGGAAGGATGTTCCACCCAACAATAGACTTGCACCAAATCTCAAGAGCAAGTCACCCCCGAGCTAGTGCTAGGAATCCACAAGAAAATGTTGCCTCTAACCATCAACTCACAACTCAATATCCCACAACCCATTGGCATTCTCCTACAATTATCTTGAATTTCCTCCAAATCTCTTCCTCTTGGCCTACCCAACCCAAGGAATGTACCCCTTTATTTCTCTTAGTCCATCGAGTGTCCCATTAATTTATTAGGGTCTCTTTGGCACCGATAACTATGAATCTCTCTACTGGAAAATCAAGGGAACTCACTGCCAGGAAAGCTACTAGTGACAATATAAAACACTTGTTGTTACAATGGAACTCACACAAGAGTTCACTCTTCAGGCATGACAACCTGGGTCTCCAATATTTATCTCCAAAGTGCTCCAAAACACTCCAACATGCTCCAAAATTCTCCCATCCTTCTTGCTATATCTCTAGTTCTCTTTTTCTATGGTCCCTGCTTGTTGTTCATGCAAAAAATCGATGTGTAAAAAATTCATGTAACTTCCCATACAAATTTCCTCTATTTTCCAAAGATAGTGGACTACTCACTTTTCCCAATGTTGATGGTAATTTAACCCCCCATTCTCTCCAACAACTGTGGGATGTGGCTCTCACACCCAACCTCTTACTTGATTTTAGTGATTGGTCTCTCATACAATCAAATACAAAATTAGAATTTATCCCCAATGACAATAAAATTTAGGAAAATGGAATGAATTAATACCCATAATTAATTCCCCCCTTGGAATCCTCTTAGACACTCTCTTTTACTATGGAAAATTAAGCCCCCATATCTATCCATATCCCCCAACAACTGGAATCACATTTTATTTATTTAAAAGAAACTACATTCACATATTACATTGCTTGGCCTTAGCCACATTCATGTCTACATTATGCATAAATTGAACCAAGGATTATAGTGGGGTTGTTACACTTCCTTGGAATATACACAATGATCAAATTTTCTTCTCACAAATCCAAAAATGAGGATGTATGTGTCAAAATTTTGTTACCACATCCTTGGCAATTGCTTTAGACCATAAAGGGATATCTTTAGTTTGAAAAATAGCTCTTTATTTCCATTTATTGCAAATCCTTCAGGCCATTTCTTGTATATTTCTTCTTCTAGGTCCCCATGTAGGAACACTATCTTCACACCCATTTTCTTTATTTCAATATGAAATGTTTCAACCAAAGACATTAGTACTCTAATGGAAGGTAATTTTTCAACAAGGAAAAAAATCTCACCAAATTCAACTCCTTCGACTTGGGAATATCCTTTCTCTACAAGTTATGCTTTGAATTTTTCGACTTGACTTGATGCATTCATATTTTTCTTGAACGCCCACTTTCTATTGACAAGATTTCTTCCACTAGGTAATTTGACCAAATCCCACATCTCATCTTGTGTATGTATTCCATCTCTTTGACCATGATTTCCTTCTAGAGTCTACTGTCTGCAGATTCGACTACCTCCCTGACCAACTTGGGCTCCTCATAAATGGCAGTTAACATAAATGAAAAATGAAAATCAGGAGGACCATACCTTTCAATTTGTTTTATTACTCGTTATAACCTCCTTACAACCGAGGTCAAATATTCCACCTCTTTGTCTGATTCACATGAATTATCTGAATCATCTTCTTCATTCCTCAGTTCAAACCCCACCTTCTCTGGATTTTTCTTTGTTAGAAATATCCCAGTTTTAACCCCTATTAACTATAATGTATTATGTAAATGTGACTTAGGATGGTGAGATGGTAAATATGGAAAGGGGCTAGAGTGCCTAGAAATGTAACACACACACACACACACACACACACACACACACACACATTAATAAAATACATCACTGGCTGCATGACAAACAAGGACAAGAGATAGGGGAATATGATTCCATGAGAGAGGGGTATAAATGGAATAAGTCTTTTTATTATATTTTATTTAACCATATTGGTTTTAATTGAGAAAAGTGGTTACATGAGCTTCTTGGGGGGACGCCATGTGGTTCTTGGTTCTGGTAATTATATAAACTTCACCTATGAACTATTTGGGGGTTATTCTTTGTTCTTCATTCATTGTTAAGAATTCCATCACTCATATTCCTCATTATTTCCAATTCGTGTGCTCTTAGTTGGAGCATCAAAATGAATGGTTGGAGGAGGAGCTCCATTATGAAATAGCTGTGAGGAATTATTGATCATTTTAGAAGGGAGTGGATGCTTGTGTGCATGATATTGATGACAGTTCTGAAGTAACTGTCCATAATTGAGAATCCTTTGAGTTTCCAACATTGAGATTTCCTGGACTAGTAGAAATGGAATGGAATTTCTTGAGGGACTGCATGACAAAGAAAGGGGTTCATTTCTTTGGGTTGTGTAGGCTGAAGGGGAAGAGAGGTGGAAATTAGGATTGTTGTGTGGTTGGGAAAACATGAGATCTTGCTAGCTAACTAGTGTGGTTTTAGATTTGGCCTAGGACTTGTCCTTTTGGATTCATAGCCTTGGTTCGAGGGTGATACTATTGTTGAGAGTGAATGAACAACAATATATATATATATATATATATATATATATATATATAGTTGGGAGGAACGTCCTTGGTCTGCAACTAGTTGGTCAATGTTTAATTGAAAAGATTAGTTCTCTCTGTGTTTTCCATATAATGTACATTCCACTGTGTATTTATTTATCTCTGAGATGTATTTATGTGTGCATGTTTGCTGGTTATTTATTGTGCATGGCATAATGTTCCTTTATTGGATGGTTTAGCATGTTCCTATTAATTGCATGTGTTGAATCCATGTTTCTTTATCCAAGAGAATGGAACAAAAAATAGTAATTAGTTAAAGAGGGAGAATTTGGAAGTACCCGGGCAATGGGTACGTCTCAGATCGGTATATGGGAAAATCGTTTTGGTATTTTTTGTATTAGGTATGTTCCAAGTTAGTTTCAGAGCGTTTTTGGTGGGTGTTTTGAGGTAGCGTGGCCCAAATTGGTGGTTGGCTACGTTACAAAGTGGTATCAGAGGATGAGGTTTGAGCATGTATGGGCCATGAGCCAACACGAATTGAGCAAATTTGTGGTTGCATATTTCATCCTGTGAAACATTTGGGAAAAATGGGGAACATAAGTGAAATCCCCAAAATTTGAGCAGATTTCGAGTTTCAATGCTTTAGAGTAGTTGAAGAAGTAATTCGTGGCATCTATTTACAAGTTGCAAAGTCAAATTTGGCCATGGAATTCGAATTCATGTGAGTTTCATGGAGACTGTAAAGTTTACAGATCAACGAATGAGATTAATTCAGCCGTGAGGATCAACGGTCGAGATTCAATCACAAAATATTGGAGCAAGGAATTCCTGAAAGGTCTTCAAGAAGAAAGTTTTAGAAATACTTGGATTCGGGCATGATGTTGAGTCTGAAGGGAGAAGTCTGATGGTGCGAGCTGAATGAACAAGGTCCTTTCATCGCATCGAGGGCCAATCCTAGTTGTTCATTAGAAGTCAGGTTTTGGAAAAGTGTTGAAACATGGCATGAGTTGAGTTCAAAAGAAGAGAAGTTTGATGGAAGAATCCCAAAAGAATGAGAGATGTAAGATAAATTGGGGTCATTCTCAACTATTAGATCTCATAGATATGTCTTTCGAAAAAGTGTTTTTGGAAGAGCTTAGATAGAAGAGTTTCTGATGAAGTTAGTCTGATCGAGGTAACTAGTGTGCAGTTTTGTAGCTTGAGATGATCATGGCCATTGATCGACATGATTGTTGATCATCTAACCTATTGGATGATCATTTTGTCTTGGAAGGTTCGATGACATAGGAGAATTCCACGTAAGTCACCATGTCAACATGACATGTCAGAGGACATGTCATCAAGAGTGGGTGGATCAAAGTATGTCATGTGTAGTCGAGTGCATGGCTCCGGGAAAAATGGTTCCCGAGAGCCTTGGGAGAGGGTTGTTGGAGGGTTTGTTCTGGAAGGGTTCCGATGGGTGAAGTCTGACAGGAAATCCCGATAGGCTATTGGACTTCAGATTTTGAAAAGGTCGACTAGTAAGGAAATCTCATTTCTGATGGAGATCTCCTGATGGGAAGAGTCCGATAATGTTTTAGACTATGGATTTCGAAGACATCCATGTACCCAATAAATTTGAAGCTTTCATATGGGAAGGTTCTAGAGAAGAGTCATAAAATGATTGTGGAGGTCTAGCCACACCTTGGCAAGGCCAAGAAGATCAACAGTTCAAATTGCTTTTGATTTGAGATAAACGATGCAGATTGCATGTAGGAAAAAATGTAGTAGATTAAATGGAGTAGATTATGCCAGATTGAGATGAAACTTTGGGGTTTTTTCTGCAGAGATGAGATCTACCAAAGTGTTAGAGAAGGCCATTACCCATTTCTTCTTGGATTTGTCATAAATTGCAAAAAAGTGACTTTTAAATATCTAGGTCCAGATTAAGCCGAAATTCATGGAGAAAGTCCAGAAAGTAGACACGGAAATAACCCACGAAGGAAATGAATAAGTCTTAAGGGGATTGGAATGGGGATGTTGAAATAGGCCAAAATCCACTATTCTGAGCCTCTTTTTTTTAAGGATTTTTTATATTTTCGAAGGAGGAAAAGTGACCCTAGATCACAAAACTGGAAACTTTTATTTACTCAACATTTTATACACTCATCAAGACAAACAACTTTAGTTTAGTGAAATTTTTTTAGAAGTGCACAAATTGAGAGATAACCAGTTTTCTTAAAAATTCCAAGTCTGGAAAAATGGGTGAAAAAAGGCAAAGTTGTCATTTCTAGATTGTTGTAGATTTTGACTGGAGCATCCGATTGAAAATATGAGAGTATTTATGAATTATTTGTCATTATTTTTATCTATATCCTATATAAAGTTTCTCTAGTTCCTAACATATTTTCTTCTGCAGTTGATAGAGGTTTCCCTTTCAATAAAATTACACTAGTGGAGAAAATGCACAAATAGGGCGAAAATGGATTTTTCAGGAAGCCATAACTTTCATCTCAGAGATTGGAATGAGGCATGAGTATATCCGTTGGAAAGATGATTAAGAGGAGAATAACCTTAAATTGTTATAATTTGGAAAATAATGATATAGTTCTTCATGAATTGAGAAGAAAAAGGACCTGTAGCCTTGATTGACAAAATTTCTATAATTTGTATCATTCTAACAAAAATGATTGCTTGCACATTTTGCAGAATTAGAGGTATACTCAGATAAATTCAAGCCCATGATTGAATATCAGAGTCATGGAAGCATGAAAAATCTTGTAGAAGTTGGTTGAGGCAATAAAGCGTTGCAGAGAAAGTAATGAAAAGTGGATAAAGAACTCAAGAAGAATGGAACAAAATGATTATTATTTAGCTACTTCCGGGTGTGAATGAATTGTAGGGAAAACAAAAAGAATCCTCACATAGGACCTGAAGCCAACAAGAGAAGAATTCCATTAATGGGAATATAAAGGAAAATTAATACTCCATAGAATTGAAGGTAGAGGTGTGTAGATAGTTGCAAGATTGATGTGAAAGAGAACAAGGAGCTTAGAAGGAGACGTGTGAATCATCTCTATGTGCCAAGCATAGGAGTTCCTAGGAAGTATTTTCTAGATATGGTTTAGCTACCTTGTCTAAAATTTCTTGGAACAAGAAAGCCACTTTTGATATCAGAGTTCACAGTGGAAGTAGGACACAATGTAGAGGAGTTAGGGATATAATAATGAAGGTTCTTTCACTTGAAAGGTGTCATTGAATGAAAATAGACTTCCATTGGGAATGGTATTGATTGTGAAAAGTATGGATTCATGGAGAATTGTTAATGAATAAATCCAATGGAAAACTAGAAGTAATAGAATGAATATGGAATGATTATGGATAATTTGATTCAAGGATGTTGTGGTAGTAGAGTGATAGAATGTTGTGAGTTACCTCATTCCAAGATGCTGGAATGTTTCATAAAGGTAAAGTTTGGATGTGACTGCCTAAGATAAATTTCTGCAAATAGAGCACAGTGGTTGGATTGTAGAATGGCCAAGTGGAACTTGGCTAGAAAGTGTTCAGACTAGAGAATAGTAGGAAAGATGAGAAAAATGGGAGCACACAAGGCAACAAGGATTTGAATAATTTCAAAGACAACCATATACAACATAAATAAATAAATAAGTGAACTAAAACATAAATCCACTAGAGTGCATGATGCATACCTTGGAATTTAAAATGCATATGCATTAGTAGGCATGCTGACAATAAATGATTAGTGCATATGGATGTGAATTTGTTCATATGTATATTCTTGGATATGCATATGGCATGCTTGCGAACTTAGAATAGTCTTTTATTATGCAAAAATGATGTTATGACAATTGAGTATGACTAATGATGGATTATATGTTTAGGAAAAATGATATAGCATGGTTAAAGGTGTAGATGCTACTTCTTCTTATGACTTCCATATATGTGAAGACACATGGGGATGGTAGGAATGATGATAAAAATGATGCTTCTACAAGTACCAGTTGATTAGGTAGCATCAAGTAGGTTGATAACAACCATGTAGGTATGCATTTGGTTTCTTTTGATGCATAAATGTTGAAGGGAATTGAGGTAAGAATTCCCTTAGTTAATTTTCCAAGATTTAAATTGATATGTAATGGATGAGGGCCTAGAGTATATAAATGTTATTGATGCTAGAATGCATTTAGATAAAATTTAGTTGCATATTTTCTTACAATTGGTTATAGGATCAAAACCAAGTCAAATCATGAGACATACTCCTTCTATAACAATGAATACCCATAGGGATAGTCATGTGTGAGACCATGATATGGTTGGATATGGAAAGGATATAACGTTGTGTGGGTGCTCAATGGTTTCCCTGTATAGCTGATGTTTGGACTGCAACCTCTTGGTCGACACTGAAGAGAACTTAGGAATTATGTTTCCTCGTGTTGTGTATGGGTTCAATAGGAGGGTATCCAAATAGTAGAGAAATATTGGGAAGAGTTTGACTGATGTGTTGAGGCATTGTCCATACCTTCCAACTCATCATAGTGGAATGCATGACATAGTTATGTGGTATTATGTAGTCAATGCATGGATGCATTGTGTAGATGTGGCCATGGGTATTGTCACATCAATTTTTATTTTATTAGTAATTATTTGTTGCATTATGAAAATCATGTGGTGATAAAAATGAACAATGATGGATAATTTCATTATATTTAATATGAATACTCAATGAAGAATTGTTGTTTGTTACAATTTTGAGATCACTTTTTGGAGCTGTTGAAAATGTTACAAGTGGTATGAAAGGAATTGTTGAATGCATGTATATATTATATGGAATAGAAATCATTATGCTAATGATTGAAATGATGTCAGTATTGCTAACTCATGAAGTTGATAACAATTCAGAAGATGTTAGATACTACAACAAGAAAGTTGCAGGTTAAAGTAGCTACATAATGATGAATTACAAAAAAGCTCCGTTGAGGGAACACAACAATAAATATATTGATGGTTAGAAGAAATAAAATATTGGTTGATAATACATGTGTAGAGGATGATGGGTTCATTCCAATTAATAGTTCGATTAATGGAAGTGACATAATTGCTTTTGTAATCAATTATGTGATCTGTGAAAATTTGTAATTGCTTCCATGAAAATGTATATTTGTTATGATACACTAACAATTTGATTGGCTAAGTGTAAAGTGAGGAAATTGCAGGTAGAATGGTCTTGTATATGACATTTATGTAAGCCCATAAGGAATACTAATATCTATAGATACAGAACCAAACATTATGAGTATAAAAATCATGCGTGGAAATTTTATTTTTCTGTATAAAAGAGATTTGAGAAATTAATAGTTACAAATTGTTATGTTATGCTAACAACTTTGGCTGAGTGTAAATTGAAGAAATTGGAGGTAGAATGGTCTTGTATATGGCAAGGATGTAGGCCCACAAGGAAGAGTGATATATACTACTGCAAGAGCCAAACATTATGGGAAAAAACCTCATGGCTGGGGAATTTTATTTTCTGTATAAAATTGATTTGAAAATTAAAAATTAAAAATTGTTATGATATGATAAAAGTTGGTTTGGATGAGTGAAGGCTAAGGAAAATTGTAGGAAGAATGGACTTGGGTATGACAATGTTGTGAGCTATAATAAATATCGATTCTTGCTGTTGCAATATCTGAACGAATTATGAGCTGGAAGCTCATGCTTGGAAATTTTGTTTTCTTGTATAAAAAAGATTTGACATTTATGATTGAAAATTGCTATGATATTATCTCATGATGATTGTATGTGTGTAATACATATGATATGTTGGATAATGAATTGGATTCTTGGGAAGAAGATCACTAGGAGGAAATCGAGCTCAAGGACAAAGATAATGAACAAAGAAGAGTCCAGTGGACTTGTTGCAGCTGGAGTTCCTAGGGAAACAACTCTGGGAATTCTTTTCTAAGTGCACTAAAACCTTGAAAATAAGTGTTACAACCTGAAGGACTTCAAAGCAGAGAAGGGGGTACACTTCCTTGGGTTGTTCAAGATGATGGGGAATGAGATCTTGTTTGTTGGAACTACTACCCGAAATATAAAATTTTACTATCCTTATTCATGTTTTAGGTCGGAGTACCTATGTATGCATGATTCAGGTTGGAGTGCCTATGCATATAAGGATTTGGATAAACTTCCTGTGAAGTTTAAAGGCCAGAGTGCCTATGTATATAATTATTTGGATAGACTGTCTGTGCAGTTTAAAGGCTGGAGAGCCTAGATGTTTAATAATAGGAACATCAGTATGGTGTTTTGCACTGAGGATAGTGCTAAAAATAAGGGGAGGGGGATGTAACACCCCGGTTTTAATCCCATGAAATAGAATGTATTATGTAAATTTGACTTAGGATGGTGAGTCGGTAAAGTTGGAAAGGAGACCAAGTTCCTAGAAATGTAATACATATATATATATTGATAAAATACATTGCTGACTGCAGGACAAACACAGATAAGAGACAAGGGGGATATGATTCCACAAAATAGGGGGCTAAATGGGATATATCCTTTTATTATATTGTATTTAAACATCTTGGTTTTAATTGAGAAAAGTGGTTCATGAGTGTTGGCATGCAGTGGACAGACCCATGGTTAATCAATAATAAACCAAGAAAACCATTAGACACCGACCCTTTCAACATCACCTGCAAGAAAGTGAAGTCTCATCCGAGGCATCTAGAGGGGCTGGAGGAACCAAGTTTCTACAATGATGAGGGGAAGTGAGGTATTGAACATGACCATACTATGCATTTTACATTCATCTATTGTGTGCGTAGTTTCCATTACTTAACCTTTAATTTTCATTCAATATACCATGTGCGTGACATTACTTAACATTAATTCATTCATTATTAACTTAAATGTGTATGATCATAACAACATATATCAGTGACAGATTTAGAATACTAAACATTTACCATCATTGTGTAGTAGTCATAGAAAGTAAACACATATATACTAACAATCCATCACATGCATCATAACACACATAAGAAACAAATCGAGACACACAGTTTTAACATGGTTCACCCCAAACTGGGCTACGTCAACAACGATTGGCTTCTTATTTATTCATAATCTCCATTACAATGATGCACTGCACTTACAACAAGATATTTCAATTGACATTACCCAAACCTTCCTAAGTTTTTTTTCTACAGTGCGAGCCTAACTCCTGAAAAGCTTAGTCATAACTCAAAACATCTAAACAATTAGCCAATTATTCACTCTTACCTTCTTGTCTCTTCTCTACCAAAAACCTATTACATATTTATAGTTTTCTATTAGGGATTAGCCCATTACAACATGGTTACAAAGTGGAAAAATTGTCCCAAAAATTCCTGACTAACTCTCGTTTCTTGCGCGTTGACTCCTGATAATGCATGCTGCTGCTTTTCCAAAATGTCACATGATCTACTTCTACACGATTCCAAAAATTTATCCAAAATAGCCTGCTCCAATAGGCCCCCAACACTAACATGTGGCTCGTCCCAAACCACTTTAGGTTTTCTTCCATGTCGCCAAATTTTTTTGTAATGTTTCCCTAGCTGTTGCAACTCTTGGAAAGTTGTCTGAACTCGGCTCTAACGCTGATGATCCTATGGTTTCTGCATGTATCGGTACTACTGGTGGCTTACTCTGTTGTTTCTTTGGTGCTGCTATTGATTCCACTACTACCTTGGGTGGTGCCATCGTTGTCTACAACTCTTCTCTACAACTAAATTCTTTGGCTCTATTCTACTTTCGCTTGACTCCATGTTCTCTTCTTTCGCTTGGCTCCATGTTCTCTTCTTTCGCTATTCTCTATGGAAATAAAAATGACAATAAATTTTTCCCATTCGACCCTTCAACTAATTTTATCCCTTGGTTTCTAGTTGTTTATAAACTCATTCGCACTCGAACTTACAGTCTAATCCACTTTCCTTAGCATTAATTACATGCCTTAACACTTCATTAACTTTGTATCTTCGGTGAATTATACATTAGATTCTCCAACCTGTTGAAATATTCTCGATGATATTCATTTATGGCTATGCAATGCCACTTATTCGTCATCATGGTCTCTCTTTATTGCATGTCCCATCATGGATATTCTTAAATTCTTTTCCTGCTTTGTTCATATGGCTCTGTCTCATTCCAATCTTCCTTCTTGCACATGCATCCTCCTTGTTTACTTCATCTCCATGACATTCACTGGCTTAACCGTTTGAACAATACTTCTATGCTTCCTTGCAACCTTTTGTCTCTTACTTCAAACACTTTTTATTGATTTTTTTGTTTTTTCATTTGTCTACTATAATACAAGTTCTATGGTACATGTTCTGCATAGTTCAGACTAGTGCATGGAAGCATGATTGCCCCTGTATAGTTTTAGCCTACTTATGTTAACTAGCCCTTCCATAAATTCTCCATTCAGCTTTTCTAACAGAACAATACCTACTTCTGTGAAAAATCTTATCACGTATGGTCCTAACCAATGCATCTGGAACTTCCCTAGATGTCATAGAAGCTTACTGTCATAGAGTAATACTAAATCTTTTGTCTAAAACATCTTCTGCTTGATATGTTTTTCATGCCAAGCTTTCTCGTGCACTTTTTGAACCTTTTGATGGAAACCCGCAACAAACTATCTTCTTCTAATTCCATTAGTTTTGATAGTCTCTTTTCCCTTGCTCCTGAATCTGTAATCTTTTTCATCACAACAATACACATACTCCATACTATGAATTCCATTGGCATAACAACTTATTGACCATATGCTAATCTAAATGGAGTCTGTTGCACATTATTTTGGTCACCCTGATGATGATTCTACAGACATGTGTTCAGGTTCTCAAAATAATCTTTTAAATGAGGAAAATGACTGATTTCTTCCTCTACAAGGCATGTTTTTAGAATGACGTTGCAGGTTAACAGTAGTACACAATGTGGAAATCCTTGATTTCCATAGGCTTCTCTATACCTAGCTCGCAGGGTTTTCACAGGCTGCTATATAGGTAGGGTGTGACGACGTTTGAAATATAAAAGAAGAAAAAAGTTCATGAAAATTCTAGAAGATTCTCCTTCTAGAAACTTCATGAACTTCTTTCTTCTTTTAGCTTTCAAACGCCGCCGCACCCTTCCTATATAGAAACCCACGAAAACCCCGCGAGCCAGGTATAGAGTAGCCTGCGCAAATCAAGGATTTACACACTGTGTACTATTAGCCTACAACGTCATTCTAAGAACATGCCTTGTAGATGAAGAAATCAATCATTTTCCTCATGTAAAAGATTCTTTTGAGAGCCTGAACACATGTTTGTAGAATCATCATCAGGATGACCAAAATAATGCGTAGCAGAATGCCCCCCAATGTATAAGGCTGGAACTCGTGACAACCGAAATACTTTGTAAAATGTGTGTGTGTGTGTCGGAAACAAGGAGCACACCAATCAGGAACCCGCAAACAATCAAGCATCTGCACAATATTATGCCATTTCTGAGGTAGGCATTCCCATGCTTAGACTACAAGTGATTTGAATCATAAATGTCAGTCATGGCCACCAATTATACACTGTGGATGCATGTCATCAAGATTCTACATAGCCACAAGGAATACACTATGGATCTATGTACTAGAAAGCTCAAATTCAGACATAGCCACGAGACATACAAAGTGAATCTATGTGTCAATAAAAATCATAAATACTCCATCGCAACCTGGACCTTAATAATGATATCCAGGGTCCTCAATATCATCATCTGTAAGTAAAAATCTAACCATGCGATTACAGGTGTTGAAGTCGAACATGGTAGAAGCCACTTTATTACCGATCATTGATGAAAACTGTTAACAAGTGCGAGGGAAATCACTATTGATGTTAATGACTCCCAATGTACTTTAGTACAATCCAACGAATGTGAATAAATGAGCCGAAGTTGAACACTTGATGGAATATTCCAATCAGGGACCAATGATGTGAATCCACTGTGGAAAGCGAAGAAACCTACCATTGAGGCATGCAAGTTCTAAGGTACTAAATGATTTCTAAGTCTTGTTCCCGGATGATGAGTTGAATTCGATAGGAAAAGACTCATCACATGAGGGCCTTGATGTATCCCCCATCAATGACATGAAATAAGTAACAGATTTAGGGTAGAGAAAAGTATGACAATGCTTTGAAACTGACACAGGGAAGGCCGACATGGTAGGAATTGACAACTGTGGATGGCCGACTCGATAGAGGGCTTGTTTAGACTTCTCTTGAACATATGAATGACATGACAATGGTCTTGGAAGCATTGACTCAAATACGACCCAAGATATGAAATTGAAGAAATTCAGACAAGAGACAAATGGATTTCCCAACCCATATTCAAATGATGAAGGGGGGTGTCATGTTCAAGAGAGACTATTACTGCCACTAACACAAATACAAAGACTCATTTCTTTCCCAAATTTCACCCCACCATTTCTGGCGAGTACCTCTTTATTTTTACGCAAGATTGAGGAGGATAACATATGATTGTTGATGTAAGCTCATCCTTTGGATGAGTCCCTCGAAGTATGTTTAATGAATCCTAAGAAGGAGTGGTTCGATCCCATATGGGTCTTTCAATGTTTGTTTAACGAGTCCAAAGATAGAAAACTCGAGGGTTTTTCATGTTTTGAGAGTCTGAAAAACGCTTAAAGAGAACTTTCCCAATTCCTTTTTCATAAAGTAGTTCGATGGGATCAAAAAAGTGATAAACTATCACCCATCAAATGTTTTTTTTAAATACTTTTACGAGTGTGAAAATAACAAGGTTGCTCGACAATATTTTCGTTTTTAAGGAGCGTGAAAAGGGATTAAAGGATACTCCATGGGTTTTGATTTTCATGTTACCATGACGAGTATGAAAAGATGAAAAAAGTATACTTGGTTGCATTCTCATTGATTTTCGAGCACGAGAACGAACAAAGGTTGAGCTCGAGGTTTTTCCAAAAAAACCCTAAAAAGTACTTGTACATGTGAAAAATATAAAAACAAATCATGAAAAAATATCCATATTTCATTGTTCAGGATCCTAGTTCCTCCATCTGTGAGAAAACAAAATACTCACGAGACCATTAAACTTTTAGGTTTTGGATAAAATACATTTAAATAATATAAAATATTAATAGAAAAAGTAAAAAGTGAAATAAATAGGAGTAAAAACTCTTTTTACTATTTCATTTGCATTTTGCCCAAAACTTGCCTAGAAACCCTCTTTTTACCTTAGACTTTGGATGTCGATTGCGGGAGGCACGGGTGACCATTCAGTGAACGAATTCCATCAAAACGGTAATCTCCTTGTCATCTTTCTTTTCATTGGATTAAATTTCATTTTCATCTGTTTATAATGGATTTTTGAGTTAAATTTTTGGTCGGTAGACACGTACTGGGGATGCCGCAGGTGACCAGTATCGGGACATGTGGAAATCAATTATTTCCATAGGCACCCTATGGCTCATCTACAAAAACCCCACACTCTGTAAAATCTCTACCTATGATGACCGAAAACCAAAAAATATTTACATGCGTTTAGCCAATAGAAATTTTCCAAAGCAACAAATGAGGATGCTAACTCCCTTTTATTGTCCCAATGGAGGTATTTGATCATCAAAATGATGGATTGGAGGGAGAGGGAGAATGAAGATGATGACCATGATGCCTTGAATGACCTGGGCACTGTGAATTCCCTCCAATAATGCGGATTACTGAAATTCTTTAAAATCTAGGGCATGAGGGCCCAACTGATGCTACTGGAGTATGTGGTCCACATGTGGGATGTGGATTAGCAGGTGTTTCATGTGGGTGCACACGTACTATCCTTAGATATCAAATATATCAATTTCTTGATGAGGTTATCTCATCATGGGTCTCATGTGACTTTGACAGGAGGTAGAGGAGGTGGTCTACTAATGAGCGAGTATCTCCGTCGATACTGTGCTCTTGAGGTAGAGAGATGCAAGGGCAAAGTTTCCATTAGGGGTGTCCGGGATTTACTCCTATAGACTATTCTTTTTACCATTGCATATATGGCGGGGAGTGCATATCCTCACATGGCTCTCCAAATCTATTTTCAATATGCTGTGGAGTGCATGGAACCTAGGGTGTTCAATTGGAGCGATGGAGTCCTTCGCAGCATGAAGACACAACTAACAAAATGCAAGAAGGGGGACCTAAAGAAATTTGGGTATGGATCTGTTTTGGTGTCTTTCTTTTTAGAGAAGTTCCCCCATTTACGTTTATAGGTAGAGTGGGGCATACCGGCCCCACGAGACCCAAGGATGAAGAGGTGGTGTGACCTCATGCTCGACATGTAGCAGGCC
Organism: Picea engelmannii; assembly: GCA_009831015.1. NCBI lineage: Eukaryota > Viridiplantae > Streptophyta > Pinopsida > Pinales > Pinaceae > Picea > Picea engelmannii. The sequence continues at coordinate 255,028 of ML778494.1, forward strand.
CCATCATGAAATACAACGATGCATTCTTTGACTGGTTCAGGCCTCAAATCTTGATGGTGGATGATTATGCATATGTCAGGTTGGATTTCAGAGGCGACCCCAACTTGGTTCTACCTGAGAGATTTTAGTGGGGAGACGCAGGTAAGAAAAATGTTTTATTTTTATGATGTTTTTTGTGAATTTTAAAATATAAGATGTTTTTTATGCTTTCAATCCGATGAATAATCAAAATCTTTTGACAATGCACACCAGCCTCAGGGTACATCTCCTATTCATATATGAGAGTAAGTAGTTGTGGTAGCAAGATGGGATGTTGAAGAATATGAGGCAGTCGAGTAGAACCTTGAGGGATTGACCACATATATCCAAGACATATCCATCGGTGAAATTTCGAGACGCTATCAGTGTCATACTGTAGGCATATCTGGTTCACTTAGTCGACTACTTCATATATTAGCATGAGCAATAGTGTGCTACCATGAGAAACATCTTTGATGTCATTTTGTAGAAGCAATGGACTTCATATTTTGATATTTTGGTCTTCAGATGAAAAACACTTTTTTGTAAAACACTTTTATCGTTATATATATACATGAGGCTTCTACCAACTTACTTGATTTAATGTGAATTGTGATTGGATTTACATGTGTCTCAAATGTTTGTCTAACACATAATTAGCTAATGCATTTGTTAATGTATTTAGACATCTAGGAATATGATGATATTCAATGTAATCGAAATAATGTTCCAAGAGGTGAATTCATAGATATACCCATAAAAAAGTAGGACTTCAGATAGCATAGACATTAATTAGTTGTAGTACCACTAACTGAGAATCAATTTGTACAACCAGGTGATGGATTCCAAGTGAAATAACGTCGGTCAATAATTCAATGACTGCACTATATTCCGGGATATTGTTAGTTGCATGACCGAGAAAAACACTGTGTAGAATGATTAACTCGTTCGTATGTGCATAGATTTCCCAAGTAGCGAATGCTGAGTTCTGAGTACTACGACTAGCGCCATCGTTGAAACCAATGTGGGGTAGCGAAGACACCGACATATGGAAACCAGGCACAATGCAAGGTAAGTAGCTGGGGGTCGAAACCAAACAACTAAAAAGCACACACGAGTAGCACACAAAAGTATGATACAATAAAAATACAAGCACTCATGCAAAGATAACCTAGGAATAATACTTCTTCAAGTAAAGCCCATTTATGGGTTCACTCAAACGAATTCCATCATAATCTACTAACTCATAGTCTCTCTTCTCCAACACTTGTTTGACGATATAAGGGCCGCACCACATAGCCTTGAATTTTTCGGCCCCTAGTAAATCACGATCTTATTCATAGAGGAGAACTAGATCACATTCAGAGAAAACACGTGGCTTGAAATGCTTGTAGTATTGGGATTTTATGTGTTTCTTCTAGGTTTCAATAACCAGGGTGGCATCACGATGGGTTTCGTCTAATTGCATCAAATACAATAGACATTCTTTTTGGACAAAAGTGTTTGGGAGAAGTTCAATGACTAGCTTCAAAGATGGGATCTCACATTCAATCGACAGGACAACTTCAATACCATACACCAACTGAAAAGGTGTAAATCCCATGGAAGACTTCACGGATGTCCGATAGGCCCTTAATGATGAAAACAACATCGTGTGCCAACTTGTCTTGTGAATTCCTATTATCCGTCAAAGCATAGTGATAAGAACCTTGTTTATCACTTCAACTTGGCCATTGGCCTGTGGATAGTAGGGGGTTGAGTTTTCATGCCGAAGACCCAACTTTTCGGCAAGCTCGGACATCGTGAAATTTCAAAAATGGCTATCGTGATTAGTGATGATAGCCTGCGGGATTCCAAATCGCATGATGATATGATTGAATATGAATAGGGCTGCAATTTTTCTGGTATTATCGAATGTAGGCATTGCCTCGTCCCATTTCCTGAAATAATCCATGGCTACGATGATGTATCCATGCCCCCCAACCGAGTGAGGGTTACATGTCATGAAATCAATGCACCATTTTGCGAAAGGTCCAACGAAAACTACAGGGTGTAAAGGAGCAGGATGAGATCTTATCTTGTTATTATACATTTGATAAGAATGACACTTCTGAACGACAGTTATACAGTCTTTAAACAAGGAAGTCTAGAAGTACCCTGCTCGTAACATCATTTGGGCAGTGGCATACCCAAACATATGACCACCACATGCTCCAGAGTGGCAATCATTCAAATCATTCAAATCTTTGTTAGCCTCATTGAAGGTGAGATAGGATCGAAAAATAGATTCAACACTACGACGATAAAGCGTGTCATCAAGAATGATGTATTGATGGGCTTGATATCGTATGCGACGATGGTCTATACTAGAGAGCATGGGATGAAAAGTTTGTGTCTAGAGATAAATGATAATATCTCCATACAAAGCGTCATCAGAACTGATCAGAAAAAAGGGATTCATCAGGTAAGGAATCATCTGCCACATTTTCTGTCTCAACGAAGGGAAAGTCACATATCAATTCGACAAATACCAAAGATTTATTAGACTTAGCGCGTTCAAACTCTAAGTCGAACTCCAGGAGAATCAATATCCATTTGGAGTATTTTCTCCCTATCAATTGGCATGTAAGGATATGCTGCATAGGGTTGAAATCAGAAATGACAGTGGTCTTGCGTAATAGGATATAGTGACGAAAACGTTGGACAACTTGAACAGCTGCCAAGGCCAGTTTTTCCACATGTAGGTATTTGGCCTCGGTAGTCATGAGACTCTGACTCAAATAATAAATTACATGTTTGTCATGCGAATCATTCTCTTGGACTAAAACCATGGCAATGGTAGAGTCTGAAGTGACGAGGTAGAGGAAATAGTCTAGACTATAATATGGTGGGAAAAGTAGTGGTTTTCATGTTAGGGAAAGTTTCAAAGCTTCGAAGGATTTATTGGTAGTCTTGTCCCATATAAATTCGTAACCCTTCTTCAACAGTTGAGTAAATCCTAGCGCTAAATCAGCATAGTTGGGAATGAATTGACGCAAGAAGTTTGCCTTCCCTTGCAAACTTTGGAGCTGGCGCAAAGTAGAAAGAGGAGGTAGATTAAGTATGGCCTCAACCTTCAAAGGATCCACCCTAATTCCATGAAATGACACAATAAAAACCAGAATTTGGCTGGACTCCACACAAAAAACATATTTGTGTGGGTTTAAACATATATGATAATAACAAAAACGAAGGAAAATGGCTCGGAGATGGGCCTAGTGATCTTGGCGGTGCATGGAATGGGTTGGTAGATCATCAAGATATGGTTGTATGATGTGCTTGATATCATGAAAAGCACAAGACACGGCACATTGAAAATTCACACCAGCGTTCTTCAAACTGAAAGGTAGTTTCCAGTAAGCGAAGGTACCCCAAGGACAAATGAAAGCATTTTTGTGTTGATCCACGGGTAAAATGTTAATCTGATTATAGCTGGAGAAACCATCCATTAATGAGAATATTTCACTCCTAGTGCAATTGTCCACGATATGGTCAATGAAGGGGGTTGGAAATTTTTCCTTGGGACAAGATTTATTAATATCCCTATAATTGACGCATACACAGATCATGCCTTGTTTTTTATTGACCAGAATGAGATTGGATACCCAATCGGTTAAAGCCACAGGATAGATAAAGCCAGCCTTGAGAAGTTTTTCAAATTCGAGTTTGATAGCGTCGACTTTGTGGGGGTGGACTGGGAGAAGTCTCTGCCGAATGCGTTTAGCGTGCAGATAGGTCTTAATTTCATGTACAATGATATTGAGGTCAATACCAGACATCTCTTCATATCTCAAAGTGAAAACGTCACAAAATTCTTTAAAACCAACTTTATAAGTGACAAATTCATCATGGGAATAAGTGGCTCTGATGTGAACATTTTCGACAAATCTAGGTTTAATGGATATGTCAAGAGGAACAATGGGTGAAATATTACTTAGGTTCCCTTCATAAATCACATCATTTGTTGAATCGGGAACAAAGGAAATTACACCAACAGTTGACAGAGTCAAACTCCGTTGGTAACTCTCTATGGTGTGTTGTTCCAAGAAGATAATGGAACGATGATGTCCATCATCCCAGGGGGTATCTTCCATAGAAATAAAATACATAATCATCTCGTCGGTAGGAAAAATGAAGTGAAACAAATCGGGAGACGAATCACCAAGAGAGGGAGTAGAGGAGGTTGCTGATTGAATGGCTTGATAATCTGACTCAACCGGACTTAAAGGCATTTGCTTTCCATAGAGAAGATAATCAATGGGGTCAGGTACTATCCATAGGTCGTGAGACGCAGGGGTTTCGTGAACAGAGGTGGAGATCATGTTGATCGAGGTGACAAAAGGAGGTGGAAAATAGGGTGGTGGGATTAGGAAAGTACCCATCAAAGTTGAATCTTTTAGTAGACCCACACTGAAATTCTCATACCCAGGAGGTGTCTTCAAAATAAAGGGTATGTTTCTAGTATGGGAATCAACATTGAAAAAGGCCAGCTGGTCTACAGTAATGAATTTTCCTTGGTGTGGAAAACGTAGTACATAGAAAAGGGTAGACACAACTGCGGGCATAGAATCAATCCAACTATGGCCAAGTAAGAGGTTATAATCGAGAGGTGCATCAAAGACCTCAACTTCGACATTGACCGATTTTCCTTCCAATGCAATAGACAACAAGGGAAATACACAGTAGGGTTTAATATAGAGCCATTGAAGGCCTTAAGTGTGTTGTGTGATTTAGTTAGGGGAGGAGAGCCAATGGATTTCTAACAGGAAACAAATATTATGCACGTAGAGGTACCCTCGTCAATAATAGTTCTATAGATGTTCTTGTTCTCGACAACAACTTGTATCTGAAATGCTAGATGAGGGGGTAGCCTTGGAATGTGATCTTCCAGGTCAAAAATTATCAAATTTTGTATCCGTAGGATCAATTCCACCAATAGCCTTTAACAGTGCCTCCCGTTGAGTGGGACAACTTTGGAGGAATTTGAGAGCTAACATCACGGGGGGTTCTTGTGCAAGATCTTCTACAATATTGTAGTTCTGAGAAGCACACACGTGAGGATTAAAGGCAAACTTTCGAACAACACCTTTTGGAGGAGGGTGGATAACTGTATCGAGACCCAGTCATTCAATATGAAGAGGACCGTTTGGAGGTGAAGTCGAGGGAGGCTATTGAACCAATGAAAGTGGTATATCATCAAATTTCTCCTTTGAGGAAGAGTAATCCTTGGTTCAATTAGTAAGTGTAAGGTCATTATTTTTTGAATCACCAGCACACATAAGGACATAGGAAGTGGTGGAAGGAGAGGGTTGGTCATGAATGACCAATTGGGCCTACTATTGAGAAGGGAAAGGTTGGGACAAAACAACAGGTGTGGGAGGCTTCACGGTCCTTTGAAGGAACTTAGTGACCTTGGCACGTCTTGGAGAATATTTCATGTAGTGATCATCACCACAGATAAGGCAAGGGTATCGGGGTTTGCACTTATCCTTATCATCAACAGGTTGCGTTTTGGCTTTCTCAGATTGCGAATTATTTTTATCCTCCTTATTCTTACCCTTTCCTTTTTTAGATTTATTTTTTCCAGCAGGGGTAGATTGAATGGAGTTAACCTCAAAAGTTTTGTCGGTGGAAGGAGTAGGAGTCAGAGAACTTTGAACATTAGAAGCAATAGATTTGGGATTGGGGTGAGAAGCTTTTGTAGATTGAGGTTGAGCATGTAAAATGCCAATCACACCATCAATTGCATGAGAAGCAGGATGGGTATTTGAGGTAGCGGTGGTAGAAGGATGGGGAGCATCAGGGAGAAAGTCATAAAGAGTGCCCATTTGCGAATAAACGAGATCTAGGTATTGAGCGCGACTAATCGCCTGTTCTTCTTTGACAACTCCACCCATGGAAATTTCAAGAGAGATTTTATTCACAAATGATTTTGAACCATTATGCCAATAACTGATCGAGAAGGTTGAGTTTGATCAAACATCGTCTTCGTCTCCACTCATGGATGTGATTGGAAATATGAGTGGCCGAATTTTTCTTGAAGGAACTCAAAATATCAGTTCCTGTTTTATAACAGATGGGCAGTTGGTAATGTGTGAGGAAAGCCATGGCTAGGTTATTAAAGTTGGTGAATAAGCCTCATGGTAATTCTATATACCACTTTGCAGCCGAAACCGTAAGAGTTCATTGGAAGAGTCGTAACCGAATGGAGTCGTCCATCAAAGAGTTGGAAGAACACCAAAGGTGAAAAGTCATGACATGGTTGTTTGGATCTTCTCTCGGTTTACCGTCAAATTTGGGAATGTCAGATGGTAACTTGGCTGGTATAACGGGCCAATGGGGAGAATGTAATATCGGGTCATTCAAGATTCTAGACAATTCGGGTAGATCCAAAGTGGCTAAAAAGGACAACTATCTATTCACGTGAGGGTACTGGTGACTTTAGGGAGGAAGTTTCGTTGATATACCAGTAGGACTGTAAGCAGTATGCACGTGGGGTGAAGGTCCTAACAGATTCGGGCATGAGTGTGGAGGCATGTAGCCCATAGGGTTGTACTGATTAGGGATGTTCCCTTGGAAAGGGACACTAGAATGAACGTTCGAACCCCAAATGGGATTGGAAGAACCGAGATATGACTGGCTTGAACTAGGGGGTATGAAAGAGATAACTTGAGGTTGTTTCCCCCTAGATGATTGTGGATTTCCCTGGATGAGAAGGTTCCAATACTAGGCTAGTGATCCTGGTATGTTTTGTCCATAGGGTGGGGTATAACCTCCAAGCGGGGGTTGTCCTCCAAGTGGGGGTTGTGTTCCAATTTGGGTTTGAACTCCAAATTGAGTTTGGCCCCCAGGGTTAAATTTCCCTCCAACAAGAATATGATAACCAGAAGCGAATGAAGGAGTAGATCCTCTAATTGGATTGGAGCCACTTGGGCCAAATCCTCCCATAAAAGGCGGATAAGACCCTCCGGAGGGGAACTGGGAAAGTGTCAGAATGAAACTGAAAGCAACATTGTACCCAGGAGGAGTGAAAACTCCAGAAGCTCCAGATGGAACTTGGGTAGGAATAGGGATAGAAATATTCAAAGCATTCTAACCAAGAGGAAGCGACGGGATGGGTCTAGACGAAAGTGGTGTGCCAATGGGAGCTTGTCTAGCCACTGTATTCCTGGTGGGAATAGTCGTAGTGTGTGGGACCATTGTGGAATGGGCCATCTAAAGAGGAATGGTCGAGCTAGGACCAACAGACTATGTGTATGAAGCAACGAAGAGATAGGAAGTTGTATTAACAAAGTGATCTAGAGGTATCGTGTAGGTAGCAGATGTTTCAGGCAGTTCAAAGATGACAGGTATATCAAAACCTACCCCCAATGGAAGGTTTGGGTAATGTCAATTGATATATCTTGTTGTAAGTGCAATGCACAAATGTAATGGAGAATATGAATAAATAAGAAGCTAAGCGTTGTGGACGTATCCCATTTTGGGGTGAACCACGTTAAAACCTTATGTCTTGATGTGTTGCTTATGTGTGTTATGACGCATGCGATGGATGGTTAATATATATATGTTTACTGTCTGTGACTACTGCACAATGATGGTAAATGTTTAGTATTTTGAATATGTCACTGATATATGCTGTTATGATCTTGCACATGTAAGTTAATAATGAATGAATGAATATTAAGCAATGTCATGCACATGGTATATTAAATGATAATTAAAGGTTAAGTAATGAAAACTTCACACATAGTAGATGAATGGACACTACATAGTATGGTCATGTTAAATACCTCACTTCCCCTCAACACTGAAGAAAATTGGTTCCTACAACCCCTCTAGATGCCTTGGGTGAGACTTTACTTGCTTGCAGGTGATGTCAAAAGGGCCATTGTCTAAGGGTTTTGTTGGTTTATTATTGATGAACCCCATGTCTTCCCATTGTGTGCAAACAAATGGTTCCATTGTCGGAACTAGGATCTATGAATGAGGGGGATGTTGAATCCCACTAAGGAGGAGATAGGAGAATGGTGGAATACTAAGGAGATCGAGTTTGCAGTTGATCAGAATCACAATATACATATTAGCACAAAAGAATGGTTAAAAAGGTATGTTTTTACAAATTTGCATGAAATTTTCTTTGTTGACTTCCTGAATGTTCTAGTAGAGTGGATCCATAGATTTATTAAACAAAACAAAAGATATTAGACTATGGTTTTGAGGGATTGGAATCCTGAATTGATTCGACAAGTTAATGCAGTAAGAAATAATACATCACGTGCAGTTGACTACTGGTTGGATAGTATGCTGGGAGGTTACGTTACTGAATTTTCTATAGATTGCACTCAGTCATTTAGTGATATGGAGAGGGAATTATTTAAAGGACCACATGAATGATACGTGAAGTCAATATATACGTGGATTAAGATGTTGTTGTGTGATAAATGCGTTACAATGATGGAATATGATTACTAAGCACCTTCACACATATAGGGGAATTTGGGGATGACTAGGGAATGATTTGAGTGTAGAAAGGGATGAAAAGAAGGAATGAGGAACATATGGGCCAAGGATGCCAAGTGAAGAAGAGTGTGCAATGAACAAAAAGATTGGAATATTTCACAATGGTAAGATATTTATACTGAATAAGAAGAGGATTATGGCTGAGAGAGAAGGGAAACACAGTGAGATCAAGGAAAGAGACACAGGTGAAATATTCCAAATCAAAAGGATTCTGTGCAAAAAAAGAGAAGATCCATTAGCTTAGTCTAGTAGAAGAATATCCCACTCAAATTGGACTCTAATTCAAACCCATGACCCCATGTGCATCACCAAGAACTGAGGTAATATTAGAATTTTTTTCAATTGTAGCTAGTGGAGGAAGTAAATATAGTAGTGGAAGTAATCAAAGTAGTGGAAGAAATACATTGAGTCAGAACCAATTAGTGGTATTAGGAAATAATATCATGCAAAATATGATGGCAGGGGTAAATCCCACCTTAAGGATGCCTCTCTTTCAAGGGGTCGAGCCAGAAGATCCTAAACAACATATTTTCATTTGTGACATGTTATAGACTATGAATAACGTCCAGGACGATGATGTGAATATTGTGCAATTGGTAACAACCTTTAGAGACCACACACTATTATGGTATATGAAATATCATAATACTACACCTGTGGGCTAGGTGAGAACATTGGCATAGGTAAGACAATCATTTTTGAAAGAATTCCAGAAGCCTAAGTCTTAGTTGCAATGCATTACAAAGATGAAGGAGATAAAACAGATAGTAAATGAATCAGTATGGGACTATAATCAAAGGTTCAATATATTGAAATACCAACTAACATTCCAGATTACAGATGAAGAATAAAAAGAATGGTTTATTGCAGGTTTATTGTCGCATATATGCTTCCCTTTGATGCAACATAATATTGGGATGCAATCAAAGGCTCTGTAAATTATGATGAAATTGGACGCATTTCCTCTAGGAGAGAAGAATGTGAGGATGTCTCAAGTCCAATCACAACTGGCTGCACTGACTATTCAGTTGCAAGAAATAATTAAAGGAAAAGAAAAGCGTGAGGGAGTCTGGTGTATCACCTATAAAACAAAAGGCCATCATAAATATGAGTGTCTAGCATTTCAACAGTACTTGGATACATGAGCCGCAAATATGTTAGGATTATGGTGTGAAATTGGCAAGATGATGGGTAACCACCCTCATAATTGTCCATTGATGCAGAAATACCAAAGCATTGCAAAAAATCTGTTTTTCAACTTTTGTAAGTCAGTAGGACATGATGAGAAGGATTTTTGCGAATTGGACTTGGTGAGAGAGTGCACTGTATATGCTTAAAGAGTCCAAGGTGAAGAACAAGAAGGAGGATCCATGCAATATAATACTCCGAGGGGAGGTTATAATCAAGGATGCAAAGGAGGCTTTAGAGACCATGAAACATGTGGATTTGGTAGAGGAGGAAGAGGATCAATCATTTTTTATAACTGCAATCAACCAGAAAATTTAGTGCATGACTTCCCTAATCCATTCATGAGATGCACATATGGTAGAGCATTGGATCATGTGATGTAGGATTGTGCTCAACTAATAGAAAAATGGAAATAAAGAGGGAACCAAAACCAGAACTAGAACCAGAACCAAAACCAACACATACATATGATAGCAGTAGAGGCGGGTGATGAACAACCTAAGATACCAATAATTACGTGTGGAGGAATGAGAACCAGAGTGGACGTGATAGATCAAGGGAATAAAATCCACTAGTGGGTAAGCAAAGTAGCAAAGCCATTACCATTGTTTGATCCGAGAAAAGAGAAAGAGACTTACCAACAAGGAAGAAAAGAATTAATGGGAGCAGATTGGATAACTTCAATTTTGAATACGCCATAGTTGTATGATAGACCGTCGATGTTTGATATGTCTCTAGTTTGTGACCATTTAGAGAAGCAAGATGTAAGCACTTTGAAAAGTTTCTTATATTTAATGAAAGGTGAATCTACGTTGAGTAGTTTGCACAGAATGATTGACCACTATGCCTACAAGAAAGAGAAATGTGTTGCACATAGAGTAGTTAACCAAGTGCATAGTAAGAAGCAAACAAATAGGGAGTTTAGGCTCAATGCATAGACAAGATCTTACAAAATGGAAAATATAATTTTGGATCTGGGGTACGATGTAAATGTTATCTTGAGACAGATTTGGGAGATGATGGGACATCCAAAGCTGATTTGGTCTCCTATCCAACTAAGACTAGCGAACCAACATAATATTGTCCCAGTTGGAAGGTTAACAAGAGCACATGTCAATATCGATAAAGTGTGCAGTGTAGCATACTTTGAAGTGATCGACATAGTATATGGAAGTACACCCTATCCGACAATCTTGGGACTTGATTGGGCATTTAATAATCATGTAATCATTGAACTAAAGAAGAGATCTATGGTATTCAAATTAGAATACATGAAGGTTATCGCACCATTAGACCCCACTGAAGGAAGAAGGTATGTATAACCAACCAAGAAAAAAGAACCCGATAATCTATATAATATGACTGGGTGGATGGATGATTACGTGAATCCTACAAATGAAGGTGTACTTAATTGGAATAGCATTAGTTCATGCATGTCAAACTCACAAGAGGTTCTAGAGGATTGGAAACAAAGATTGCATGAAGTGTTGACAAGGAAGTTTTCTTGAATTATCCATGCATTGAGATGGATTGGAACCGAAATAGTCGAACCTCCAAGATATAATGGACTAACACCTACATAATATTTTATCAATGAGTTTGAAATGTAGATTATAGATCAACAAAGAATCTTTCCCTTAGATGTAACACTAAAAGAAACTTCAACAAGATGGTGGGCTGTGCACAAATATGGCATAAGAAACTAGCAACAGTGAAAAAAGTTATTACAAGTTAGATTCAGGATAGAGAATGAAAGTATCATGTTGAAGTATAGTGGATTAATTTGTCTAGCAGATCATGTTATGAAGTGTACTACGCAATGGCGATCAATACCTCAACAAGAATGGGATCATTTATTTGTGCATACTATGGAAACAACTCCAAAGAATTGGTACATAGAACTAGAAGTGCGTAAAGGGACAAGAGATTAGGAAGAGTTGACCAGGAACTTCAAGGTAACATTCAGTTTTGAAAATAATAATCTGTTGATTGAATCAACCTTGTAGGTAATCAAGAATAAGATTTTTGTGATAGAAGGACCGATGTACAATGCTCCTAGAGTCACTCCAATAGTTAAAGAGGTCTTGCAATGCTACAATGTTGCCGAAGAAAACCTGGAGGATGAATATCCAAGGAAGTTGTAGATATCAAACACTGAAGGGGAGTGTGTAGTAGAAGGACCAGAGCTTAAGAAAACCATATATGAAAATCCCCTAAGAACGCGCAAAGTGAACATTGGTACAAAAGATAAGCCTAAGTTTACACACATAGGAGACTATTGGAGCGAGGAAACAATTGAGAAGATTGTTGAATTACTGCATGAGTACCAAGATATGTTTCCGCCGATATTCTCAGAGATGAAAGGAATCACTGGAGAGTTAGGAGAAATGAAGATTCCACTGAAACCAAATTCCAAACCTGTGAAAAAGAGACCCTATAGAACGAACCCAAAATATAAGAAGAAGTTAAAAGTAGAGATTGATAGAATGTTATAGGCTGGAATTATAGAACATGTTGAAGAATAAAAATGGATTAGCCCAATGGTAGTCCAAGAAAATAAGACAAGATGAATTAGGATATGCGTAGATATGATAAAGTTGAATGATGCATGTTTACACAACCCTTTTTGGATGCCTTTTACAGATGAAGTATTAGAAAATGCAGGGCTTCAAGAGGCTTATGCCTTTATGGATGGATTCTCAAGATACCACTAGATCCAAATAGCATGATAATAAAAGCACAATACCACCTTTGCAACAGAATGAGGTTGTTACCAGTACACGGTTATTCCATTTGGGTTGAAAAATGCACCAGCTATATTTTCTAGAGTAGTTATTGCAACTTTCAAAGAGTTCATCCATAATTTCTTAGAAATATACTTAGATGATTGGAAAATATTTAGTCTATTAAAAGATTATGTTGAACTTCTTCACTTAATGTTGGATAAGTGTAGACAATACCAGATCTCATTGAACTTGAAAAAATGCATTTTTTGTGCTCCTTTTGGAATTTTGTTGGGCCATGTGGTGTGTAAACATGGATTGTTAATGGACCCTACAAACATAGTTGTGACTTTTTATCTACCACCACCAACTTTAGTACGAAAGTTGAAGTCCACATTGGGTCATATAGGATATTATAGAAATTTCATCAAAGGATATGTGTAGATCACATCCCCTATGGAGAAGTTACTAAAGAAGGAAGTTAAGTGGAATGGCGAATGCCAAAATATCTTGAATACATTGAAACAAAAGATGGCCACTGCATCGATTTTATTTTTTCCTGGCTAGAGAAAAGAATTTCATGTTCATGTGGATGCCTCATCTATATCTTTAGGAGAAGTTTTGGCGTAACCATGTGAAGGAGAGTTAGACCATCTGATTGCATTCACCAATAAGAAGTTATCATCTATGGATCATAACTATAATACGAAAAAATGAGAAGGTTTGGCGATGGTGTATGTATTGCATAATTTTAGACATTACCTACTTGGATCTCATTTCAAAATGTATACAGACCATTCTGTGCTGAGATACCTAGTTAACAAGATAGTTTTGGTGGAAGAATATGCAAATGGATTTTGTTGTTCCACGAATACGACTTTTAGGTGATCGTGAAACCAATAAATTTTAACTCAAGACCAAATCATTTATCGCACATAATGGCAATGTAGGGAACTTGGATGCTAGTTTACCATATGTGCACTTATTTGCAATTCATATGGTGCATGACTATTTTGTAGAAATAGTTCATTTTTTGAGCACAAGAGTAGCCCCATTAGACTTCACAGTGGAATAGAAGAAGCATCTAGTAGTGAAGGAAACAGACTACGGTTGATAGCAGGAAAATTTTACAAGTTAGGCACAAATGGTATTCTGCGACATTGCATATTGGATCATGAAAGAAATATGGTATTGTCATACACACATGAAGGGGTTGCAGTATCATGGATGTTACTATGTAGGAAAGGAAACAACTTAGAATATTATGAAAGTACCATATTTATTTCATGCTTCAAAACTTCCTAACTAACTCCCATTTCTTGTGCATTGACTCCTGATAATGAGCTAGTTGATTCTTGCACGTGTTGTTGCTTTGCCAAAATATCATGTAATCCGCTTCTACACGATTCCAAAAACTTATCCAAAATAGCCTGCTCCAACAATGAGCTTCTTGGGGGGAGGCCATGTGGTTCTTGGTTCTAGTAATTATATAAAGTCTTCCTATGAGCTATTTGGGGTCTATTCTTTGTTCTTCATTCATTTTTAAGAATTCCATCACTCATCTTCCTCATTATTTCCAATTCATGTGTTCTTGGTTGGAGCATGGAAATGAATGAATAGAGGAAGTTAGCCATTGTGAGATGGATATGAGGAGTTAGTGACCATTCCCAAAGATAATGGATTCTTGTGTGGATGATATTGATGACAATTGTGAAAGAAATGTCCATAATTGAGAATCCTTGGAGTTTCCAGCATTGATATTTCCTGGACTAGTAGTAGTGGAGTCCTGGATAGAAATGGAATTGCCTGAGGGACTACATGGAAAAGAAAGAGATTCATTTCTTTGGGTTGTTTAGGCTAAAGGGGAAGAGAGGTGGAAATTATGATTGTCGTGTGGTTGGGATAACATGAGATATTGTTAGCTAACTGGTGTGGTTTTATATTTGGCCTAAGACCTATCCTTGTGGATTCATAGCCCTGGCTCATGGGTGACACTGTTGTTGAGAGTGAATAAAAAATAATATCTATGGTTGGAAGGAATGTCCTTGGTATGTATCTAGTTGGTCAATGTTTACTTGAAAATATAAGTGATTTTCTTGTTTTCTGTATAATGTATATTCCGCTATGTATTTGTTTATCTCTGAGATGTATTTATGTGTGCATGCTTGTTGGTTATTTGTTGTGCATGGCATATTGTTCCTTTCTTGGATGGTTTAGCATGTTCCTATTAATTTCATGTGTTCAATCCATGTTTCTTTATGCAAGAGAATGGAAAACAATTTATTAATTAGTCTAAGATGGATAATTTCGAAGTACCCAAGCAATGGGTACGTCTCAAATCTATATCTAGGAAAACAGTTTTGGGATTTGTTGTATTGGGTATGTTCCAAGTTAGTTTCAAAGCATTCTTGATGGGTGTTTTGAGGTAGCAGGGCCCAAATTGGTGGTTGGGTACGTTACATTCCATGGAATCCTTCTAGAGTATAACCTATGTAGTTTCAACTACCTCCCCCACTGACTTGGGCTCCTCATCAGTGGCATTTAACACAAATGAAAAATGAAAATCAGGTGGACTATACCTTTCGACTAGTTTTCTTACTTGTTATGACCTCTTTAAAACTAAGGTGGGTTATTCCACCTCTTCATCTAATTCAGTCAACTCATCTGAATCATCTTCTTCGTTCCTCAGTTCAAGCCTCAACTTCTTTGGATTTTTCTCTGTTATAACTACTTCAAATTCAGACTTACCTTCGAATTCTCTAAATACCACATCTCAAATTATACTATTCTTCTTGATGTAGGATCCTAGAGCTTATACTATTTCATCCCTTCTTTGTACCTAATGAAAATACACTTGACTTCCTTCTTTTCCATCTTGCTCCTCTTATCCTTAGGAAAATGCACAAATGCATCACATCCAAATACTTTGAGATGTGAAAGCAAAGGATTCTTACCAAACCATACCTCACGTGGAGTTGTGTCGACTAGTGTTGATGAAGGAGACATATTCACCAGATATTTTGTAGTATCAACTGCTTCTGCCTGGAATTATTGTGCAAGCCTAGCACCACTGAGCATGCTTCTCTCCTTATCCATCAATTCTCTATTCATTCGTTTGACAAATTTATTTTGTTGTGGGGTATATGGTGTGGTATTATGGCATGATATGCCACACTTATTTCATAAATGCTTAAAATAATTTCCACATAATTCACCACCATTCTCAATTCTCAACACCTTGATCTTCTTAACTATCTTGTTTTCCATAAGAGATTTAAACTCTTTGAATTTCTTGAAAACCTTTGATTTTTTCCTTAGGAAATATGTCCACGTATTCATGGAAAAATCATCTATGAAGGATACATAATACAAGCATCCACCAAGAGAAGGGATTGTAATAGGTCCAAACACATCACTATGAACCAATTCCAGAATCTCCTTTTCCTTTGTCGCTCTAGATGGGAACCTAACCCAATTTTGTTTTCCATATATGAAATGTTCACAAAAAATGACTTCTAATTTACATTCAGGAAAACCTTCGACCATACCTTTGTTTCTCATGGCTCAAATTCCTTTTTCTCCAATGTGTCCCATCCTCTCATGCCATAAAATGGTTTGGTCTACTTGATGAATACTTGTTGAGTCGATTTGAATAGAATCATCCTGAGATGAGTCAATTCAAGTTGAAGTCAAGTCAAGTTAAAGAACAAAAATATTAATGTTGCATCTAGTTGAGTCGACATTCCCTAACAACTTGTATAGGGTTCCAATCTGAACTCATTTCATTAAAACCATTGCATCCCTAACCATTTTGCACACATCCTTCTGAAATAAAGTGTGCACTCCTTCATCACTCATCTTATTGGCATATATTAGGTTTATTTCCAAACTTGATATATGTAGCACACTAGGAAGGGTTCTACTCATCCCATCCTGTAGTATCAGTCGAAATCTTCCCCATCCAACAATTTTTGTTGTCAAGTCCTCCCCCAAGAATGCATCTCTTCCTTCATATATCTTATATTCACAAAACCATTCTCTATGAGGTTTCATATGATAGGATGCTTCTGAGTTGATCAACGAAACATATTAATTAGACTATGTACTGGTCAACACTAGATACAAATTGCCTCCTTTATCTAGAGTAGTCTTTCTCTCAGTCAACTACTTCTCAACTACTTGATCAACGAAACATATTGATTAGACTATGTACTGGTCAACACTAGATACAAATTTCCTCCTTTATATAGAGTAGTCTTTCTCTCAGTCAACTACTTCTCATGGAATATTGTATTGACTTCCATTTACTTCGACCTTTAGTCCTTTTTGTAATGCCTAGCTTTTCTTCATTTCCATCATCTTCTCATCAACTGAACTAGGGATTTAGATATACCCTTTAGTTGATCCTTCCATGTTCTTCCTTCTCATTTCTTCTAAAAGTATAGATGCAACCACATCTTCTAACGCTAATGTGGTCAAATTAATCCCTATAGCCATGACTAAGCTATCCCAGGAGCTTGGAAAAGAACATAATAGGCTAATATATTTCTCCTCCTAAATTATTTTAACATATATAGATTATAATTGACTTATCATAGTATTGAACACATTCAAATGCTTAGTTACCAAACTACCATCACTCATCCTCAAAATATATAGTTTATTTCTAAAGAACAACTTATTTACCAAGGATTTCGACTAGTACAAGCTTCCCAACTTGTCCCACAGTTTTTTGGTCAAATTTTCACCTGAGACATTTAGAAACACCGAATTTGCAAGACAACGTTGAATCATACTCCTTTTCCTTCTTTTGAGTTTCTCCTATTATTCCCTCAACATACCTATCATAATGGTACCTAGACACATTTCTTCCCATTGTTCTCGATCTACAAGGATATCTTCAATTTTAAGCTTCCAAAGCTCAAAATTTTGGTCATTGATTTTTTCGATCTCTATCCTCGAACTACTTTCCATTCTTCAAGAACAACTTTAAATGTATTTAACTTATGACTCTTACTAGACCTAGGTTTTAGCTCAAATCCACTATTTGCCAATCTAAGCTCTGATATCAGATGTTAGGAAATAGACTTCCACACTAAACCTACTAGAAGAGAATAATATAGATTTAAACAAGAAAGTAAATGACAAAGAAATCACATATTACACATAGATTTTACCCTAAAAACACAAATGGGAAAAAAAACATTCCTTGAGCATCTTACTCTAATTTTGTCTTATTCATTCAAAATAAAGGGTTACATGACTAACCTTGGTCTACACCTAAGAAGAAATCATCATCACACCCTCTTGCTTCCATAAGAACAACCCTGGATCCAATTCGACTTGCATCTACATGACCAACAACCTCTAACATATTGATATAAATATCAACTTTTACAGTATTACAACATGCCTTATTTATAGGATTTACATTAGGAAAAAAACTAAATAATGGCACCCAAAAATGCTTATATATCAACAAGATCATTGGCTACAAATATTGTGAATATCATGATTTTTTTTATAGTAGACTACTAGTCAGATTACCAGTCATCCTCCATTTGGTCTTCATTCGGTTGCTAGACAACCTCCTGGTGACCTCTTGTCGGCTGACCTCTTGAATCATTTTTTATTACTTCGACATTTGAATTTCATCGCAAATAATATAACAACCCAACATTACCAACAACATCATAATGGTAACTGAAAATTACTATAACAACCATTAATCAACTATACGATCCTCTAAGGTGTATCTGTCTATTCAACTTTCTCATTCTTCATTTTTATTGTAAAATACCATATTATATATTATGCATGGTAAATACAAAAAATAGAAAAGGTATAAAAAATGATGTCAACGAGGAGGGCCTCGAACTTCCACATGGGGGGAGAGACCCACTTTAGTGCATGAGAAAGTGGGGAATAAATGGTTTCATCAAAGTGATTACCTCAACAATATTGAAGTGACCGAAGGTGGTGGTAGTAAGCATGAGAAGAATATCCCACTAAAAAATGATATTAATGAGAGAAAGGGGCGATGCTGACACATATGTGATATCACAAAAATGATGAATTTGAAACAAGAGTGCCCATCCTCAATAAAACTCATATAAATTGTTCTCATGCAAATTATCTTCTCAAGCTCCTCATCATAGAAGAAAGGATTCCAAGGGAACTGGACGATGGTATTCATCATATAATAAGAAGTCTAGAAGGAATGCAGGTCTTCTAGAATTCCTAATCTACATGAACAATAATTTTTAGGTATTAAAAAAAAATTGGTGTGAAGTTTTTACTTTGCATTTCACTTCTTGTCTTTTCTTCTCTATATTACCTACATAATTTATAACTTCTTCCTTCCACTATAGTGCTTGGTACCCATTTTTCCCACAAGTAGTGAGTTCTATAGGGTTATCCTAGGGACTTTTTCATATTGTAAAAAACATGCAGGGTGGTTGCATAAAGTTTCCATCTTACCAGCTGACTCATTCATACCTTTTTCACATACCCCTGGTCATAAACCCCTAGTAGTATTAAGTTGGTAGCCAAAATTATGAGCTTATAACTTGAGTTTTAAACCCGTGGAAAATTTGTATGCTCTTGGAATTTCTCTAGGAAGACCATGTTTTTTCAATACTCTCTATGCTCTTCAAATCCCATTTCAAAATCTACACCCTTCCTCTGAAATCCCTCAACACAAAAACACCCCCCCAAAGAAACCTATAGGATACCCATAGCAACATTGTTGGGAGTTGTTTGAGTGGTGAAATATAACATGGGGTTTGGTTTTAAAAAGAGAGAACCTAAAAAACCTTCCAAAATATATGGGATCCCTTAGGTAGTTGAAATATTTCATAGGAATCATTGATTGGAATACTTTAACATATTAAGAGGTTTTTATGATGAGATTGCAACAAAATTTTCCTTAAATTTTCATAACATCAAGGGAAGTATTCCATTACTATATCCAAGGTATTATAAATTTGTTTTTATGAGGCTACCATAATAAAAGTTTCAATCTTTCCCATGGGATAAAGAAGAAAGACAAGAAGCCACCAATGCCAAGAAGCTTTTCTTCATAATCCATGAAGAACCAATGTAAGACCATAATTGTGTTAAGAGGTAAATTATTCTTGAGCCATGGCCTGAGGTGACCTACCACATCCTTAAATACATTTCAAGTGAAGGAATTTTAAGTGTCTTTTATTCCTATCATTTTATACTCCACCAATTGAGGAACCTCTCCCACAAAAAACTAGAATAAATCCTCAAAATACCTTAGTTCCTACTATACTGTTTGAAGGAGATGAGCACAAAAGTAAAATGGGATAGGAAGGAATCATTGGAACACCATGGCCTTATCATGTTTATAGTCTATGAGGCCTTGGGAAACTTGGAAGAAAAATTCTCATGGGAATACTTTGTGGGTATGGATAGGTAGGTGTTTTTGGATGCACATGAAGCTTTGAAAGAACAAATTCCTATAGAAGGAAGAGGAAAATATCACAAGTCACTCCTAATATTGTAACCCACCTTTATAACTCCATATTTATCATTGAGGACTCTTCTAGTCCTACATATAATCCACAAGGGGAGGAAAAACACCCCAAGAAGAGGAAACACCAAGGGAATAAAATGCACTAGAAAGTATCCTCCTACACCACACTTTGCTAGAATTAGAAAGGGTAAAGGTAAAGTCCCTTCAATGGAAGAAGATGGTAGAAGAGAAAGACAATAAAGGAAATAAAAAAGATGCCAATAAAAAGGAGACATAGCAACATATCCAACACCTATAGGAGAAAAAATTATGAAAATGCAGGGAACAAACCATAGTAAGAAGTTGATGTTGGAAAACTAATCATTGAAGAAGGAACTAGAAGAAACCAAAAAATCACTGGTTGTTGAGAATTATAAGGTAGATTTTATGGGAATATTCCTGAAAAAGACAACTCAATTCTCTTAGGAAGTGATGAATTGTATCCACCTAGCCAAAGTGTACACATTGTTCCTTAAGGAATAGTGATACAAAATTTAGATAACCATCCTAGAACAATAGGTTGGTTTCACCATTGATACCCCTAAGGAATTTTTGGAAATGTACCAGGACAATGGTATATAAGAGAAGCCCAGACTATGTGAATTCTACTTACACAAACTTACCCTCTCTCTCACTCCTACAAATGGAGTCCCAATACATATGTAGGTGATGTCCAATTAATGGATTTGGAATATTGGTTGAGAAATGAGAAGATTAGATTGGTTGATCTAAAGAGGTATAGAGAAGATGAGCTCCATATCCCTCTCTAGATTAGGGATGTGGTTCCCAAGCTTAAGGATATATTGGCCATACATGACACCATTTCTACAAATCAATATGTTACCCCAATATGGGAATATAAACAATTATATGCCATGTCACATATTAAAGACACCTTGATACTTCTAGGATAAGAGGAATCCAAATATTTCCAAAGGATATGGAAGTCCTTGCCCCATGGTCTCCAAACCAAGGAGCCACACTCTCCCAATGCTCTATAGGATGTACTCTTTAGGATGCCCTTGTACAAATAAACAATGAGGAAATTGAAGGTAAAGTGGGTCAGATTAAGGTTCATCCCCTCTCTTATCCTTAGTCCTGCATCTCTATGTTGATCTAAAATAATGTTCAAGGTCTAAACGATACCATCATGACGATAAATCCTCCTGCATTTTTATAGAGGTGGTACTCATCTTTTAATATAATGCATATTTACAAATACTTGGAAATTGGTAAAATAACTCAACATATCCCCTCATTGATCACAGATGAACATAACATGACTCTTCTCAGACCAATAGTGATAGATGAGGTGGATCAAGAAATTAAGGAAATGCCGACAAGGAAATCCCCTAGACCATATGGTTTCACCACGGATTTCTTCCACCATTGTTGGAACATTGTCGAAGAAGAAGTATGACATATAATTGAGGATTTACATGTCTTATGGGGAGTCCTTCCAACTCTCAATTCTACTTTTCTCACCCTCATCCCCAAGGAGGAGCAAGTCACTCACCTGAAAACGTTTTGTCCAATCACTCTGTCAGATCTTGGAGAGTGTAATACTATCTCATGACTTAATACACTCTCTAAATTCCACTCGCATCCTTGGTATGATAATCAAATTAGATCTTTCCAAATATTTCGATAAGATCAGCTAGAAATACATGAGATCCCTTCTTCTTGCTTTTGTATTTACTAATGAATGGGTTAAATGGGTTCTTAACCTCACCTCCTCGACATTCTTCTCTATCTTAGTGTTATAGAAAGATTTGCCTCACCCTATGAAAACTTGCACATAAGGCCTTTTTCCATTTCCCTATGCAGACTTAAAGTCCCTTTTTCCAAATCCCAGATCTAAAAACATTATTTTTCCACATATACGTGCCCTACCTATTGTACAACATGTGTATACGCAGGTTGCACCACTACAACTCGCATACATCGAGTTTTGTGATCAAAATTAAAAAAATGGTGTTGGGTTTTCATGTCACATCATGAGATCCATGATCCTTGACCTTCCATATACTAGAAATGCTCCAACTCGACCCTTCAGTTCCACTTGAAGGCTACAAATGGTTCAAATCCGAGCTATGGAAAAGAGGAGAAGAATTCAAATTTGAGAGCAAAGTTGCTCTGGAGAAATTATTCACTTCATATTGAGTCTGCATCCCTTTGTCCTTTTAAGTATGAACACATTGTTCAACCCCCAAGATCTTCCCTACATGATTGAGAACTCCATTGTCTCTCTTATATGATATTTCCTTTGGTGGAGGATTGAAGTGGTGGAGGCCCAGTTGGAAGGGACTTAGTTTCTCAGTTCTGAACTGTGCCGACACAAAAGTTTGTAATTCATTCACTTCTGCTGATTACATTTTAATAGAAATACTCTTTTCTTGTCCAATTTATATCTTGAAAATATTTGAATTGTTATTCCATGACCGTATTTGTTATGAATGTTGATGGATTATGCTATTGAATGTGCTAACATTATATATTATCACCATATGCTTGCATTTCTTAGTTGTTGAGGACAATTTGCAGGTTTATTTCTTTGATTCAAGTGCTCAACGATGGACTTCATCGAACGTTTGGATGAGGTAGGCCTTTTATCTTGTCTTGCTAACATATTTGTTTATATTTTATACCTGGGATTATAGTTTATTTCTGCAGTCATTTCCTTCTATTATGGTTTACCCCTAGTCATAGAGATATTTTCCTCATAATAGAAATGGCGACCATACTGGGGATATAATCTTCTTTTTCAGGGTTTGGAGTGTTTTTATCCTTAGATTTCTCTCGTTTATATTGAGTTTCTTGTCGTATGACTGCTTGATAACCTCTGTTCATTCCAAGTCTAAGTTTCTTAGCCTCCTCCTTAGCCTGGCTTTTTTTTCACACATATATGAGGGTTTTTCTTGATAGTCGCGTAAATACACATCTTGTCCTTCTGCAAGAGGTGTATATACATGCTTTTCCCCTGGACAGTCGCGCACATCACCCTTTTTTTCTTGGTTGTTGGGTTTGATGATTGCTGGGTAGGTTTTGATGGTTGTTGACTCTTCTTGGGTCTCTGTTATGACTGTTAAGTGTCTATGGAATGACAAGAAACCTTTCTTTGGTTGAATTTTTGGGCGGTTCCTTTCTGATCATCCTTTTCATTTGATTGTCCTTGCATCTTGGGATGGGTGTTTGCTTCTTTATATCCTACTCGGTTTGTCTCTGTTTACGTACATTAGAGTTTTTTTTATCAAGTTGTTGTTTAGTCCTTGCATTTTCATTCTTTTATATTGAAAATACAAAAATATTAGGCATTTTACATTGCTGGCATTTGATCTTTTGAGTCATTCTCATTGATATTAGTACATGTAAAGAAAGATTGCATTTTATTTGGAATTGCATAACTAAATTGAGAATTGCAGTTTGAAAAGCATATCATTTATTGGGAATTGAAGTTAGGACTTTGCATTGTATTCATATTCATTTGTTTTACTTGCTGAGTCATAACATCACTAGTTTCACGACCACACCTTTTTGAGTAAGAAAGGCCACTAAAAGTAATGCTATAATTTAAAATTGATTAGTAATGATTTTATTTTTCTAGGGTGCACAAACTAGCTTAGGATTTAGAGCCTTGGAATAGGATTTTGTGAGTAAACTTCTCCAAGGCTATTAAATCAACATATGTGTTTGACTAAGGGAGTGGAGAAATCCATTGTATAATTGGTAATATCAGAAGGCTCTACTTAAACCGGATTTAAGCACGAGGTCGCGTGAGGTTGTTTGAAGGGATATCCCCCTGATACCTTCTTAGTGTCAGATATATTTCTGGGGATCTATTCATATATGGGGATCTTGATAGTACCTTTACCTATGTGAGAGGTAGTGCTTTCGAGGTTTCAGAATTTGTTACCTTGACCATACGGTGGACCTAACTTATGAATGTTCACCTGTGCATCAATTATATCTTGGTTGCTTAGTTTCTTGAATTAGGTACCACTTAGCTTACTTGCAGGGGTTATTTTGCAGGTACCCTGGGTCAGATAAGGGTCAGATAACACATAGCCGGGGGGATTTGACCGACTAGTTGTTAAGGCCATGAGGGCCCTTATAAATGATCTGATACCTTCGATCTTTAACAGGGAGTCTCAGGCCCCTCTTGGGCAAGGCATACCTACTTTAGGGAGGGAGGCCCCTTTTAGCCACTCTATCTTGTTTGTGTGCATATTATCCTTTTGATTTTATTTTTGGTGTGCTCTTTGATTATTGGTTGACCTTAAGATTTTATATGTGCCTTGAGTTGTCATTATCATGGATAGTGGAGTTCCTTTGGCTCCCTCCTTTACTGCTACCTCCCCCATGAAATTCACTTATTTCATGGGGACGAGTCTGTCCACTTTTCATAATGGTATGCAACATTATGACACTCAGTCAATGCCTTGGGTCTCTAATAATTTTCCTCATGGTATGCCAAACATGCCTTCATCCTTTCCATCATCTCCCTTGCTTACTTATATGAATCCTAGTTTCAGATTCGGGGGCATGATGGCTCTATAGTCTACATCTTCATTTGATAGGAGTAATGTCCCTCAACCAACTCTCACGGTGGGAGGTTGGAACCTCCCTTCTTACAGATCCAATCCTGACTTCATCCTTCTAGGAGCCAGTGCTCAAATGGGCGGTTATTCTACTTATTACACCCCATCCATGTATCCTTCGTCCGCTATGAAATTTCCCATGAACACTCTACCCATCGAGGGTCCCTATATGTCCTCTGTTATTTCATACGAAGGGAATCAATTTTTTGATACAGGATACCCCCTTCACAGGACCCCTTCACATGGGGGAAACATATATCCTCACTTGAATAATCCTTATCATGATTTTGTCTCTTTGCAGACATCTGATTTAGTCATGATGCCTATAAAAAACTATATGGATCAATTAGGCTGAGGATACTACCTTTCTGGACAGGGACATGGTGTAAACTAGGACCCTTCTTGACCTGCAATGTCTCAAAACCAGTCTTTCCCGGGACCTTGGTCTCAAATGCAACAACCAAGCGTCGCCACTAGTCCAGTCAGTGCATGCCATAGTGGCATTATATCACCAACCTCTACTACTCATGTTGGAGATTGGTTGATAACCTCTACAAGTCATGTTGAATACCTGCAACTAGCCACTGCAAGTCATGCTGGGGGCATAAGTCTAGTCACTGCTAGTCACAATGCACTTTCATCACCAACCTATGCTATTCATGTTGGGGATTTTTCACCAGCCACTGCAAGTCATGTTGGGGGCATTCATACAATTGAAAAGCCTAGACGTGTAATATGTAAGCCAAATTTCCTTTATAGAATTTTCAAAGGAGATCACCTTACTTGTTTATGCCCTGCTAGTACTGTGGTACTAGAAGCATGGTCCTCACCTAGGGGCCCTTCGGGTTCTGAGTCATCTTTAGTTTCCCAACACTTTGTTTCTCCTTTGATCGACACGAAAATCATGTCGATATAATCATCACCTGACACCACTCCTATTTTTTAGGGTGGTGCATCTCTTGGACTTGTTGTCTCACATCCTATTCAGCCAATGGTTGAAGAAGTGGTCGTACCAATGCAATCTCTGGTCAATCCAACTCTTCCTTTGGACATGAATGATTTTAAGGATGGAAATTTATTTTAAAATGTAGAAACCTTGGCGAATATTACTAATCCTTCATATTCCAACTATAAAATGTTTGCGATATTTTTGTAAAAATATTCTAATTTCTAAGGATTTGATATAGTTTATATAAAATTTTGGCAGTATTTAAGGTAAAATAATTTTATCCTATAGAATTTGGGCGAATCATTTTTAGATAGAAAATCTTCTTTTGGGAAAAACCATGGAAAATTAGCCCATGAGCGAAACTTATCCCCTAAAATCATCCCTACTTTTGGAGGGTGATTGATGTAGGAGCATCGTAAGCAGTCAAGCGAGCGTGAAGGTGGAAGACAACTAGAAGACCACCAACGCACGCTTTGAAATATTTTTGAAACATTAATGTAATAGTTAAAGGGAAGCGTACTTGCATATTGTAAATAGATCTTGAGCAATTGCTCTCATCTGTAGAAGGTTAAGGCATTTATGCGTAGTTAATGAAAGTAGGTAGGTTTGAATCAATAGATTAGACAGTTTAGAGAATAGGAGGGAAAAATGGATATAGACACCCTCACCATTGTATCATTGTAATTGTAAGATGTATCACTAGATCATTAAGCACATTAGCATAGAGAAGAGGAGAGTTGTAGCAGAGAGTTGTAGAGAAGAACCCATGTATAGAAGTTCTAAATTAATATATGAAGCTTTAATTTAGATTTCATGGTGTTATGATGTTTTTTGCTTATACATGGTGAATGGTATTCCTACAATGTTTTTATTCTCTCTATCTATGTGTTTGTTGTTATTATGTGTTGATCGTATGATTTCATGCTAAGTATATGAAGTTTGAGAGAGAGAATGAGTTTCAATTGTTTCTCTTCCTGAGTGAGAGAAGTTCCTGCAAAGAGTGCAGTGAAACATCTGCAAAGAGTGCATTAATGAAGGTACAGAGTTTATCTCTGAAAGGTCAGGAGGGATATCATTGTTCTCATTCCAAAAAAAGTGCAGAAGTAGCACAGGAAGCCGTGCAAGGAGTGCACAGGCATTGGGAGTCTTAGGACTTATCAACAAAAGGAGAGTTGAAGGACTGCTGTTGTGGGGAGTGCACAGAGTCGAAAGATCAAATATCCAGGAGTATTTGAGAAGTTGTCACAAGGAGTGCGAGCAGGAACCCTTTTGGAAGGATTGAGTTTGTGAGGTAAGCTTAGGATGTTGAATTACTGAGAGGGGGGGTGAATCAGTAATAATGTAATTATAATCCTTTTTCTTCAAATGTTATATCAATTTAGAATTATTATTCAATAATGAGCAGTAATAAATAAACAATCACACACATACATAGTACACCAATGTTTTACGTGGAAACCCAAATCCAGAGAAAACCACGGAATTCTTTTTGTTATATGTCTTGAAGAATTACATTCATTGGAAGCACCAACTTCCTTTGTTTTCCAGCTGCAATTGGAAGGAGGCTCCAACACCCTAGTTTCTCAGGCTACAACCTGGGGGAAGCTCCAACTCCCCAAATCTCTGGCTACAACCAGAAGGAGGCTACAACCCCCAATGTTCTCTGGATACAACCGAAAGGTGGCTACAACCACTTGTCCTTGCCCCATCCTGCCACCCTAAAGTAGAAGTAGAATGATGGAACCACTATCACACTATCACTGTGAGATATACCGCTGTAAACCTGTACCAATAAATCTGAACCATGCATCAACCTGAACCATAAACAAGTGCATCAACCATGCACCAACCTGTAATCAACCTGTACCATAAACAAGTGCATCCACCATGCCCCAACTTGTAATCAACCTGTACCATAAACAAGTGCATCCAACCATGTACCAACCTGTAATCAACCTGTACCATAAACAAGTGCATCCAACCATGTACCAAGTAGTTTCCAATTATGTGTCAACTACTCATCAACTATGAATCATCAATATGTACCAACATCATCAACTATACACTTCATGTATGTGTCAACTCATCAACTACTTGTCTCAACCATGTACTCAACATGTGCCACAACCAAAATCCCTCATCAATTTC
>ML778494.1:309717-330531 GCA_009831015.1 Picea engelmannii
CACTTGACCCCACTTTCCTTATTTTAGGGTTGGGTCCACTTCTAATTTCTCCATTAAAATTATTATTGAAATAATTTATTTTGTATTCACTTTGAATTATAATACACTCATCACTTCACTTTATTATTTACCTTTTAAAATCCGTAAACCACTTTGATTACTTTGACCTTTTGGGGCTTCTAGATGACATATGAGGGTCCTCCAAGTTCGTAAGGCCATAACTCTCAAACCGCGAGGAGTTATGTGACGTTCTACATACCACCAAAAATGGAATGACATGTACTATCCATATAGAATAGTATTATCTGAAAATATATCATAACTCATATCGTTACCCATCAAACAAACGTGGGTCCATTACCCAAACCTAGGGTCTCCAACTTCTCATGGCCATAACTCTCTAACCGTGAGGAATTATGTGATGTTCCACATACCACTGGAAATGACATGACAAGAACTATCCATGTAGGATATTTTCCCTAACAAATTCACTTTTCTTCATCTCATTATTCCATAATTAAGCATGGGTTCTCTTACTCCACAAAGCGTCTTCCCGTGAGGGCTTTCACCATAAGGGGACCACTTTGGAGTTCATCCATATTTACTTCTTATCAACCATGAAATAACAATAATGAGTCATATTTACGTCAAACACTATTGGGTCCATTACCCAAACCTTTGTGCTAGAAGTCTTTCTTCAAGGGTTGACATCAATGACAACCAACCTTAATCAACATAGGAGGGATAACGCCTTTGAACTACTTCAAAGGAAGACGAGATTCAAAGTCATCCAGCTGAAGTAAAGTTTAGCAGGGGAGAACTTTGGTTCATTTCACAGAAGTTGTCGAGGAGGAGCGAGCGGTTAGAATTCTCCCAGGAGAACTTCCGAAGTCGTGAGGACCATGAGATCCAGAGAAGTTGAAAGGTGGGTAGGGGAGGACAAATCCATCAGTTGGTATCAGGAATCAACGTGGACCATTGATCACGACCTTTTGTGAGCTGTCAGATTGTTTTGGGGTTTGGGAACCTGAGAGGACAAAGTTTTGAGACCAAGAGTTTTGAACTCTCGGTATCCGAAAGTCTGAAATTACGCTAGCCGTTGGGTCGAAGGGAGGCTTATAGCCGTTGATCCCTTTGGAGATACTATTTTGGAGTTCAATGTTTTGAAGTTCAAAGAAATGGGAGCTTTGCATCTAGATTCATGAAGTCCGAAATCCCGATAAAGTGACACGACTCGTGTGGAAGTCAACTTCAGGGTGACCTATCGGGTTTCAACATTTCGGCATTCGGGAAGACGAGAGGTAAGGGATTATTTGATTCTGAGATTCCCAAAATTGTGAAACACGATAAGGCGTGTAAGAGGAGGATGTGGAAACATTTCGGGGATTCGTCATTTCGGGTTTCGGCAGTTGGAAGGCCGACAAAATCGACGACAGGTATCGTGAAGTCACGAACCCCAAAGTCGGGATTCTTTGATTCTGAGATTCCTAAAATTGTGAAACGTGATAAGGCGTGTAAGAGGAGGATGTGACAACATTTTGGGGATTCGTCATTTCGGGTTTCGGCAGTTGGAAGGCCGACAAACTCGACGATAGGTATCGTGAAGTCGCAAACCCCGAAGTCTTGAATTTGGATAGGGTGCGACACTATTGCACCAAGGGGATTTGAGTTGGCACATGGTGTTTGTAAACACAGGATCAACTCATAAGGACCTGTGGATCAATTGGTTGAAGGTTCCGATAGGGATCCAAAAGATCCACTTCGGCTCAGAGGGGGAGATTTGAATGATCTTGTGAGTGAATCTTGACCTACGGGTTAGGGGTTTGTGTCAGTGATGTGTCCTCCAACCATATCATTAGAATTTCTAGTATTGTACTTTCTGAACAAGCTATAGTTTTACTCTCCCTGAGTACTCTCCCTCCAAGTCTTGGAGAGGTTCCCTTTGAATGGGATAGTCTTGTGGGTTATCAAATTTCTCCTCCCATACCTTTTCAGTTAAGATACGTTCTCTGATATATCATGGAGAAGGTAACCTCCGCTAGCACTTTATCCTTCTCGACTTGGAGAGATTTGGGTTTTCCCAAGCTTGTGTCAACTATTTGTAAGTTGCTAACCTTTCACAAAAATCCTGCATGGGAGCCTTGGCCTCCCCCATGAGATGCCACCTAGAAACCCCCCAACGAGTCTGATTTAAGATCTTTTCCTCATCTAAAAAGTGACAATATTGTCGAGTTAATTTGTCTCTTTCACACTCGTTAATTTTATTTGAAAGGTCATGAGTTTGATTTAAGTTCTTTTATTACTCGTTTCAAAAAGAGAAAATATTGTTGGGTGAACTTATCTCTTTCACACTCGTAAATTGGATTTTAAAGGACACCTATTTGATGCAAGTTTATCCCTTTTTCAAACCAAGTAGACTAAGACTACGAAAAAGGACATCTTTTGGCATTAAGTTTTAATTGCATCTCATTCTCTTGCTTGCAGTATTGAGCCTATTGTTGGTTCTCGCTTTTGCATTATAAGCCTTTCACCTCAACGGTTTGCATCATCAGCCAAGGAGAACCTTTTTTATATCCTTTTCAACTTGACACCCTATACCCAAGAGGAAACATTCCCCCGAGTGTCCATCTCCCGCATGCACCTCCTTGCATTGAGCATAGGTATGCTCCACTGCTGAAACTAGTTTTTCTTACTTGCGACACTCATTTCCTCCTCTATATCACAACATTCATTTGACTATGAAAAAACAAAAAAAAATGGGTGGAAAGGGAATATTATATTATATTGGAAGTAGTCATGTCACCTTTGAACAGAGCACAAAATTTTTGAGTCCACTTGTGATCAAAATTTAGGTTTTAGCATGACCTTAGGAAGCTGAGCTCGTTACAGAGAGTTTACTCCCCTGATTAGTTACTCTTCCAGTCCCTATGGAGATTTTGATTGATGCCTCCTACATCTCAAAGTTTCATCATTGAGTCTATGCTACCAGAGTCTTCCATATGTCTCATTCTCTTGTTCAAAGGATGTCTATCAACCTGTGTCTTCCATTTGTCAGAACTATTGACTTTTCATGTCGGTCATACCATCAGTGTGTCTCAGAATCACATGAATTTGTAGTCTTATCATGCACCCTAGTCCTACTTTCCTCATTGGTAGGTAATCGTGAACCCAACAGTTGACATTTCATCATTGGTCATTGACTGGGTGGTTTCCCTTGTGTTTGACGACAAGACATCTATTCACACATTGGGATTCATGTAGTCTCTTGGATGCCATTAGCCTTATTGTTAGTTTCCTCTCCTTTTTCAACAATTTTCCTTATTATCTATTATTCATAGGGTCATTTTCATGTATTTCTTGCATCTGACACACGTGAAAGATGCACAGGGTCATTGGTTCATGAACATGTTCTTCATACGATTTTCCCCAAATCATCAAGCTACTACTTTGTCTCCTTCCATCGAATTCAACTCATCTATTTTGGAGATGAGACCTAGAGTCCTATGAGTACCTAGAAGCTTGCATTCATTAGTGGTAGGTTCTCTCGCCATCAAAAGTTGGGAATACATCAATGTCTCATGATCGATGGATTCTTCAACTATTCGACCCTGACACCTCTATTCACACTTGTAAGAATGTACTCGATTCCTTGATACCTACATTCATTATCGGTAGGATGTCTTGCATTTGTTAACGATATACCTTAATGACCGGTAATCAAACTAAGTCTCATTGTGTTCGACCTCAACTCCTTTATTCACACAATGTAGACTTACACCTTTGGTGGATTGTGTAGAATACTTGAAGACATCAGTTCATAGTCGCAACTTTCCTGAGTTGTTTCTACCTTTCATTAGACCAATACCTATATGAATTCAGTGATCATGGGAGATCAGATTGTACTCCATTGTATACATATATCTTCATATTTATTTTGAGACTGGTTTTACCAGGCCTTGTTCATGACTATGACATCCTGTGGCATGTAGCCACCTTTGTATTTCCTATTCATAGATATGGACAACTGTTTGGTATATTTTTCACATGGATCTGTAGTGTAATTCAATTTTTCATCCATGTGTGCAAAGTTAGTACAAATTATAATAGTCTCATGAGAAAATAGTTCTTCCAAATAGGCCCCCATTACTCCACTTCTGGGTCTTATAATTTATTTCGGCCATCGCAGATAATCCTATGAGCTAACACATTAGGGGGCATATGTTATAGAAAGATTTTCCTCACCCTATGAAAACTTGCACAAAAGGCCTTTTTCCATTTCCCTATGCAGAATTGAAGTCCCTTTTTACCAATACCAAAGCTAAAGAAATTATTTTTCCACATCTACGCACCCTACCTATTGTACAACATGAATATACGTAGGTTGCACCACTATAGCCTACGTACATCAAGTTTTGTGCTCAAAATTAAAAAATGGTGTCTGGTTTCGATGTCACGTCACAAGATCCATGATCCTTGACCTTCCATATACTAGAAATGTTCCGAATAAACCCTTTAGTTCCACTTGAAGGATACAAATGGACCAAATCTGAGCTATGGAAAAGAGGAGAAGAATTCAACTTTGAGAGCAAAGTTGCTCTAGAGAAATTATTCACTTCATATTGAGTCTGCATCCCTTTGTCCTTTTAAGTCTGAACAGATTGTTTATCCCCCAAGATCTTCCCTACTTGATTGAGAACTCCATTGTATATCTTATTTGAGATTTCCTTTGGTGGAGGATTGAAGTGGTGGAGGCCCAACTGGAAGGGACTTAGTTTCTCGATTCTGAACTGTGCCGACACCGAATTTTGTAATTCATTCACTTCTGCTGATTACATTTTAATAGAAATACTCTTTTCTTGTCCAATTTATATCTTGAAAATAATTGAATTGTTATTCCATGGGCGTATTTGTTATGAATGTTGATGGATTATGCTATTGAATGTGCTAACATTATATAATATCACCATATGCTTGCGTTACTTGGTTTTTGAGGACAAGTTGCAGGTGTATTTCTTTGATTCAAGTGCTCAATGGTAGACTTTATCGAACATCTAGACGAGGTAGGCCTTTTATCTTGTCTTTCTATCATATTTTCTTATATAGCATACCTGGGATTAGATTTGATTTTTGCAGTCATTTTTGTCTGTTGTGGTTTACCCCTAGACATAGAGAGATTTTCCTCATAAAACTTAGTCAATGGGGTCCTCTCTAAAATGTTTTCCCCATCCTTAGGTATCCACCAAGGAGATCCTCTTTCCCCCTTTCTTTTTGTCATTATGGTAGAATGTTTAAACTGCTACATAAAATATTCCATTGTAGATGGCTCTCTCCAGGGTATTTCCCTGCATGGAATCCAACCTTCTATTTCTCATAGACAATTTGTGGATGATACCATGATGATGGGAAGACCCACAACTAGAGAATCCATCAAAATATGCAGCATCCTAAGCGATTTAAATGAAGCCTCGAGTATCTCTATAAATATGGATGAGTCCCAAATCTTATTTTTCAACACTATCGTAGAAATTAGACCCATATAGCTTGCATTCTTAGCTTCTCTCAGATCTCCCTTCCATCCAAATATCTTGGCATCCCCCTCATAGACAATTCCCTTTGCAACAATTCTTGGGAAACCCTCATCGACTCCTTGAAACAACATCTTATCTCATGGAATTTTTGTTCACTCAACTTGGTTGGTCATTTGGTGCTCCTAAAATCTATGCTTCAAGCCATCCTGACTTACCTCTTCTCGACTCTTGATACCTAGAAAGATATGATTAAATCCATTCAAAACATTCAAATAAATTTCCTTTGGCAGGGAAATAAAGAAGGACAAAAATGGGGTTTGGTGAAATGGGAGACTCTATAGAAACCAAAGCTATTGAGAGGTTTGGGACTAAGTGACTCCTTTCTGCTAAACAAGGTCATGGGAGCTAAGATATGGTTGAGATGGTTAAATCCCCTAAGTGACCTCTAGTGCAGATTATGGAGACATGAATACACTCTAGGAATAGAGGAATTAAAGATAATTAGGTGGAATGAGAAGCTCAATGGTTCACTCATATGGAACACCACATGGAAAAATCGCTCCCTAGTTCAAGAGAAAGTGTTCCTGGAAATCATAGATGGTCAAGAGGCACTATTTTAGTCTAACTCTTGGTAGCAATTGCAACTGCTTCAACAAAAGGAGAATATGTAGGACATCCACCTTCTCATGGAGCACAATAAAGGCCTCCGAGTTGTAGATTTTTGGAAGGATTCCTCCTCCGTTAATATATGGAGGGAATGCAAAACTACTCGAAGGGATCTTAGAATTCTCTTGGAATGTAATCTGGGCCCATGTTAGGATGAGGAAACTCTTAGGAAAATCTGCATTCTCCATGGGACAAATATTCTTCATTGGGGACACTCATCACGAGGATTCTTCTCTATAAAAGAATCATATTCTTTCAAGGATCATTTCCACCTTATCCCCAAAGAATATATCTAGAGAAAACTTTGGAAGGCCAAACTCTGACCCAAAGAAAGCACCTTCCTCTAGCTACTGGTTCAAAATCACATTCTCACCTAGGGTAACCTCAAAAATCATGGTTTCATTGGTCCATAAGTCTGTCCTCTATGCTTCCAACATGAAGAATCAATGGATCACCCCCTCAAAAAATTCCCATTTAGTTCTCTCCTATGGGATCAAGTTGCTCAAACAATGTGTACTTCTGACCGTCATCATGAAAACATCATTACCACTATTGAAATATGGAGATTCTCATCCTTCAAAAACCCCATTTTAAATAGAATTTGGAAATATCTCCTTATTTTTTTGGTTTGGAATATCTGGAAGGAAAGGAACCACACAATTTTTCACTCCGAAAAATCTCCTGAGTCCAAAATCTGGATCATAATATATGAAAGTGTGCAAGAAATAGTTAGAATTAAAAAATGGTCAGAGGAGGGTTTATCTTGTGAGCCTAATGAGAAATCCATCTTTCTCAGCTAGTATCTTGGTCCAAATTCAATTCCTATCTCAAATATCTCCCGCCCCCCTTCCATGCTATGTTCAACCTCGTGGCAAAGGCCCCCTCTAGGATTTCTTAAGATTAACTTTGATGGTGCCTCTAAAGGAAATCAAGTCCTACGGGCTTCGACTGCATTTTTCAAGATGAATATGGGAACATTCACAATACTCTTGTTGAATCCTCGATTATGATACTAATAGCTTGGCAGAGCTCTGAGCCCTTCTCAAAGGTATTCATGCCTCTTCTCAGTTGGGTTTTCATCATATCATAGTGGAAAGTGATTTGCAAATCATTATTTCTTTGTTCTCTAAGATCTTGAATGGTTTTGATCATGCAAATATCTAACCCAGTTGGAGAATTCTATGAAATGTGGAATTTCTCAAATCATTGTTGTTGCTTCATCTTGTGCTCATTCCCTCTCATGTCCATTGAGAGGCCAATAAAATTGTGGATGAATTGGCAATTGTTGGGGTCAATTATTGTGACCAGGACTTGATTTGTGAGGAAAGTCAAAGGTCTAAACACCCTCTACTTCTGGAATGTATAGATATGGCTCGGTTGGAGGGTGTTCCCCCACATGGGGTGTTATTATGAACATTATGATCATACGATGGATGGCCCAATGAGTCGACACTTGGAGTTCCTCGATCCTCTCAATATTGGTGGCTGACGCATGTTTTCATCAGTAGGGCATGCATATCATCCAATGCCTCATACAATAAGGTATGATGGCGGTTTTATTTTGAAGTCTTGGTACATATATCATGAATGGTCTTTATGTTGTGGTGGAGGACACAATTAATGTAAAGGATAGTCCTATGGGCACCCTCAAATTTTGTAAGACCTCAATTAGGATGGAAAGCATAAATTCTAGAGGAAGAAGTGGCCTTTTGGCTATCTCCATTGTGATTTCCTCTACTTCACATTAAGACCGGTTAAGACTTGTTCATTTCTTTAGATTCATCTTCCTTGGCAGTATGCCTCGTGAAATAGGCAAGGTGCATAGAGGAAACATAATTTTTTGTAGATTTAGTGGTAGACATCATAGTCCTCTCCAATGGATAGTGATGCTGACAATGCACATCAAAAAATGGACCCGAGTTCACTAGAGGGGGAGTCGCATGACATCCAGAATGAGGTAGAGTCATGGAGCTATGTGGTGGAATGGGAGGATTTTCCACCAAAAATTGAAAAAGGAAATGTTGATGCTCCCTTGTCTATTTGTGTGATTGAGATTAAGGATACACTGATCACATATGCACCTCTAGTGGGTGGTGAGGGATCCTGGTTCCATGAGGTAGGTAAACATTCCCATCAACAAGTTGAGGAGGACCAAACTATGTGGTCTTTCTTGGACCACTTACAACTTATCTTTGAGCTGAGAGGTGAAATGGTAGACCAAAAGTTTCAGCAAGAGATGATGGAGAGGAAAATCGACTCGTTCTTTGAAATGTGATCAAATGCCCAAAAACATGAGCAATATCAAGCACAACCTCTCTAGCACATCATTTCCCCTATATGACCTGATCCTTCCAAGCATGATTACTAAGGAAGTCCACCCAACATATGTTTTTTCTTTTAGATTAAGCTATTAACTCTTGTTTATATCTATAGTTTATTTCAGTATAACTCTTTATTTGTTATGATCATTTTGGGTTTTAGTTTGGACAATCTATAGACAAACTATGATATGTTTTTAAATTTTGGGCCCTAGGGCATGCTTTTTCAGATAATAAGGCTTTGGTGATTGGGTTGGTTTCCTTTGTTGGAATCCCAAGCAACAGGACCCCTGGAATGCATTCTGATTTTTGGTAATAAAAGGTAATACAATAGACTATCTTACAAAAAAATATAATACATATTTACAAGGAATGTTATAAAAGACTAAAATTTTAAAGAAATAAATATTCACACATAAAATAACGAGAAAGGATGAGGCTTGTTCATAAATGAATATTTACAATATTATCCAAGACTATAAACCATTAAAGTGATAAATTTTAAAGGACTACATTTCCATCATAGCATCATCAGAGTAAAACACATCATTGGGTAGAATAAGAAATATAGTCCAAATTTGTAGAGAAATTAACATGATATTTTCAATTAAAACTCAAAGAGATTTTGATAGTCACATTTATTGAAATATTATGCTTAAAACTCAAAGCCAAAGAAATCACTAGACATCTTCCCTGAATAGTTCCCATGGGATCTTAAAAAATACACAAATATTTATAAAAAAGTCAGTAATATTCTTAAAAATAAATTCATTCGTACTAAATGGACTGGGATGGGGCTCCCGTGGACCAATAATAAAAGAAATACCTGGAAGAAAGAAAGAATACACAGTTAGAAATCAAAGTTTGGTTTTCATAGATTATGAAACAAGAAAATACAAGTGATTACTAATTGGGAAGAGAAGGAAGTAAATACATAACAATGTGAATACTTGACTTACTATGATTGAAAAATCCATGGCTTCATTTCCTTGGTGAGATGCCTTTTGTAGAGTGTTCAGCTGGATGTTCCTTAATGGTAGTAACTGATTTTTGCTAATCTAGTTCAATTATTTTGATCAATGCATTCTTTAACCATAGTTGTGTGTACTCTTGCATGGGAGAAACCGTTGTTTTATGTTTAATTATTATATCAAACAATTTGTTTTCAATATCTTTAAAATAAAAATTTAATAGGTGAAGTGTGTCTTCAACATCTTCATTTTTATTCACGTAGTGGATCAACCACTTTTCCACTTCTTCTTTCGAATATTCATTTCAGACGTTGAATTCACCCTCCTATGAAATCTTTAGGGAATCCAAATATTCTTGTAACTGGTCCTTAGAAAGAAATATTGAATCCATTATTAGGTGTGGGCCCTTCAACTCTTTTGTTAAATCAACAAGCTTTAATAGTACACCACTTCTTTTTGTATTTATTGTATCACATTCAACACATGTTTCTCTTAAACACTTGATCATTTTCAACCAACATGCATTTATTTGTCTTAGTCAAATTCCAGAAGGGAGGTTATTGTCTCTTCTATGCACATAATTCATATTTTAGACTTTAGTGGAAAAAGTACCAACAACTTCCTTATAAAAATGCTCATCATTTTCCGAGTCCTTTTGGAGATATTCCTTCAAGTTTAGAATCCTTCAAGAGAGTGTATTCGAACTAGTGGCTAGTTCCCATATTTGAAGAATCAAGGAAATTATCTTCTTAATGTTATCTCCAATGTACTTTAGGATAGCTATCGATAAGCTTGAGGTGCTTCTTAATCTTGAACTAGACTCTAGTATGTCTTCTATACTACTAAGTGGTCAGATGGAAACAATTGGCTTAGTAAATAAGGGCCTTGGCAATAAAGTATTCTCTAGTTCATTTACTCTCTCAAAATATGGCTCTCCTTTTCTATTTCATCAATTGAATATTTTAGGGATTTCCCTGTGGCTTCATGGAATTTCTTAACTTTAGAGGGTCTTACCCCTTGAATATAAATTTATGAATTCCATTTCTCAACAAATCTCTTATTTTGCAAACTAATTTTCTCAATAAACAATTTCTTTGAATTTTTATTGAAGGCCATGTGGTGGAGTGCGACATAATCCTCTTAAAAAACTACTAGCTTCTAACAAGCCAATTCCTCTGTTATTTATCTATTCTCAATCAATCTATGCTCAACCCATTCAGGTTCTCATATTATGACATCAACTTCCATGTCCATAAGTTTAGATTCAAGTATGTCTTATCCTACCTTTTGAACTATTTCACTTTTCCTTTTGGGATGTACAAGGATTGTGTGTGATTTTCAATATCACCTTTAGAAGGGTCCTTGTCCTCTCCATTGCCAGAATTTACAAAATGGGAATTCCTTTGTTCTTAATTGTTTACTTGAGTCCTATTATTTATTGATGA
The DNA here is from genome assembly GCA_009831015.1 of Picea engelmannii. NCBI lineage: Eukaryota > Viridiplantae > Streptophyta > Pinopsida > Pinales > Pinaceae > Picea > Picea engelmannii. Next base: position 320,646 of record ML778494.1, read on the forward strand.
GCTTCTTTGTGAAAAATTAGGCGAGATGGGGTTAGGGATACCACTCTTCATGGTTCTTCCATTTTGTTTGTACTAGTCATTTGTACCGACCATGGTATTAATATCATCATGATTTTTTTAAAGAATGGATTCCATAGTGTTTTGATTATCCCATCCTCATTTTAATTGAGTAGATTTGATAAATCATGAACCATAGCCAACTATAAAAATGTGTGTCGTAAATAATTCATCAAGGTAGAAGCATTGAATTTCAGGAATTTCCCTCAATTTAAAGTTATCAAAATGAACAAGAAATTTATCCAAATGAAATATATTTTTAAAAGTGATCTCTCCAATTCTCCATGGTAGTGAAATGAATTGATTTTTTCTCTTTTCATTGAAGAAATGTGCCCAAAATTTGTATTGCTTGCAAAATTCAATTGTAAATAATTTGTTGGATACATAAAAAGGTAATAAAGAAGGTTTTCCCTGAAAACCGTAGAGTCTAATGTAACTGAAATCATTGAGATTTTCAAAAAATCCTTTCCCTTCTAGAAAGAAACTGCTTGTATCGACAATATAGGTGTGTTTTGGCAATGAACTAACTTCTTAAAGGAATATAGAAAGGGAATTTTGTACCTTATAGAAATGGTATGGATCGTTGTGCTTCTAAAGTGCAGTATACCAGAATCGAATTGGATCCTTGCTAAAATCCACATTTTATGCTTGAGGCATGTGTTTGAATATGTGACAGTAGGAAATTGAAAAAATTAAATAAGAGCTCATAAATAATTTTTTGGTCTTTTGAAAGTTTCCTAGTTGAAAAGAAACTTCACTCATGATAATATGAACCCATTCAAAGAGGGAATCCTCATGAATTGAGTGGTGAAGAACATATAACACATATTTTAGGATAGTAGCCATGGACTCTTGTCCAATGATTATGGAAAACAACCACACAAACTATTTATATGGGTATTTAAGAGAGCATACCTCTAGTTGGGTAGAGTTTCCAGAATAACCCAATGACTCTATGAGAAAGTTATCAAAGATATTTGTTCCTCCATGGTTGGAATTTAAGAAAGAATCGACTTTAGAGATTTTGAACATCATTGTAGGCTCTGGGAGCCTAAGCATTATCCTAAAAACCATTGGTTCTAAAGAAAAATGTGTCCTTCCTTGTAATCAAATTGTTCTCTTCTCCATATTGAACTTATCTATGCACCAAAGCGCTAATTATTTAAAATCCAACACTTCCAACATACACCTGGCCAATTCAATCCCATAAATCCAAACTTTGTTTGAACTCCTTTAGGTGAAAGTGTTGAGTACCATTTTAATGCTTCATACCACTAGAATGAATGGTACTCTCATCCAATTTTATTAATAATTTCTGGAAAACAAATTTATTTTTTCTTACTTAACATACTTAGTAGAGGTTAAATTGAGTGAATAGGTGGTGTTTATGTCGAAGAAAGAATTTACAACGAGGATTTGATTTCTTACTAAATTCTCCATGTATTTCTTTAATATCACATGTTGTATCACCTAGTTCAAAATTGTTAATTACATGATTTAATTTGAATTTAAACAGGGGATTTTATGAGAATCACATTATTTATAAAGATATTAATTCACAATGTTTGATAGCTAATGTGGTGGTAGGATCATAAATTATCTTGGGGAATGTGACCACGTATTGGATAAATGAAAAATGGTAAAGTATGTAAGTGTAAAGTGACTGATGTAGAATGAGTTTTGATAAATGTGGGTTTTGTGGGTTATGGGATACGAGAGATGAAAAGGTATAAAAAAGGGGAAATCCCACATTTTCAATCGAAAACAATCTAAGTGTCTTAATAGTGAATTTTTTGTGTGCATAAATACATGGGTAATTTTGGAGTGGGTGGAAGTGCGGGGTGCAATTTTGTGGGCTGCAGACCTTTTGAGAAATTAGTTACCCTCGTAATGGTAGTCTGAAAAATGTAAGAAATGTCTAAGTATAATAAGTGAAGAATGGGTGTTATGGAAAAAAAGATAAGTGTTGGGAATTCAGACTTGCAGACATGCAATACCATGGAATCATGATGACGATGTGCAATTCTCTTGCAACCCAAAAATTAGAAAAAATGACTAAGTGTGGGATATACAAGACAATGAATATGACCAAAAGAATTTAAGCTATGATCAATGTGTTAAAACAAGATTTGCCTCACCCTATGAAATCTTGAAGACAGGGCCTTATTCCATTTCGCTATGTAGACTTATTTTCCCTGAATAATGAATCCAGAGACAAAAATAAATATTTTTCCACTTGTACGCACCTTACACATTATACAACACGTGTATACGTTGGTTGCTTCACTACAACCCAAGTACATTGGGATTTGTGCCAGAAAATAAAAAATAAATGTCAGGTTTCCATATCACGACAGAATATCTCTGATCCTTGGCCTTCCATATACTGGAAACTTTCTGAATCAACCCTTCAGTTTCATTTTCAATGCTATAAAGAAGGCAATTCTAAGCTAGGGAAAAGGGAGAGAATTCAACTTTGAGAGCAAAGTTACTCTAGAGAAATTATTACTTCATTATTGAGTCTGCATCCCGTTGTCCTTTAAGTCTGAACACGGTGTTCAACTCCCAAGATCTTCCCTTATTGATGGAGAACCTCTTTGTCTCCCTTATATGAACTTGCCTTTTGTGGAGGATTGAAGTGGTGGAGGCCCAGTTGGAAGGAACTCATTTTCTTGGTTCCGAACCGTGTTGATACAGAAGTCTGTAATGTTTTCATTTCTGCTAATCATTTATTAATAGAAATACTCCTTTCCCTTCCAATTGATATCTTGCAAATATATGTATTATGATCCATGGGAATGTTTGTTTTGAATATTAATGGATTATGATATCTAATGTGCTAACCTGTTATATTATCATTATATGCTTGCTTTGCTTGTTTGTTGAGAACTTGTTGCAGGTATAAAGCTTTGGTTTGAAGTGTTGAACGATGGACATCATCAAATGTTTGGACGATATAGGCCTCTTTCTTACCTCCTTTTCACATTAATTTATATATCATATGTTGGAATTGAGTCGATTTCTACTGTCACTCCTGTCTGTTGTGGTTCACCCTAGCCATAGAGAGATTTTCCTCGTAACAAAATGCATGTTGATCAAAAGTATAGAAGTCTTGTACGAAGAGAAGGAGAAGGAGGAGTGGAAATAAGTAGAATACTCTATAGGATTTTAACAACCAGGGGCCATTACTAAATTTATTGCATGGAACATTAGAAAGATAATAAAGGATCAATTAAAGGAAGGACAACAAAAATAAAATGAAATGCTATATTTTTCTTGGTTCACAAGGATGTGCAAGTTTTCAAGTTGGGGGCTGATGATGGGCCTCCACATTTCTATCCTAGAGGTCCATCAATAGAAATTCTCATCCATTTTTGTAGATATATAACATATCTCTTTAACTTGACTAATAGATAAATTATGGTTTTTGTAGTTAATTAACGAGTTGATTGAGATTGTTGATTAGATGGATTTTACACTTATGATCATGCTTCTTTTCTTGGTACCACATCAATGTGGTAGTTCAAATAAAAAAGGATCCAATGTCCCAACACCTTGAGAAAAAAAAGGAATATTGTCTCCTCACCTACCTCCATGTCGCTACCAAGGATTAAAGAAGATACTCCAGCTCATCTCCTTGAACTCAAATTCCAGGGAACCAACAGACATCCACCAAAGTACTAGGATCCTCATCCAAGAAGCATTGGAGAGAAAATACCTGAAACCCCTTATTGATTGAAGGGAAAAACTCATTGTACATAGTAGTATAAATACATCCTAGGGACTATCCCTAAGAGGAGAGACTAGTCTTGTGAAATTTTTTGTAAATTACCATTTTTCCTACAAAATTTTGAGAACTTGGAGCCCAACTCCATTATTGTATTATTTTTTGATAAATCGATGAATAATATTCATGTTTCTTCTCATTAGTTTTATTTAAGGATCCTTGTAGTACTTCTTGTGTATGGTCCACTCAAGAGGGATCAAGGACCCTTCTTCATTTTTTACTTTTATGTTTTCGCATTCTTAGATTAATATTTTGTTTTTATGAATTAATTAGCATGCTAAAACTATAAATTTATTGGTCAAATACAATTCAACCCTATTTCTTGTAGAACAGTTTTAGTCCTATGGAAGTTGTTTGAATTACTTTTCTTATCATTAGGACTTCATTCCAAGATTATTAATCATGGTTTTCTGATAATAGATAATGTTGCATCATTTTTAGGAAAGAATAACAAGTTGTGTGTATTTTTTGGAAACTTTCCTATAACCTATAGGTTTTCCTGTAGGTCTGTTACAGTTCTTGTAGAATAGCACAACTTCACTTTTTATTGAATTTTCACTCAATAATTGATGCCTTCTAGGTGTACAAATGATGGTATCGGGCTATGCTGCTTTGTAAGGGGTTAGGAGATTTTTTAAAAGTCTTAAATATTTATGCAATATATTAATTTGAATTTATCAAAGTAATATATTTTATGGAATAGTTCAATTACTCTTCTTTCAACCTTCTTTATGAAATAGTTTAGTCAATAATACTTTGTTTTCAATGTTATGCAATAGTTTCTTTTTAGTAATGTGTTTTCTTAGCTAGTCATAAATTGGTTTAAAACATTCTTAGAATTCAATACTTAATTTAATTTTCAATCATAGAGTGTTTTCCTTTCTTAATGGTTTTCCCCTTATTGAAGTACTCAGAGTAAGACCTGGTGTTGGCATAGGGGAAGACCTAGGATTCACTGCTCAACAGTGCACCAACAAAACCCTAACTACCAGCTCTTTTGGCAACGCCTGCGAAGCAGGCAAAGTCTCACTCGAGGTAGAGGCAGGGGGGTTACAGGACTCAGGTGTCTATAACTAAGCTGGGACACAGATATGTGACTACAACACTTCGCAGGGTACTTAGGAACAACATATATTAACTCATTAGATTTATTCACATCGCAGATCAAACCCTAAGTACAGATCAACACAGTAATAATGATAAAATACACATTGCACTTTAGCATCATAAGTCAGATCTAACACATTCAACATATATAAAGAATTAAACATTCATAGATCTATCTATCATTCAAAACATTCAATGCACTAATCATATTCATAGCATAAACATTATAGTACAAAGCAAACCATCAACACAAGGTTTACGTGGTTCACACCAGTGTGGAGCTACGTCCACCAACGAATTCTTCTTATTTATTAGTCTTCAATATCTTACATCCATACGCTCTTGTGCACTAAGCCACATAACCAAGATTTACACTAGAGAAGTGATCTGTGCACTAAGCACCAGATCCACCTTCCCAAAATCAGGTCAAGGCATAGAGCCAACTCTAATATTATGGACAAAGCCTTACATACACAGTTTGTTGCACATAGCCACTCAAAACTACTTTCTTCTTGCACTTAGATACTTACACCGCTACTTATACATTACATTCCTTCTTATTTATACTTTTACATCTCTTAAAAAAAAGGCCTAAACATGGGTAAACCCATGGGCTGACATCCCCTAAACCCTAATACCCAAAACCCTAGTGAACCCCTTGTTGGGTCCATAAAACTAGTGATATCCTACGATCTCAGATCCTCCTGGGTGCTCCATCTTTGTGTTGAAGGAAAATCTCCCTACGGACAGGTAGATTGCCTCAAAGAGCTAGACCCTAAACTCTAAGATAGAAAGTGCTTAATGTGGACACTGACTTCCTTTCAAATCTATACAAACTAATACATGAGAAGGAAGGAGAACAACAATACCTCTTTATCGACGTTTGTCCCTGCACGCTCCGAGTCGAGCTCCAAACTCTCGCTCCTCGAGCTCCAAACTCTCGCTCCTCGATGAGTCCTGTAGACAAACAAAGTATGACCACTTCCTACTCTATTGATATTAGCTTGAAAATAGATTTATCTATCAACGATAAGTTCATGTAAGATCAGACAAAAACTAGAAAGAAACAGGACAAGCATGTCATATTAATGAGAATAATGACAACAATACTTACAATTGTAGATGCGAATGCGATAGCTTCATCAAGTCCCCTTCGTCTAACCCTTACTCGAAAGATCCACAATATGAATGATGATAGCTTCACCGATCGCTCCCTATGATATCATAGGTCTCTTGCTTCCAAAATATCTCTGTTCCAGCACCACTTATGAGATCATAAGTTTGGTGTGATTCTCTCCTTTCTAGTCCCATGTCACCATCAAAAAGCTTGCTTATATAGCCTTGGAGAGGATTTAACCACTTGAGATATCCTTGGGGAAGTTGAGGATTTGCCTCCTTCAGTTGAGGATCTTCCCTAAGATCATGGCTAGACAAGGGATTCGAATCCAACTGCCTTCCAAGAATGAAAGGATCCTTCCCCCATTCATCTCAACAACTTAACTACTGCCCAGAATAGGTAGCTCTCCCTCAAAAGGACCATCAGAGCACTATAACGCTCCCTAGTAGGCTTTATGGGGGCGCCAGTGCTTTCAAAATCCATAGCGCTCCCTCAAAAGGGCCAGAGGAGCTTTATAATGCTCCCATACAGTGTAGGGGTGAGTGTCGGCGCTCCCAGAAGAGGTATAGGGGAGCGCTCCCCTCCAAAAACTCAGTTTTTTGAGTGTTTTCAGATGGAAAAAGGTTTGTAAGCCTGCTGACTCATTTCTCCTCTTCCAAATCAAATGTTTGAGGTGTTTCAAGTGTCCTCCTCATGTCATTATAGGCACAACATAGGCATCATGGAAGCATGCTTTCTTGACACTTGCAACACTTGTGAGAAAAATGCGACACTTGTGACATTATCAAAGTGAGTATTTTTGATGTGTAACAGATTGCCCCCCAAAGTATGAAGTTAGAAGACAGGAAATGATAACTGAAATACTTTGTAGACTTTCAAGCAAGGGTATAGACACAGAGAGCCTGACAAAAGCTGCACACAAACATCCAACAAATATTATGACATGTTTCAAACCCAAGGCAGGCATACCTATGCTTGGGTGATCAAGACTTGCAAGATATGGCTGCCATAAAATACACTGCGGATCCATAATCGTATTGATAAAAAGGTATAGCCACCAAAAATACACTGTGGATCTATACTCTTATGACATGAAATGATCATAGACACGAAGAATACACAGTGGATCTACAAGATGACAAGACATAGCCATGACCAATACAAAGTGGATCTATGTGACAATATATGTGTCATTGTTCAAGAGAAATTCCATCACAACCTGGGCAAAGTACATATCAAAGTGATCACTCAACCCAGGGTCTTCTTACCAATCCCAATGTGGTACGAATCTAACCATGTAAATAGATGTCCTAATGTCAAACATGGTAGAAACCACTTGATTACCGGTTAATGGTGTGAACCGTTAACAAGTGCAAGGGAGATCACCATTAATGTCAATGCTTCCCAAGGTACCCTAGTACATTCCAACGAATTTGAATGGATGAGCTAGATTTGAACATCTGTGGAATCATCCGATCAGAGGTCAATGATGTAAACCTACTGTCAAATGTGAGGAGGCCTGCCATTGAGGCATGTAGGTCCCAAAGTACTAACTGGTTAAGTCTGATTCCTGGATAATGTGTTGAAGTTGACAAGGATAGACTCGTCGAAGGAGGGCCTTGATGTATCCCCCATCAACGACATGAAACAGACATAGAGATGTAATTGGCAGATCAAATGGATGTGGACTGACACAAGTTTTGAGGCAAGATATTTGGGATGGCTGGCTCTTGAGGCAGATACTTCCCTTGAACACTGAGGCACAACAGCAAAACATAACATGGACCAAAACTTGATGATGCAGTGGATGTTGTGACTTGCGTCAGGTGATCCAGAGGAGTGAAAGAAACTCAAAGGATTGGCTCAGTGTAGAGGTTCAACAGGTTATAATGCATGCATATGACAAAGTGTCGTGTTCAAGGGAGACTCTAAGAATTGCTTTGTGATGTTCTCAAGAGACTACTTGGCTTGCTTCTTTCAAATTCCCCCCCCATCCAGATAGACGAGTACCTCTTTTTGATTTAATGAGCTCGAGGAGGATAACACATGCTCGATATAACTCACCTTCGGTAAGTTCCTCTTCCTTTGTTTAACGAACCGAAAGAAGTAAGGGTTCAGTCCTGTATGGGCCTGTCGATATGTGTTTTAGAAAGTCCAAAGATAGAAAACTCGAAGATTTTTCATGATTATAGAGTCTGGAAAAACACTTAAAAGAGAACTCTCTCAGTTCTTTTTTCGTAAAGTAGTCTGACGAGACCAAAAAAGAGATAAACTATCGCTCAACAAACATTTTCTTCAAACACTTTAACGAGAGTGAAGAGAACAAGTTCGCTCGGTATTCTTTTCATGTTTAGAGAGTCTAAAAAGGACTTAAAGATGACTCCAATGTTGTCCTTTTTCGTAATGTTAGTCTCGCGAGGCCGAAAAATAGATAAATTATCACTTGAAAGATGCCCTTTATAACGAGTGGGAAAGGAAGCAAGATCACTCGGAAATCTTTTCATGTTTAGAGAGTCTGAAAAGAGCTTAAAGGAAACTCTAGGGGGTTCCTTTTTCGTGTATCCATATAGGTTCGAAAAAGAGATAAAATTCTACCTGGATGTAGTCTCATATATTTACGAGCAAGAGAAAGAACAAAGACTAAGCTCGGTATGCCCCCAGCATGAAAGATAGTGGCTTAACTCTAGAATGATCATCAAAGGCTAGAGACATACCCCCCAAGCTTCAATTCATTCACTGACTTTGAGGTTGTCACCAATTTCTATGCTAGATGGAGAAAAAGGATACAGGTGGATGAAATTAAGGTTCAAGAGAGGTGATTGTTTCATTTTTAAACGAGCTTGACACAGGAAAAGAACTATGCTTAGGGTTCCGGGTTCGATCCCCAGATTGTTGTTTCATTTTTTAACGAGCTTGCTACAGAGAGGAAAACTATGATCCAGGCCTCTGTTTCATTTTTTAACGAGCTTGACACAGAGAAGAGAAACTATGCTCATGGTTTCGTCTTGATCATGGCTTCCAAGAGGATAATTCTCTAGAAGGATACCATGTCAAGGATAAAACATGGTCATGGCTTCCAGGAGATCTTCACTGGATGGAATATAATTTCTTGAGAAGGGACACATGTCGAGGGTCGTGATAGGAGTAAGGGGATTAGGCTCTAATAACCCTATCGAGGAGATCACCATGTCAACTACCAGATCCAAATCATCGGAAGTTGAGGTCATGGGAGACAACACCACATAAGTGACATGCGGTGGGGGTGATACTATCTGCATATAAGAACCACTTAGGGAGGTAACCCAGTTGGGGCCGATGAATGAAAGTTGATCAATAGTCACAATTCTTCCATCGTGAGGGAAAGATATCACACGAAAAAGGGTGGATACAAGAGCTTTCATAGCATAGACATAATCCCTCCCAAGGAGTAAAGCAAAATCCAAGGGGTCTCAGACTAACATGACATCGATAAAGACAGTTTTCCCTCCCAAAGTTACATGAAACTGAGGAAGGATCCCTAAAGGTTGACTAGTTCTTCTATTAAAAGCTAACAGATTCTGTGTAACCGATGCAAGCTTCAGACAACCCAAAGTGTATCAAGCAATAGAAGACAAAATACTAATGGATGCACCTTCATCTATCAACGTTTGAGGAACGTCTCGACCACGAACTTGTACTGTAATCTGGAAAGGAATGTGGGAGGGAAGACGAGGTCTAGTTAGCACACCCCAATAAAAAAGGATGGCCTCATTACTTGGAGGGGGTTTCGCAGGAGAAGGAGGAATGCCCCCCAGTATGGTAGAGTCTGTATTAATGAG
>ML778494.1:350903-392527 GCA_009831015.1 Picea engelmannii
CATATGTCCATTGGCATGTCACCCTTCAGAGCTTTATATAGCTATGATCCTTTATCATTTGTGGAGATTGCATTTGGTGACAGCAGGGCTCCAATGGTACAGGATTGGATACAGCAGAGCCAAGACATTCTCAGGGAATTGAAAGATCATTTACAGAGGGTGCAAAACCAGCAAAAGGTCCAAGCAAACAAGAACATAGTTGATCGTACCTTTGAGGTTGGTGATTTAGTCTATTTGAGGTGTCAACCATATAGGCAAACCTCCATTAAAAGAAGCGGAGTGGAGAAACTACAACCATGTTTATTTGGACCTTACAGAGTCAGCAGGAGGATAGGGGCATTAGCTTATGAGCTGGAGCTTCCACAGGGTAGCAAAATTCACAACATCTTCCATGTCTCGTGCCTTAAGAAAGCCCTCAGTCAACATGTCAAGCCTATTGAGGCATTACCTCCCATGGATGAGGAGGGACAACTTGTTTTGATTCCAGAGGAGGTGCTAGAAGTCCGAGAGAAGAGGCTCCGAAATCGAAGCATCAAGGAGTATCTGATCAGGTGGAAGGATTTACCCATTGAGGATGCCACTTGGGAGCAGGAGCACATGGTTAGAGAAGCAGGTTTGGAATTTATTGAGGACAAACAATTTCAAGCAGGGGAGACTGTAATGTCCCCCACCTCTTAGAGAGGTAACGAGGAGACTCAGTGGCCTGGGCACCCCCACTAGGTCATAGTCTCACACTGAAGGGGGGAGAAAGTCAAGAAGTTAAAAGTTATATTTTTAAGTTGACTTAAGAAAGGAAAAGGAAAGGAGTAAAAGATAACTCAACAGAAGAATAGAAGATTAACCCTGGGAGTTAACCTAACTCAACAAAGAATTAGAAGGAAAAGTATAAGTAAGAGGCTGGGGTGCACCTATTAGGCATTCTGGTTTTTGATTAGCATTTTCTATTTCTCTTGAGCATTTAGTTTGGGGATTTTGCTGTACAAACCCTTGGGAGAAAATCAGTGGTGAAATATCCACTCACCTTGTTCCACAGCTTGGTCTCGGGGATGAAAGACTCCTCCACACCATTCTAGTCTCAAGGCCAGTTTATCGAGGGAGGTTCGATCCAGCTTATCCCGAGGGCCTATGGCCATTCCGACAGTTGGGTTTTGTTTGCAAGGGCAGGACCATCAGTTTGAGGGATTTTCTGGAGGGTTATCATCATTATATATTTGTCTATAGATTGGGATGTCATGGAGCCATAGGGGACGTCCTGTGATTCAATAAAACTCAGATCTAGGGAGATCTTCTTGAGATCTAAGCCCGAAACTTCTCCAACGAGATTATCATAGTATGATCTATATTCTTGGAGAGTTTCAGAGCATTTGGAGGCCTCATTCATCAGGGACAAATCAGCTAGGGTTTCAGTCATCCAGTGGGGCACACCATTCAATGAAGAATTCAGATCTATGGGGTTTGAGAGTGGATTTGGGAATTTGGACATCTGGGTTTTCCTTACAGTTGCCCGATCTATCATTTGACATATTTCTCGTGATGATTGGACACTTTTGGTAGCAGGGAAGAATTATTCAGGGCTCCAACATTCTAGCAGGACGTGGCACTTTCCATCTTGGAGGTTGAGCATTAGTACGGCTCAGATATGCTTGATTTAGTGTTCATTGTATATCCAGCCTTGGGAGGCTTATTTTGTATTGTCGGGAGCATTTTGTAGCAACTCATATCTATTTCTTGCATGACCATCTGAGGTTTATGCCAGATCGGCCATCTACTGTATTGATCTTACATTGCTCATAATAAAAAGGTCAGATCTTTTCTTGTGCTTCTACATCTTGAATATATTGTGATCTCCATGTGTTGATGAATCTTGTATGCACTTAATAACTCAATAGATTAGTAGTAGTTAGTGATTCCAAGAAATAATTTGGTTTGGGATCATTATACTCTAGCACTCTTCAAGGGAAGAGTGGGACTGACTGAGGAAGGGACTGGATCAGTCACTTTGGCACTCTTTGGATGAAGGGTGGGACTGACCAAGGAAGGGACTGGATCAACGACTTTGGCACTCTTCAGAGGAAGAGTGGGACTGACCGAGGAAGAAAATAGATCAGTCACTTTAGCATTCCTCAATGGAGGAATGGGATCGATCGACGATGAAACTGAATTGACCACTTGAGTTTCATTCTCCAAGGGAAGAATGGGGTCGACGGATGGAAACAGATCGACCGCTTTGGTGTCACTCTTTTGATGAAGAGCAGGGTTGATCGATGACGGAACTGGATCACCTACTTGGGTTTGTGGTTCAATTGAGGAGGAAACTAGATTGACCACCTGATCAACTGGACTGACCGGAGATGGAACCGGATTGACCAGTCCATCAACCAATGATAGGTCGGAGGAAATTTACGATAACCTTTTGGAAGTTGAAGTTTTTCCAAAAGAGAAGAAGCCTCGTCCATGCGAGGACAAAGGTGAGAGTAATGATTACCTTTACATAACATGCAAGGGAACTTGACAGTTTGCTTCTTCTTACCAACCTTAATGTCACTAGTTGACGAGGTATCATCGACATGACTGACAGAGGCCGATGACGTGGAGGACCACATTTCTAAGACCTGGGTAAGACCGGGGCAATCCCTCAAAAAGTGGTCACCCTTACAAAGGATGCAAGGGAATTTGGGTTTTGGATTCTTCATTTTAATCTTGTCGACCTCATCAACACTCCTAGTACTATTAACAGTAACTGGTTTTTTAGAGCCAACATCTGATGTTGTTGGGGTCTTTGTCCTTTTTGGGTTCTTCTTCTTCTTCTCTTTCCGTTTCTTCTTCTTCTAATCAACCTGGCTACTTGCTTTAGAGCTTTCACTAGGCGAAGGAGGAGAAATGGAAGGAGACTTGATGGACGAAGAAGGTGAAAATTCGACATGAGGTTGATGTGTGGGTGGTGTATTGACATCCAAAGTATTAGGTGCAACTGAAACATTGGGAGGATTCGGGATCACCGGAGTGGGGAACAACCAAACTGGTAATCCAATAGTGAGTCCTGGAAGACTCAGTGTGGCAACATATGGAGGACCAAATTTTCCAAATGAAGGAAAGGTATAAGGTTCCCCAGGAGAAGGGGTTCCTCTTTTGGTACTCCCAGGATTCGATGCCATTAAAAATGACTCAACCTAAGGTCCACTAAGTAAAACAAACAACACACGCTAAGAATCTAAGAAGCAAACAATCAAACAAAACTTCCTACGATGAAACCACTAGTTGGTGATGAAATCCAACGTTGCGAGATCAAAATAGGAAGGGGTAGGGATAGAGTGAGTGGATCAGTTTTGTTGGCGACCTGCTTAACGGACTTACACCTTGGTGCAAGCTTCCACGGAGTAATTGTGGATTTACCCTCCAAGAAGCCTGAGTGAGTTTCACCAACGTCTGTTCCAGGTACAGTGAGACTTCCCTTCACCGTCACCTTGTGTGAGACCCTAAAGATTATGGCTACTAAGGTCACCAATTCGTAGTCAACCCCTGGGCGGGTACAGTCGACAGTCCAATCGAAACGTATGGGCAGGATAACAAGTCCAAAATCAACCCGAAAGGCTCCCACACATAATCTTGGGTATACCTTCCAGTGACCCCCAATATACGATCCGACCAATACAAGCAGTTGAACCACAAAGGGATAATCTCCGTAACTCACCTGAATGCGACCTCGTGCGTAACCCCTGTGTGAGAGGGGCATCCCAGGAAGACTAATATGACAATTGGATTTGACTCTCCCTACCACAAGATACTAAGTTTGTTTGATAGCTTTGGAAATTTATCCTTTCAACCTATTCCAAATCCCTACACCTTAAACTAATGTAGGTTTGCTAACAAAGATGTAAAAAGTATGATAAATTTTAGTTAAGCATTGATTTTAATGGTTGTTGTTTACTCAGAGGGTGTACGAAAGTGAAACTGATGGAATGATGTCTCAATTCCCAAAAATATGCATGAAATATGATAAGCAATCATTTCTTTTCAATGAACACATATTTAAGAGAAAGAGGAAGAGTCATTTTCACTATCAAACACTTGATAAGGAATGCCCTTAATCAATTTTGTTCTCAATCAAATCCAATCTGATGCTACAACATTTCAGAAATGCAAACTAATCATTAAGATGTACTTTTGTCTTTTTCATGCGAATGATAATCAATTCAATGCAAAATTTCTCTTGCCAACTACCCTTTCAGATCAAGGAGATTTAGACAAGAATATGCAGATTTCGCACAAACAACACACCCCTTTGCAATCAAACAAGAGAAAGAAAACCAAAAACTCAAAAGGAAGGAGAAAGAGATTGGATCATATGACCTCAAAGAACCAAATGAGAAGAGTTACAGACTTCTAATGTCCTTCACTAGAGTTCCACTTAATCAGATAGGAGAGAAGAAAGCAGTGGATTGATTTCAAGCTCTCAACAAAAAAAACTCAAAAATAATGAAGAAGGGCATAAAAACTGAACAAAAAGGTTTTTAATTCTCAATATGAAGGATGTCAAAGGTCAAGGGAAGAAGCATTGAATCTCAAAGCAATTCAACAAGTAAGAAACAAGGTTTTTAACCTAAAAAATGCAATTTTTTGAAGGGATTTTGTGAAAACAGGGGCTGGCGCTCTGGTGTAAGGCACTCAGAGAGTGTTGGTGCTCTGTTAACACAGGGACAGGGGTGCCAGGTTCAAAAAGTTTCTAAAAGTGTCAAAAATCCAAAAATTGCAGTCCAGTCTCGTCAATCAAGCTGAGTGTGATGAGGTAGGGAGTCAATCAGCTTATGAAACCAATCAAAAAGGGGTGAACCAGGTCTGGGAAAAATCAAGAGGTAAGACAAGGTCTATGAGGAGAAATCAAGACAAAAGGTTTTGATTTGAGGACTCCCCAGTGGAGTCTCCAGATTGTGTTGAAGGAAAATCTCCCTGCGGACAGGTAGATTGCCTCAAAGAGCTAGACCCTAAACTCTAAGACAGAAAGTGCTTAACATGGACATTGACTTCCTTTCAAATATATACAAACTAATACATGATAAGGAAGGAGAACAACATTACCTCTTTATCGATGTTTGTCCCTGCACACTCCGATTCGAGCTCCAAACTCTCGCTCCTCGATGAGTCCTGTAGACAAACAAAGTATGGCCACTTCCTACTCTATTGATATTAGCTTGAAAATAGATTTATCTATCAACTATAAGTTCATGTAAGATCAGACATGAACTAGAAATAAACAGGCCAAGTGTGTCATATTAATGAGAATAACAACAATAGTACTTACAATCGTAGATGCGAATGCGACAACTTCGTCAAGTCCCCTTCGTCTAACCCTTGCTCGAAAGATCCACAATCTGAATGATGATAGCTTCATCGATCGCTCCCTATGATATCATAGGTCTCTTGCTTCCAAAATATCTCTGTTCCAACACCACTTATGAGATCATAAGTTTGGTGTGATTCTCTCCTTTCCAGTCCCCTTTCACCATCAGAAAGCTTTCTTATATAGCCTTGGAGAGGATTTAACCACTTGCGATATCCTTGGGGAAGTTGAGGATTTTCCTCCTTTAGTTGAGGATCTGCCCTAAGATCATGGCTAGACAAGGGATTCAAATCCAAATGCCTTCCAAGAATGAAAGGATCCTTCCCCCATTCATCTCAACAACTTAACTATTTCCTAGAATAGGTAGCGCTCCCTCAAAAGGACAATCAGAGCGTTGTAGCGCTCCCTAGTAGGCTTTAGGGGGGCGCCAACACTTTCAAAATCCATAGTGCTCCCTCAAAAGGGCCAGAGGATATTTATAACGCTCCCAGATAGTGTAAGGGGGAGCATCGACGCTCCCAGAAGAGGTATAGGGGAGCGCTCCCCTCCAAAAACTCAGTTTTTTGAGTGTTTTCAGATGGCAAAAGGTTTGTAAGCCTGCTGACTCATTTATCCTCTTCCAAATCAAATGTTTGAGGTGTTTCAAGTGTCCTCCTCATGTTGTTATAGGCATGACATAGGCATCATGGAAGCATGCTTTCTTGACACTTGCGACACTTGTGAGCAAAATGCGACACTTGCGACCTTTGTAATGACGACACTTGCGACACTATCAAAGTGAGTATTTTTGATGTGTAACACTTTGACCAGCCTGTCGAAGTACAAAAGTGGTCAAACCTGATCGATGTTTCCTCAAAACTTGGTCGCTGGCCAATAGGCCCCCAACACTCACCTGTGACTCATCCCGAGTCACTCAGATCTAGGCAATGCTGCTTCGAAGGCCTCGATCTTAGCTCGAGCTTCTTCGACCTACTGCTTAACCTGAGCCTCCTGCTCAACAAAATTCTAGATCAATTGCTCTTTAATAGCCCTTACAGGTGTTGTTCCACTATCGCAACCACTTGGTCTAGTTGTGAACCTTGTCCTTCAATCTCTTCAAACGCTGTGCAGGATTCATCCTACACCAGTTGTAGCCTCTGTGTGACTTCCATTCCTTTTCACTAGATGGTAGTAATCTGCTGTTGGGCCACATGTTGTTCTTGTGATCTCTTCATTCTCTTGATTGTAGTGAGTGACTTCATCTGCACTTGTACTGACAATGCTTGATGCTGCACCTCTAACTTCCTAAGATATGGATCTTCCGTGAGGCATTCATAGGTATGTGTGCTTCTATCGCTCAATTTTTTACATTCTGAATCGAGGGCCCTGATCCTTCCAACTTCACTCTTAGAGGCTTTCTCCCTCTAGTCGTGCACTTCCTACGGAGTGCTTGGTACTTCTTGGATATCCAATTATGTTACCCTTGCTTGAAGTTGTTAGATGGCCTCAACAAGATTCATCACTTGAACTTCGTCTGCCTCATGTTCCTCTGGTGCTAAGCCTGGCACAGAGTGAAGTGATTTTCTCACCACTTATTTGACTGTAGTCTACTCTATGAGAAATTGATCCTTTTCCCTTTGTATCTTCTCTTTGTCTTCCTCAAACATCGCCTAGAACTCATATTTCTCGTTTTCATACGCGGTTACACAGTACCGCGCAACTCATAGTTGCTCCAAGATATCCTCTTTTTCTTTCTTCAAGGACTCTATAGCTTGTTCCTTTTCTTCTTGGAATCACTGAAGCCAAGCCTATATTGCATCTGCTAGTCTTCAAATTTGGGTTGGATCATCCCCCAACTCTACAGTCTTCGATGAGGAAGGTGCAGTAGGTACAATTTGGCTCAATTGAATGGCTCGTTGAATTTCCTTCAGTTCCTTCTCAACTCTTCTTGCTTCACACCATATCTTTGTAATAGGTACTTAGACACATCCTCCATTGTTATGCGAACTAGACTGATGTCATCCTCTGTGAGCGTAGCCTCTAGTTAGGGCTTACTGACGCAGGTCTTCCTTCTTGTTGAAGGTTTCTGTGGAGAAAACTTCCTCTTCTTTGATGTTTCTACCTCCGTAGGGGGATCCTTAGGTGGTGTAGCTTCTCCTTCTCCTTGTTTTTCTCCTTCTTCCCCTCCTACTTCATCTTATCCTCCTCTTGCGGGCAATCCAGGTCTACTTTCTTCCAAGGCAATGTCCTCCTCATCAGTCTCTAGTTTTGAACTTCCTCCTTTTTCTTCTTCTTCTTTGCACTTGTCTATCCTGCATGCTCAAACTGGGTGTCCAAGGGGATTCCTATGATTTTAGGGTCAAAGAGTTCTGCATCATCAACCGGTACCAGGAACTCTTCTGGCCAATCCTTCATGATCTGTTCCATGTCTTCATTGGTCAGCTTAAAATAGGACTGTAACTCTTCCTTACTCTCATCTCTGCGCATAGTGATATAAATAAAGTGTGTATCTGTGTGGAACTTATATAGTAGTTTGTACTGGTGTAGAGTGTGTGGTGTCATGCACGTGAAATACTTGATGGAAACCTTCAGTTGCTGGTAGTAGGCATGGAACAAAGTGTTGGACTTCCATTGCTTCAACATGTCATTTCTATACCATAAGGTGGAGAACCTCGTGGACAACGGATCTGACAGTTACATATCTAGAAAAGATGCTCCCTATGACATTTTCTAAGAAAAAAATGTGATCAACACAAGCAACCAGCTGAAATGGAACTCGTATCCCTGATCCTATTCTTTACGACAGTCTTTCTCGAGATCGTTGACGAGGTAGCTCACCCAATTCATATGCATCCCCTCCATGCATTTTCCTACGAGGTCCACCATGAACCCGATGACCTGCGTGGGGTGGTTCTTTCTCACAAGATTTCCATCTATGAGTTGGCAAGCTAGGTGCACTGCGCCATCTTGGATAGAGGCTACCTTGTAGCCTCTCCTTCCCTTCTCAAATTTTTTGTATGCCTCCTTAATGCATTGTGCCAGGGAGCGATGTGAGGTATTCCCTAGGTATAAATGTTGAGGGTCAAGTCCCTGCATGCTCATTCCTATGATCAGGTGGATTAGCACTGAATCCATAGTAATGCACCCGTCGAGTCACAAAAATCCTCCATGATAGCATGACAAGAGGAGTTTAACACAAGCGTTAACCTCCTGATGTCGGCCAAAATGAGGCATCTTCATGATGTTCAATATCATGGACTATGCCAACTCCTTAATCCATGGTTGGGATACTATGTGAGGCTTCTTCTCGATCATCTTCATCAAGTATCTATGGGGCATGAGCATGGTGTGGTTCTTTCTATCTCCAAGGTTGAAATCATTGTTCTTCAATGATGGGATCTGTCCTAACTGGGTTCCTACTACGTGTATTCCCTTCATAATGTACACTGTGATCATTGCATATTCAAAGTCCCATGGGATGATGTCGTGGTTAACCATGCCAGCCAAAGGCGGAATGTAAACAGGTAAGATCGAAGGGATTTTCTTCGCATTAGCCAGATCATTGTGATGCTTACTTCACTTCTCATTCATGGGGTTGGCACGTTTCAAACAACATCCAGTTGAAGGGGAATCCTATGGTCCCCTAGTTGAAGATGCATGTACTCCCTCATACATAGATTTATCAGCCATAAACTTCTTCAAAACCTCTTCGACGAATTTCTCTAGCTCAGTGCGCTCGACCGACATTCTAACTGTTAACAAATAAGTCGGGGTAGATGAACAGATAGCGGGGTAAACAATAGATGGTGAGGTTTGATAGCACAGTTAGACACACACAAACACTTCATTTCTTGTCTCACATAATCATGGGTATAAAAAATTGGTCCCAACGCAGCGTCCAATAGGTTAAATAAGAAATTGTCGTAATGGATTCCTCCAATGGACAAGAATTCCTCAATCAATGTGAATTCATCTGTTATGGCATGATCTCAACATATAACGGCAATATATCCACATATAAATGAGTTTCCTAGCCATTATGGAGCATCGTTCTAAAGGTTAGGTTGCCTCCAATGTTCATATAGCTTCACTGGGGTGAAGTCCCATTCTACGCGGTTCTGTTGTTCCGACGAGGTTCAAATCCTACAAACCTGTCTCCTACGAAGTTCTAATCTTTGAAATATTCCATCTTTTCTCTGTAACTTCTTGTAGCTTTTCCAACTTAGCCTTCTTCTTACTGAGCTTCCTTGCCTTCTTTCCTATGATCTAAGTCTCTCTAACTGTTTCTGGATTTCTTTTTCCATTCTTATTCTTATCTTATCTTAGTGAAGTGACTTCACACTGCTAATGTGCGCTCAAAGGGTTTGAATTTAATTTCTCTTCTCTTACTAATTGTTGGGTATATGTATTCCTTTCTTGCATGGATAGGACCTTCAAACCTTCCTACATTATTTCAACCTCAACAACTAACTCTCTTGCCTTTGGTTGCTTCGACTCAACTTCTCATTCTTTTATCAGTCAATCTATTTTTCTATCTATGAAATCCCTTAGTTCTTGCTTTTTATTTTCTATAGCTTGTTCCTTTGATTTCCTTCTGATATGATCTTTCTCAATCCATTTATTTCCTAACAAAAGAGAGATCGGGGTGTTTTTCTCAACGAGCTTAATGACTTCAAATTCCTCTTTTGTCGATGTTCCATGAATGGTAACAGGTATATTAGTAGCTCTTCCACATAGGGTTATCATCTTTCCTTTAAACAAGCCTATTCTTCCCAATGAAGGTATCATAGTGGGATTTCCCAAAATTTCCCAAGTGTCTTCTCTCATGATATTCACTTGTGTCTCCTCATCTAGGACACAGTCTATGTCGAAGTGTCCTATTCTTATATCTATGCGTTGTTTTTCTTTCAATATCTCTAATAAACTGACATCTTTGTGATCATTCATTGCTTCTTTTAACCATACTAACATAGTCTGATCTTTCTCCGATTATTTCTCTTGATGATTCTTTAACATGCTCTTATTCTTTTTATAGTTTTCTTGTCTCATTGTTGTCCCTTGACCAAGTTTTGGGAGATCCTTGGTCAATTTTCACCTATTTTTGGACTTCAACAGACTATCAAAGATGGAGAGCAAGATGAAGTAGATATCACGAGATCTTGGCCCCTTTTTGGGTCCTTTTTTGGATTTGGGAATATGTAACAGGAATGGGATGTCAACCCATGGGTTTACCCATGTTTAGGCCTATTTTTTAAAGTATAAATAGATTTCTAAGAAATGTAAGAAGGGACATCTATGTGATGAATGGTCGATAAGATAAGTGCTAAGTGCAAGTTTGGTTTGTAGATACTCTGTGCATATTGTGAGAAACTGTAGAGCTAAGTACAAGTGGTTGTAACAGACTGTGAAAGGATTTTTGCTAGACCTAGCTCGAGGAAGGAGGATCTGGCATGGTGTGTGTAGATATTCTGTCATATGCAGAGTAAGTTTTTTGTGACTTTGTGCATGTAGATGACTGAGTGAATCTAATAAAGAAGAAGAGTTGGTGGACGTAGCCTAGGGTGGGGGTGAACCACGTAAATATTGTGTTATTCTTCTCTGTGCGATGATCTGATGTATTTATGTGTTATTTTCTAAGTTCTCGATATAGATATATAGATAGATCTATTTATGCTTTGTTCTTATGATGAATCTGATATTAGATCTGATATAGGTGAATGTCCTTAGTGCTTGAATCTTCCAGATCTGATCCATTTATTTATGCTAAGTGCTTAGATACATTGGATCTAGGTAAATGTTGTGATGCTCTGTTTTATCTACGAAGTAGATATTAGGTAAATAATGATGAACTAATGGTGCTAAGTGCTCTATTAAGTATTGTAATCATAGATCTGTGTCCCAACTAAGGTTGCAGACACCTAAGTCCTACAACCACCCCTTCCTCTACCTTAGGTGAGACTTCATATACTTTGCAGGTGTTGCCCAAAGGGCCGGTAGTTAGGGTTTTGTTGGTGCATTGTTGTAGCATTGAACCTTGAGTCTGCCCTTGTGCCAACAAATGGTTTCGTTGCTGGGACCTGAAACTATGATTGCTGGGAACCGAGGAAGAAAAATATTTTCCCAAAGATCCGAACTGAAATTGTGAAAGCTCTGTGCATAGATCTATTGCTCTAGTGCGCAACACTCTACTTAGTTTGACAAGCTCCGTGCCAGGAAAATAAGTCCAATATGAGGAAAAGAGGTAATATCTGAAATATTTGTGCTCTGAGAAAGGCAAAAGTGAGACTTTTTTATTAAAAGAGGTAAGATCTGAAAGCTTTGGGCTCTGATAAAGGTAAGAATATTGAAAATTTCTACATCTGAAAGCTTTGTGCTCTGTAGAAGTAAGATAAGTGGAAATTTTTGTTTCAACAGTATGGATGTAGGTATGTTTGATATATTATATCCTAGCTTGAAAACTAGGCTATTAATAGATGAAACAAGATGAAAACCAAGAGAAGATGTATGAATGAATTGAGACTAAACTCTGAGGGGTACAACCGGCTCTACAGTCTAGTCGTGCAGTCTCCACTGTGCTGGGAGAGTCAGAATTGAGAGATGAGCCAACTCAACTCCACCGCCTAGCCGATACAGTTGAATCTCATCTTCAACGAGCATAGGAAGAAACAGATCAAGCCACCCAAGCTTTGACACAAGTACAAGGAGTACTCATAAAGAAACTTAGTGCTGCAGAATAGGAAAAGCTTGCTCTCCAAGAAAAGTTTGATAAAGAAAAAGAACATCTACAACAAGAAAAGGAACATTTTCTCGCAGAGAAACTCGAAGTAAAAGAAGCGGTCAACAAAGAACTTCGCTCAGTGACAGTCTTAGAAATCAAGGCAGAAGACTGAGCTACATAGCAGGTGAACTAGCTCGCAGAAGCCATCCAACAGCTACAACAATGCATAACAAATTTGGAGCTACACATTGTACCAGAGACCCCACAAGATGTAAGAGACCAAAGAGAAGCAACTGCCCGGAGCGCAATTGAAAGGCTAAAGGCTCGTACCCTGGAATGTAAGCAACTCACTGATCGCAATGCCCAGACATATGAACAACTCACGGAGAACCCAAAACTAAAGGCATTGGAGTCACAGCTCCAAGAGGTGAAGTATCAAGACAAAATGATATAGGCATAGCTGAAGTCCCTCTCAGCCATTGAAAGAATGAAGCACTCCCAAGAGAAACGTACTAGACAATAGCAAATCCATACTATGCAGAGTAGAGTTATGGAGGTAACTGAGAGGCTCCAACCCATACAAGATAAGGCCTATCAATTGTTTATAGAGGTAGAAGGCCAAGGAGTAGAGCTAGAGTAGGTTGTCACTACAACTAAACAATGTCTAGAGGGACCTATCAACGATGTATTCATCCAAGAGTTCGCTGAATAGGAGGTTGTAGCACAACAACAAGTAAAAGCAGCTCGAGCCAATATCGAGGCATTCGAAGTAGAACTAGTCAGACCAGAGTGACTCAGGATGAGTCACATGTGACTGTTGGGTCTGTTGACCCTTGACCAAGTTTTGGGAGATCCTTGGTCAAGTTTGACCTATTTTGGGACTTTGACAGCCTGTCGAAGATGGAGCGCAACATGAAGCATATATCATGGGATCTTGGCCCATTTTTGGGTCCTTTTTTGGATTTGGGAATATGTAACAGGAATGGGATGTCGGCCCATGGGTTTACCCATGTTTAGGCCTATTTTGTAAAGTATAAATAGATGTCTAAGCAATGTAAGAAGGGGAATATATGTGATGAATAGATGATAAGATAAGTGCTAAGTGCAAGTTTTGTTTGCAGATGCTCTGTGAATATTGTGAGAAACTGTAGAGCTAAGTGCAAGTGGTTGTAACAAACTGTGAAAGGCTTTGTACTAGACCTAGCTCGGGGAAGGAGGATCTAGCAAGTTGCGCACATATCTCTTGTCCTATGCAGAGTAGGGTTTTTGTGAATCTGTGCATGTAAATGACTAATTGAAGCAAATACAAAAGAAGAGTTGGTGGACGTAGCCCCAGGGTAGGGATGAACCACGTAAATACCGTGTTATTCTGCTCTGTGCGATGATCTGATGTATTTATGTGTTATTTTCTAAGTGCTTGATATAGATAGATAGATAGATCTGTTTATGATTTGTGCTTATGATGAATCTGATGATAGATATTATATAGGTGAATTTGCTTAGTTCTTGAATCTGCCAGATCCAATCCATTTATCTATGCTAAGTGCTTAGATACATTGGATCTAGGTGAATGCTACGATGCTCTATTTTATCTGCGAAGTAGATATTGGGTAAATAATGATGAACTAATAGTGCTAAGTGCTCTATTAAGTATTATAATCATAGATCTATGTCCCAGCTAAGGTTGCAGACACCTGAGTCCTACAACCACCACTGCCTCTACCTCGGGTGAGACTTCATCTGCTTCGCAGGTGTTGCCGAAAGGGATGGTAGTTAGGGTTTTGTTGGTGCATTGTTGTTGCATTGAACCTTGGGTCTCCCCCTATGCCAACAAATGGTTCCGTTGCTGGGACTTGAAACTATGATTGTTGGGAACTGAGGAAGAAGAATCTTTTCGTAAATATCCTACCTAAAATTGTGAAAGCTCTGTGTGTAGATCTATTGCTCTAGTGCGTAGCACTCTACTTAGTTTGACAAGATCTGTGCCAGTAAAAGAAGTTTGATCTGAAGAAGAGAGGTAATATCTGAAAGCTTTCTACTCTGAGAAAGGAAAACATGAGACTTTTTTATTAAAAGAGGTAGGATCTGAAAGCTTTGGGCTCTGATAAAGGTAAGAATATTGAAAAGTTCTAGATCTGACATCTTTGTGCTCTGTAGAAGTAAGATAAGTGGAAATTTTTGTTTCAACAATATGGATCTAGGTATGTTTGATAGATTCTATCATAGCTTGAAAACTAGGGTATTAATAGATGAAAGAAGATTTGATATGAGTAGATCTGATAAGAATAGTGAAAAATGTGTTATACCTATGCATAGAACGAATGTTTGGACTAATAAGTGTATGCAGGACCCTAGAAAGAAATGTTTGTAGGTTAGATACCATGATCCTAGCGCACAGTATAAGAAAGATTGGGGATCATTTAAAATAAAGAGAGGATTAACCATCTATTACAGTTGTAGAATACTGAGACATCTTGCTAAGGAATTCCCTGGGATAAGACCTAGTTGTCCTTGTTTTAAATCTATGGAACATGAAGTATTGGCATGTCCTAGAATGATTGTTAAGCTTGAAGAAATGAACATGAGACAAGAAAACCCTAGGACAGATCCATAAACTAAGATTATGAAACAACCCCAAAAAGAATTAGAGAAAGTATTGCTACCGATGAAAGAAACCCTGAATGACCACCGACATGTCAGATTATCAGAGATCTTCAAAGAAAAATAATTCCTTGAAGAAAGAATAGGAGACCCCAACATTGACTGTGTTCTAGATGAGGGAACACAAGTGAATATCATGACATAGAAAACTTGGGAAGCT
Source organism: Picea engelmannii (assembly GCA_009831015.1). NCBI lineage: Eukaryota > Viridiplantae > Streptophyta > Pinopsida > Pinales > Pinaceae > Picea > Picea engelmannii. The sequence goes on from ML778494.1 coordinate 365,760, forward strand.
ATAGGGAGGCCTACTATGATTCCTTCATTAGGAGGAATAGGACTATTCAAAGGAAAGCTGATAAACCTATGTGGAAAGCTCACCTGGATACCTATGAATGCTAATGGAACTTCGACAGAAGAATATTTTGAGATTATTAAATTTATTGAGAACAATGCCCCATTTACAATGCTACTAGGAAAACCTTGGATTGAAAGAGATCAAGCCAGAAGGAAAGAAGAAGAAGAAGTTTTAGAGCAGAAGAAGCAAGAGTTAAAAGAATTCATGACTAGAAGGATCACACACTTGATTGAAGAACAAAACAATAGATCGAATATATTTAACACCAGAAACACATATGTCAAAGTTGCAAGAACACTAGAATACCCACAGAAGATTGAAGTACCTATTCCAGATAAAGAAGAAGGATCACCCTCAAATCTTAGGAAAGAATATAAACAATGCAAAGTAACTATGCCAAAAGAAGGTAAGAATCATAATGGAAAAAGGCATACTGAGATGAAGCTCACAGGGAAGAAGGCTAGAAAGATAAGTAATATGAGAGCTAAGATCGACAAGTTGCAGAAGGTTCCAGAGGAAACCTCGCAGAAGGAAAATTTGCAAAATTGGAGCTTCGTCGGGATATCTGAAGAACGAAACATGGCACTTCTCCATGGTGAAGCAACATAGCCGTTGGGGACATTATAACCATTAGACCCATGCTTTGAATGGGTAGAAATAAATTTATGGACAAACAGATCACCATCCGACCATTGGGACCACGCCATAATGAACAGAACAGAGCTAATGAAGGCTTCATACCCATTGTAAGTGACCCATTTTCGAGAGACCTATTTTTCCCATCACGCCATGCACCAAGAACACTTTTTCCAACTGAGAGTTTGATCCCATAGACTAATTTGATTTTTCACAATGATCATCATGCGCTTGCTCTCTATCCCATTACTGTGTCTAAGTTACTCCCCGAACCCAAGATTGTTAACCCTGAGTGTGTATGTCGGATGAGTTGAGAGCTGTAGAGAAATTTGTTGAAGAATTTCTGATCAACCTCATGAATGAAAGAGTCATGTCGATGTCTATAGGTGTACAAGCATCGTTGATGAGAGGACTGCCAGCCTCTCTGTCCACTACTTGTAGCATCGGACCATCCCGACCATCAGATGAAAAGAGAACCAAGCACAGGGATGATCTAGTGAATGCCAAATTAATCCCGACCATATTACCTGCCTATATACCACGTTTGAGCGGAGCTGTAAATCGAGACAGTGTGTCAAGATACTTCGAATATACCATGGTTACAGCGTACCTCCCAAAAAGGATACATGCAGTTTGAGTAGACCAAGATAAGATTGTGTTAGCATTAGAAGTCACTCATGTATTGCTACAGAAGCAGAGCCCAATGCCCATCAGTTTATGTCACAAATGAATTTAATGGGTGATCAAATGGGTAGAGACCCAGGAAGGTATCGCTCTAACTCAGGGACCAGGCCTGGTATGTAAAAAGCAAAGGAGGTCTTGATATAACTTCCGTAAGTGATTTGATTGTAAAATGAGAAGGGGGAAGAATTGGTGAGATGAGTGAGCAAGACTGCCTCAGGCATCAAGCCTTTCAACAGCTTGAGGAAGAAAAGATCAGAATACAAGATTCTCTTGGTTCTAATTTTAAAGGAACTGAAGGGTGACTTGACTGGATCATCCAATTCCAAATCATTTAGCGTTGAGAAAATACAAGAACTGATTAGAGACAATGAAACTATTACAGTGATCCAACCTACATCATCATATAACAACGCAACTTGACTGGATCCTCCAATTCCAAGCTGTTCTAATATAGTGTAAACAAAGAGATGGAAAGAAGTTGTCATTCATAAGGAAAGAAGTCTCAAGTGCCAATACATAACTAGAGCAACTAGTGCTTCGTTAAAAATTTACAATTGGGATCCTAGCTCAACAATCGATAGATTACAAAATGGCGAAAACACCTACATATACTCAAAACAAAACAACAACAACGAAAACGAGACACTACATTTAAAACATTACGTCTGCATGTCTTCTGGCAGTCTGCGCATGCAGACTCTGGATGATCATGCATTTATGACAGACGCAATCAAACTCTTGACTATCCTTCAGATGAATTGGCATGCTTTTAATCCTTTGCCGAACTTTCCATTTATGGCGGAGACGATGTCTAACCACCTTCAACAACTTCAATAACTGCTTCCTTGGGATCAGGAACAATTTGGGTCAACTCTACCCTCTGGGATGTGGAGGTCTTCTCATGGTGCCACTTAGATCAACTAAATGGTTTAATGGATAGGTCATGGAGGATCTAGCATGTTTGATGTGGAACGGGGAAAGGGATTGATCACAGAAATAACAGGGGTGAGACACATGGCAAGAAGAAGGGGCTAAGGTGACGAGATATAATGGTAATGGGGAACACATTATTTATGGGAGGCTGACGTGGAAGGGAGTGGGACAGATGTCAGAGGATGAGGAGGGGCCAAAGGGAACGAGCTCCATCATGTGATCAAGTGGAGAACAGATGGCAAGGGAGGAAACGGTAGAGAAGGCGACAAGACAGGAAGGGGGTCCCACATCAATACCACACCATTCCATACTCCCCCCCTATTAAAGCCAGAATGGAAGAGGGGGTCCATAATTGCTTGAGCATCGTCGATCTAGGTGCCTCAATCTCGATTGTTTGAGAGATGCGTGCCCAATTCCAAACCCCACCCCATTAAAGACAAAATGGTGAGGGGGATCTGGAATGAAACCTCAACAATAGATCTAGGCAGGTAGATCTCGTCTGTCCAAAATTGCCTGCTCATTAAAATGACGTGCCCACCCTCAAACTTTGGAAAAATGGGTTTTCTGGATCTCTTTCCTTTGCCCAAGGGGACGCTTCTTTCAAGAGAGCACCCCCTACATGATTATGTGCTAACAGATTGTAGCGTTGAATTTTAGCGACTTCAACCTCAAATATCACAAAGCCTATAACATGCTCTCCCCACATAAGTACCTCACCAGAACTAAGGGGAAGAATTCAAATATAGTCCCCCAGTCATGGACTATGAACCTCATGTAGTCCAGCATGCTAAACATCATGAAGATTCCCAACTTTGGAAGATACCAGGAGGTGAATGCATGTGTCAAATGTTGTTGTATTGTTACCATGGAGGCATTTTTTGGCTAAACTATCGTATAATAGTTGATCTGATGTTGATCAATTAGATCACAGTCTTGAGTATGAAAGGACCTGATCCACAAGGTTTTTACCCAGGAAAATCCATGGATCGTGCTCCAGCATAAAAGATCAAGGACACTTATGGTGATGTCAAGAAGGGCATGCAAGGCTACAAGGTAGCTTCTATCCAGAGTGGCGCAATGCACCTCGCCTGTCAGTTGATTCCAGGGAAGTTAGTACGAAATAACTGACCTACCCAAGTCATCGGTTTTTTAATCAACCTCATAGGGAAGTGTGCGAAAGGCCCTTAGATGAACTGGGTGAAGTACTTGGTGAACCAGTTGGAACTTAACTGCAGAGAAGCACAAGATCAAGGATATGAATTTCATTTAAGCTTGCTCTTGATATTGATAGATTTTATTTCCTGGGAGATGTCGGAAGGTACGACCTTCTCGGACATTGAGCCATTTGAACCACTGGCTGAGAAGTTCAGTACACTATGGTGTTCAAGTGATATGAATAAAAAATGGCATTCAAATGTTGTTTTCCATATCTACTACAATCAGCTGAAGATATCCATCCAATCTGAACCTCACTTGGCTCCAAACACTCTACACTGGTTCAATCCTTTAATGCAGTTCAACACAGATCGACATTTTATTTACATCACAACATGCACCGATGAACACAAGCAACAACTTCAATCCTACTATAAGTTGATGGAGGAGGACTTGGAGGAGATCACCAAGGATTGGTTGATGGACCTCCTTATCCCAGCAAACCCTACAGAGATATCCGACATCGACAGCCCAGAAACTGTGCAGGATACACCCAGACTTACCATAACAAAGAAGACCGAAGAGGTCCAAGAATTAGACAACGCACCCATGAAAACTTCTTCCATATCACCAAAGTGAGGAGGTGATGGCGAAGAGTTAGATGAAAAATAAGTCAAACCAAAGCAAGGAGATGAGGTTGATCCACTGAAGAAGAGGAAAGGTTCACCTCCAAAACCTTCCTCCCAGAAGAAATTGAGGGCCACCATGACCAAGATGCAGATCGTTCTCACCTTCGATGACTTTGACTTACTCATAGAAGCCCTGCAAGATGATTCACTGGAAATAGCAGAGAAACAAGACGCAAATCAAGAGGAGATGTATGATCTAATTGAGACTGAACTTTGAGGGGTACAATAGGCCCTACAGTCCATCCACATAGTCTCCACTGCATCGGGAGAGTCAAAATCGGGAGATGAGCTAGCTCAACTCCATCGCCTAGCCGATACATTCGAAGCTCAACTTCGACGAGCATAGGAAGAAACAAAGAAAGCCACTGAGGCTTTGACACAAGTACAAGGAGTACTCGTAGAGAAACGCAGTGTTGTAGAACAGGAAAAGCTTGCTCTCCAAGCGATGTTTGATAAAGAAAAAGCACAGTTAGAACAAGACAAGGAACATTTTCTCACAGAGCAACTCAAATTAAAAGAAGTGGTCAACATATCACTTCACTCTGTGAAAGTCTTAGAAATCAAGGTAGAAGACCAAGCTACACAGCAGGTGAACTAGCTCACAAAAGCCATCCAACAGTTACAACAATGCATAGTAGATTTGGAGCTACGCACTGTACCTGAGACCCCACAAGATGTAATAGACCAAAGAGAAGCAACTGCCCAGAGCACAGTTGAAAGGATAAAGGCTCTTACCCTGGAATGTAAGAAACTCACTGATCACAATGCCCAGACCTATGAGAAACTCATGGAGAACCCGAAATTGAAGGCACTAGAGTCACAACTCCAAGAGGAGAAGTATCAAGACGAAAAGATACAGGCTCAGCTGAAGTCCCTATCAGCCATGGAAATAATGAGGTGCTCCCAAGAGCAATGCACTACACAAAAACAAATCCATACTATCTAGAGCAGAGTTATGGAGGTAATTGAGAGGCTCCAACCTGTACAAGACAAGGCCTATCAATTGTTTACAGAGGTAGAAGGCTAAGGAGTAGAGCTAGAGCAAGTTGTCACTACAACTCAACAATGTCTAGAGGGACCTATCAAGGATGAAGTCATCCAAGAGTTCACTGAATAGGAGGCCATATCACAACATCAAGTTGAAGTAGCTCGAGGCATTCGAAGCAGAACTAGTTAGACCAGAGTGACTTAGGACAAGTCACAAGTGACTATTGGGGACCTGTTGGTCCTTGACCAAGTTTTGGGAGATGCTTGGTCAAGTTTGACCTATTTTTGGACTTCGAAATCCTATCGAAGATGGAGCGCAAGACGAAGTAGAGATCACAGGATCTTGGCCCCTTTTTGGGTCCTTTTTTGGATTTGGGAATATGTAACGGGAATGGGATGTCGGCCCATGGGTTTACCCATGTTTAGGCCTATTTTGTAAAGTATAAATAGATGCCTAAGAAATGTAATAAGGGGCATCTATGTGATGAATGGCCGATAAGATAAGTGCTAAGTGCAAGTTTGGTTTGTATATGCTTTGTGAATATTGTGAGAAATTGTAGAGCTAAGTGCAAGTGGTTGTACCAAACTGTGAAATATTCAAAGGAAAGTTGATAAACCTATGTGGAAATCTCACCCGGATACCTATGAATGCCAATATAACTTCGACAGAAGAAGATTTGAGATTATTAAATTTATTGAGAAAAATGCCCCATTTATAATGCTACTAGGAAAACCTTGGATTGAAAGAGATCAGGCTAGAAGGCAAGAAGAAGAAGAAGTTTTAGAGTAGAAGAAGAAAGAGTTAAAAGAATTCATGACTAGAAGGATCACACACTTGATTGAAGAACGAAAGAATAGATCAAAGAAATTTAACATCAAAAACCCGGATGTCGAAGTTGAAAGAACACTATAATACCGACAGAAGATTGAAGTACCTATTCCAGATAAAGAAGAAGGATCACCCTCGAATCTTAGGAAAGAATATCAACAATGCGAAGTAACTATGCCAAAACAAGGTAAGAATCATAATGGAAAAAGGCATATCGGGATGAAGCTCACTGGGAAGATGGCTAGAAAGCTATGTAAGAAGAGAGCTAAGATCGACAAGTTGCAAAAGGTTCCAGAGAAAACCTCGCAGAAGGAAAATTTGCAAAATTGGAGCTTTGTCGAGATATCAGAACAACAACACATGGCACTTCGCCATGGCAAATCATTTTAGCCTTTGGGGACAATATAACAGTTAGAACAATGCTCCGAATGGGTAGAAATACATTTATTGACAAACAACTCACCATCCGACCGTTGGGACTATGACATAATGGACATAACAGAGCTAATGAAGGCTTCATACCCATTGCAAGTGACCCGTTGCCGAGTCAACTATTTATCCCATCATGCCATGCACTGAGAACACTTTTTCCAACTTAGAGTTTGAGCCCGCGGACTAAGTTGATTTTTCACATTGATCATCGCGCTCTTTCTCTCTATTCCATTACTTTGTCTAAGTTACTCCCTGAACCCGAGATTGTTAACCCTGAGTGTGCATGTCGGACGAGTTGAGTGCTGTAGAGAAAGTTGTTGAAGAAGTTCTAATCGACCTCGTGATTGAAAGAGTCATGTCGATGTCTATAGGTGTACAAGCATCATCGACGAGAGGACTGCCATCCTCTCCATCCACTGCTCGCAATGCCAGACCATCCCGACCATCAGATGAAAAGAGAACCAAGCACAGGGATGATCTAGAGAATGCCAAATTGATCCCGACCTATTACCCACCTATATACCACCTCTGAGCAGAGCATTAAATTGAGACAGTGTTCCCAGAGACTTCAAATACACCTTGGTTATGGCATACCTCTCGAAGGGAATACACACAGTTCGAGTGACCAAGATAAGATTGTAGCGTTGAAGTTTAGAAACTTCAACCTCAGAGATTGCAAAGCCTATAACATGATCTCCCCACATAAGTACCTAACTAGAACTTAGGGGAATAATTCAAAGATAATCCCCCAGTCGTGGACTATGAACCTCGTGCATTCCACCCTGTTGAACGTCATGAAGATTCCCCACTTCGGAAGAGACCAGGAGGTGAATGCATGTTTCAAGTTGTTGTTGTCTTGTTACCATGGAGGGTATTTGTGACTAAACTTCCATATAATAGTTGATACGATGTTGATCAATTGGATCACAAGCTTGAGTATGCAAGGACCTGATCCATAAGAGTTTTACCTAGGAAAATCCATGGATCATGCTCTAGCACAGAAGATCAAGGACACTTATGGTGATGTTAAAAAGGGAAAGCGAGGATAAAAGGTAGCTTCTATCCATAGTGGTGTAGTGCACCTCACCTATTAGTTGTTTAAAATGAATTTAGTACAAAATAACCGACCTACCAAAGTCACCGGTTTTTTAGTCGACCTCCCAGGGAAGTGCGCGGAAGGATTTCAGATGATCTGGACGAAGTACCTGGTGAACCAGTTGGAACTTGACTGTAGAGAAGCACAAGATCAAGTATATGAATTTCATTTTAGCTGGCTCTTGATACTGATAACTTTTATTGCCTAGGAGATTCCAAAAGGTACAACCTTCCCCGACATTGAGACATTTGAACCACTAGCCATGAAGTTCAGTACACTATGATATTCAAGTGATATGAATAAACAGTGGAAGTCAAATGTTGTTTTCTATACCTACTACATTCAGCTGAAGATAGCCATCCACTCTGAACCTCGCATGACTCTGAACACTCTACATCGGTTCAGGCCTTTAATGAATTTCAATGCAAATCAACATTTTACTTACATCACAACGTGCGTTGACAAACACAACAAGCCAATTCAATCCTACTATAAGATGATAGAGGAGGACTTGGAGGAGATCACCAAGGATTGGTCAGTGGATCTCCTTATCCCAGCAGAACCTATGGAGATATCTGACATTGATAGCCTAGAAACTGTGCAGGATACACCCGAACCTATTAGAACAAAGAAGACCGGAGAGGTCCAAGAATTAGACAGCACATCCGTGAAAACTACATCCATATCACTAGAGCGAGGAGGTGATGGAAAATATTTATATGACAAAGAAGTCAAACCAAAGAAAGGAGACGAGGTTGATCCCCTGAAGAAGAGGAAAGGTTCACCTTCAAAACCTTTCTCCTGGAAGAAATCGAAGGCCACCATGACCAATATGCAGACCATCCTCACCTTCGATGACTTTGACTTCCTCATAGTAGCCCTGTAAGATGCTTCGCTGGAAATAGCAAAAAAATAGAATGCAAAGAAAGAGGATATGTATGATCGAATTGAGACTAAACTCCAAGGGGTACAATAGGTCGTACAGGCCAGTCACACAATATCCACTGCGTCGGGAGAGTCAGAATTGGGAGATGAGCCAAATCAACTCCACTTCCTAGCCGATATAGTCGAAGCTCATCTTTGATGAGCACAAGAAGAAACAGAGAAATCCACCCAGGCTTTGACACAAGTACAAGGAGTACTCATAGAGAAATGCAGTGTTGTAGAATAGGAAAAGATTTCTCTCCAAGTGAATTTTGATAAAGAAAAAGCACAACTACAGCAAGAAAATGAACAGTTGCTCGCAGAGAAACTCGAAGTAAAAGAAGCGGTCAATAGAGAAATTTTCTATGTGACAGTCTTATAAATCAAGGCAGAAGACCGAGCTACACAGTAGGGGAACTAGCTCGTAGAAGCCATCCAGTAGCTACAACAACGCATAGTAGATTTGGAGCTATTCACTATACCTGAGACCCCACAAGATGTAAGAGAACAAAGAGAAGCAACCGCCTGGAGCATAGTTGAAAGGCTAAAGGATATTACCCTGGAATGTAAGAAACTCACTTATTGCAGTGCCCAGACCTATGAAAAACTCTCGGAGAACCCAAAACTGAAGGCATTAGAGTCGCAACTCTAAGAGGTGAAGTATCAAGCCTAAAAGATACAGGCGTAGCTAAAGTCCCTGTTAGCCATGGAAAGAATGAAGCGCTGCCAAGAGAAATGCACTACACAGTAGCAGATCCATACTATCCATAGTAGATTTATGGAGGTAACTGAGAGGCTCCAACCTTTACAAGATAAGGCCTATCAATTGTTTACAGAGGTAGAAGGACAAGGAGTAGAGCTAGAGAAGGTTGTAAGTACAGTTGAACAACGTCTAGAGGGAACTATCAAGGATGAATTCATCCAAAGAGTTCACTGAACAGGAGGTCGTAGCACAACAAAAAGTCGAAGCATCTCGAGCCAAGCTCGAGGCATTCGAAGCAGAACTAGTCAGACCATAGTGACTCGAGACAAGTCATGGGTGAGTGTTGGGGGCCTGTTGGCCATTGACCAAGTTTTGAGAGATCCTTGCTCAATTTTGACCTATTTTGGGACTTTGACAGCCTGTCGAAGATGGAGCACAAGGTGAAGCAGAGTTCATAGGATCTTGGCCCCTTTTTGGGTCCTTTTTGGGATTTGGGAATATGTAATGGGAATGGGATGTCAGCACATGTGTTTACCCATATTTAGGCTTATTTTGTAAAGTATAAATAGATGTCTAAGCAATGTAAGAAGGGGAATCTATGTGATGATGGTCTCTGCAACTTTGGTTTGTAGATGGTCTCTGCATATTGTGAGAAACTGTAGAGCTAAGTGCAAGTGGTTGTAACAGACTGTGAAAGGCTTTGTGCTAGACCTAGCTCAGGAAAGGAGGATCTGGAGAGGTGTGTGCAGATCTCCTGTCCTATGCAGAGTAGGGTTTTTGTGACTCTGAGCATGTAGATTTCTGATTGAAGATAATAAATAAGAAGAGTTGGTGGACGTAGCCCCAGGGTGGGGGTGAACCACATAAATACTGTGTTATTCTACTCTGTGTGATGATCTGATGTATTTATGTGTTATTTGCTAAGTGCTTGATATAGATAGATAGATAGATATGTTTATGCTTTGTGCTTATAATGAATCTGATGTTAGATCTAATATAGGTGAATGTGCTCAGTTCTTGAATCTACCAGATCTAATCCATTTATTTATGCTAAGTGCTTAGATACATTGGATATGGGTGAATGCTGCGATGATCTCTTTTATCTGCGATGTAGATATTGGATAAATAATGATGAACTAATGGTGCTAAGTACTCTATTAAGTATTATAATCACAAATCTATGTCCCAGCTAAGGTTGCAGACACCTGAGTCCTACAACCACCCCTGCCTCTACCTTAGGTGAGACTTCATCTACTTCGCAGGTGTTGCCGAAAGGGCCGGTAGTTAGGGTTTTGTTCATGCGTTGTTGTAGCATTGAACCCTAGGTATGACCCTGTGCCACTAAATGGTTCCATTGTCGGGACTTGAAACTATGATTTCTAGGAACTGAGGAAGAATAATCTTTTCACAAAGATCCGACCTGAAATTGTGAAAGCTTTGTGCGTAGATCTGTTGCTCTAGTGTGCAACACTCTACTTAGTTTGACAATATTTGTGCCAGGAAAAGAGATCTGATCTAAAGAAAAGAGGTAATATCTTAAAGCTTTGTGCTCTGAGAAAGTCAAAAGTGAGACTTTTTTATTAAAAGAGGTAAGATCTAAAAGCTTTGGGCTCTGATAAAGGTAATAATATTGAAAAGTTCTAGATCTGAAAGATTTGTGCTTTGTAGAAGTAAGATAAGTGGAAATTTGTGTTTCAACAATATGGATCTAGGTATGTTTGATAGATTCTATCCTAGCTTGAAAACTTGGCTATTAATAGATGAAACAAGATATTATATGAGTAGATCTAATAAGAATAGTGAAAAATATCTTATACCTATGCACATAAAGAATGTTTGGACTAACAAGTGTATGCAGGACCCTAAAAAAAAATATTTGTAGGTTAGCTACCATGATTCTAGCATGCAGTATAGGTAAGGTTGGGGATCATTTAAAAGAAAGAGAGGATTAATCCTCTATTATAGTTGCAGATGACCGGGACATCTTTCTAAGGAATGCCCTGGGAGAAGTCCTAGTTGTCTTTGTTGTAAAGCTATGGACCATGAAGTATTGGAGTGTCCTAGAATGATTGCTAATCTTGAAGAAATCAACATGAGACAAGAAAACCCTAGGACAGATCCATAAACTAAGATTATGACAGAACCCAAGAAAGAATCAGAGAAAGTATTGCTATAGATGAAAGAAACCCTGAATGACCACCGACATGTCAGATTATCAAAGATCTTCAAAGAAAAAGAATGCCTTCAAGAAAGAATAGGAGACTTCAACATTGACTGTGTTCTAGATGAGGGAACACAAGTGAATATCATGACATAGAAATCTTGAGAAGCTATAGGGAGGCCTGTTATGATTCCTTCATTAGGAAGAATAGGACTATTCAAAGGAAAGCTGATAAACCTACGTGGAAAGCTCACCCGGATACCTATGAATTCCAATGGAACTTTGACAGAGGAATATTTTGAGATTACTAAATTTATTGAGAACAATGCCCCATTTACAATGCTACTAGGAAAAATTTGGATTGAAAGAGATCAGTCCAGAAGGCAAGAAGAAGAAGAAGTCTTAGAGCAAAAGAAGCAAGAGTTAAAAGAATTCATGACTAGAAGGATCACACACTTGATTGAAGAACAAAAGAACATATCAAATCTATTTAACACCAGAAACCCGGATGTCGAAGTTGCAAGAATACTAGAAGAACTGCAGAAGATTGAAGTACCTATTACAGATAAAGAAGAAGGATCACCCTCGAATCTTAGGAAATAATCTCAACATCATGAAGTAACTATGCCAAAAGAAGGTTAAAATTAGAATGGAAAAATCCATATTGAGATGAAGCCCACTAGGAAGAAGGCTAGAAAGCTAAGTAAGAAGAGAGCTAAGATAGAAAATTTGCAGAAGGTTCTAGAGGAAGCCTCGCAGACGGAAAATTTGCAAAATTGGAGCTTCGTCGGGATATCAGAACAACGACACATGGCACTTCACCATGGTGAAGCAATATAGATGTTGGGGACATTATAATAATTATACCAACACTTCAAATGGGTACAAATACATTTATGGACAAATATCTCACCATCCGACCATTGGGACCGTGCCATAATGGACATAATAGAGCTAATGAAGGCTTCATACCCGTTGCAAGTGACCCATTGTCGAGTCACCTATTTATCCCATCGTGGCATGCACTGAGAACACTTTTTCTAACTGAGAGTTTGAGCCAGTAGACCAACTTGATTTTTCATAGTGATCATCGCATTCTTTCTTTCTATCCCATTACTATGTCTAAGTTACTCCCCAAACCCAAGATTGTTAACCTTGAGTGTGTATGTCAGATGCATTGAGTGTTGTAGAGAAAGTTGTTGAAGAAGTTCTGATTGACCTCATGAATGAAAGAGTCATGTCGATGTCTACAGGTGTACAAGCATCATCGACAAGAGGATTGCCAGCCTCTCCGTCCACTTCTCACAACGCCGGACCATCCTGACCATCAAATGAAAAGAAAGCGAAGCACAGGGATGATCTAGAGAATGCCAAATTGATCCCAACCATATTAGCCACCTATATACCACCTCTGAGTGGAGCATTAAATCAAGACAGCATGCCCAGAGACTTTGAATACACCTTGGTTACGGTGTACCTCCCGAAGGGGATACGTGCAGCTTGAGCAGACCAAGATACAATTGCATCGTTGAAGTTAGCGACTTCAACCTCGGATATTGCAAAGCCTATAATATGCTCACCCCACATAAGTACCTAACCAGAACTAAGGGGAATAATTCGAAGATAATCCCCCAGTCGTGGACTATGAACCTCGCGTAGTCCACCCTGCTAAACGTCATGAAGATTCCCCACTTCGGAAGACACCAGGAGGTGAATGCATGTGTCAAGCCATTGTTGTCTTGTTACCATGGAGGATATTTGTGGCTAAAATGTCATGTAATAGTTGATCCAATGCTGATCAATCAGATCACGTGCTTGAGTATGCAAGCACTTGATCCACAAGAGTTTTACCCAGGAAAAGCCATGGATCATGCTCTAGCACAAAAGATCAAGGAAACTTATGGAGATGTCAAGAAGGGCATGCAAGGCTACAAGGTAGCTTCTATCCAAAGTGGCACAGTGCACCTCGCCTGTCAGTTGATTACAGGGAAGTTAGTATGAAAGAACCGACCTACCCAAGTCACCAGTTTTGTAGTTGACCTCATAGAGAAGTGTGCGGAAGGCATTCAGATGAACTAGGTGAAGTACCTGGTGAACCAGTTGGAACTCAACTACAGAGAAGCACAAGATCAAGGATATGAATTTAATTTTAGTTGGCTCTTAATACTGATAGATTTTATTGCTTGGGAGAGGCCGGAAGGTACAACCTTCCTAGAAATTGAGCCATTTGAACTATTGGCCATGAAGTTCAGTACACTATGGTATTCAAGCGATATGAATAAACAATGGAAATCAAATGTTGTTTTCCATACCTACTACAATCATCTGAAGATAGCCATTCAGTCTAAACCTTGCATGACTCTCAACACTCTACACCGGTTCAGGCCTTTAATGAAGTTCAGTGCAGATCGACATTTTATTTACATCACAGCACACACCGACGAACACAAGAAAAAAATTCAATCCTAATATAAGATGATGGAGGAGGACTTGGAGGAGATCACCAAGGATTGGTCGGTGGACCTCCTTATCCCAGTAGACCCTGCAGAGATATCTGACATCGACAACCCAGAAACTGTGCAGGATACACCCGGACCTAGTAGAACAAAGAAGCCCGAAGAGGTCCAAAAATTAGACAATGCATCCGTGAAAACTGATTCCATATCACCAGAGTGAGGAGGTGATGGTGAAGAGTTAGATGAAAAATAATTTGAATTGAAGCAAGGAGACAAGGTTGATCCCCTGAAGAAGAGGAAATTCACCTCCGAAACCTTCCTTCCAGAAGAAATTGAAGGCCACCATGACCAAGATGCAGACCATCCTCACCTGCGATGACTTTGACTTCCTCATAGCATGTCTGCAAGATGCTTTGCTAGAAATAACAGAGAAACATGATGCAAAGCAAGAGGATATGTATGATCGAATTGAGAATGAACTCCGAGGGGTACAATAGATCCTACAACCCAGCCGTGTAGTCTCCACTGCACCGGGAGATTTAGAATTGGGAGATGAGCCAGCTCAACTGCACCACCTAGCCGATATAGTCGAAGCTCGCCTTCGACAAGCACAGGAAGAAATAGAGCAAGCCACCTAGGCTTTGACACAATTACAAGGAGTACTCATAGAGAAATGTAGTGCTGTAGAATAGGAAAAGATTTCTCTCCAAGTGAAGTTTGATAAATAAAAACCATAACTACAACAAGAAAAGGAACAGTTGCTCGTGGAGAAACTCGAAGTAAAGGAAGTGGTCAACAAAGAATTTCGCTTTGTGACAATCTTAGAAATAAAGGAAGAAGACCGAGCTACACAGCAGGTGAACTAGCTCACAGAAGCCATCCAGCAGCTACAACAATGCATAACAGATTTGGAGCTATGCATTGTACTGAGACCCCACAAGATGTAAGAGACCAAAGAGAAGAAATCACCTGGAGCGCAGTTGAAAGGATAAAGGCTCTTACCCTGGAATGTAAGAAACTCACTAATCCCAGTGCCTAGACCTATGAACAAATCATGGAGAACCCGGAACTGAAGGCACTAGAGTCGTAGCTCCAAGAGGCGAAGTATCAAGACAAAAAGATACAAGCGTAGCTGAAGTCCCTGTCAGCCGTGGAAAGAATGAAGCACTCACAAGAGAAATTCACTACACAACAACAGATCCATACTATCCAGAGCAGAGTTATAGAGGTAACTAAGAGGCTCCAACCCATGCAAGACAAGGCATATCAATTGTTTACAAAGGTAGAAGGCCAAGGAGTAGAGCTAGAGCAGGTTGTTACTACAACTTAACAACATCTAGAAGGACCTATCAACGATCCAGTCATTCAAGAGTTCACTAAATAGGAGGCCATAGAACGATAGGAAGTTGAAGCAGCTCGAGGCATTCGAAGCAGAACTAGTCAGACCAGAGTGACGTAGGATGAGTCACAGGTGAGTGTTGGGGGCATCTTGGACCTTGACCAAGTTTTGGGAGATCCTTGGTCAGGTTTGACCTATTTTGGGACTTCTACAACCTATATAATATGAAGCAGAAGCCAAAGAAGAGATTGTGGGATCTTGTCCCCTTTTTGGGTCCTTTTTGGGATTTGGGAATATGTAACGGGAATGGGATGTCAGCCCATGGGTTTACCCATGTTTAGGCCTATTTTGTAAAGTATAAATATATGTCTAAGAAAGGTAAGAAGGGGAATCTATATGATGAATGGCTGATAATATAAGTGCTAAGTGCAAGTTTGGTTTGTATATGTGCATATTGTGAGAAACTATAGAGCTAAGTGCAAGTGGTTGTAACAGACTGTGAAAGGCTTTGTGCTAGACCTAGCTCGAGGAAGGAGGATCTGGCGAGGTGCGCATAGATATCCTATCCTATGTGGAGTAGGGATTTTGTGACTCTTTTCTTATAGATGACTGATTGAAGATAATAAATAAAAATATTTGGTGGAGGTAGCCCCAGGGTGGGGTTGAACCACGTAAATACTATGTTATTCTGCTCTGTGCAATGATCCAATGTATTTATGTGTTATTTTCAAAGTGCTTGATATAGATAGATATGTTTATGATTTGTGATTATAGTGAATATGATGTTAGATCTGATGTAGGTGAATGTTCTTAGTGCTTGAATCTTCTAGATCTGATCCATTTATTTATGCTAAGTGCTTAGATATATTGGATCTGGGTGAATGTTGTGATGCTTTGTTTTATCTACAAAGTAGATATTGGGTAAATAATGATGAACTAACAGTTCTAAGTTCTCTATTAAGTATTATAATCACAAATATGTGTCCCAGCTAAGGTTACATACACCTAAGTCCTACAACCACCCCTGCCTCTACCTCGGGTGAGACTTCATCTGCTTCGTAGGTGTTGCCGAAAGGGTCGGTAGTTAGAGTTTTGTTCATGTGTTGTTGCAGCGTTGAACCCTGGGTATTCCCCTATGCCAACAAATGGGCCTGTTGCCAGGACCTGAAACTTTGATTGCTGGGAACTGAGGAAGAAGAAGCTTTTCGCAAAGATATGACCTGAAATTGTGAAAGCTCTATGTGTAGATCTGTAGCTCTAGTGTGCATCACTGTACTTAGTTTGAAAAGCTATGTTCTAGGAAAAGAAGTCTGATCTGAAGAAAAGAGGTAAGATCTGAAAGATTTGTGCTCTGAGAAAGGCAAAAGTGAGACTCTTTTATTAAAAGAGGCAAGATCTGAAAGCTTTGGGCTCTGATAAAGGTAAGAATATTGAAAAGTTCTAGTTATGAAAGCTTTGTGCTCTGTAGAAGTAAGATAAGTGAAATTTTTTGTTTCAGCCTTATGTATCTAGGTATGTTTGATAAATTCTATCCTAGCTTGAAAACTAGGGTATTAATAGATGAAAGAAGATTTGATATGAGTAGATTTGATAAGATTAGTGAAAAATATCTTATACCTATGCATAGAAAGAATGTTTGGACTAATAAGTGTATGTAGGACCCTAGAAAGAAATCTTTTAAGGTTAGCTACCATGATCCTAGTGCACAGTACAGGAAAGGCCAGGGATCATTTAAAAGAAAGAGAGGATTAACCCTGTTTTATAGTTGTAGAAGACCGGGACATCTTGCTAAGGATAGCCCTGGGAGAAGACCTAGTTGTATTTGTTGTAAAGCTATGAACCATGAAGTATTGGAGTGTCCTATAATGGTTGTCAATCTTGAAGAAATGAACATGAGACAAGAAAAACCTAGGAAAGATCTAGAAACTAAGATTATGACAGAACCCCAGAAAGAATCAGAGAAAGTATTGCTACAGATGAAAGAAACCCTGAATGACCACCGACATGTCAGATTATCAGAGATATTCAAAGAAAAAGAATGCCTTGAAGAAAGAATAGGAGACTTCGACATTGACTGTGTTCTAGATGAGGGAACAAAGGTGAATATCATGACAGAGAAAACTTGGGAAGCTATAGGGAGGCCTACTATGATTCCTTCATTAGGAAGAATAGGACTATTCAAAGGAAAGATGATAAACCTATGTGGAAAGCTCACCTGGATACCTATGAATGCCAATGGAACTTCACCAGAGGAAGATTTTGAGATTATTAAATTTATTGAGAACAATACTCCATTTACAATGCTACTAGGAAAACCTTGGATTGAAAGAGATCAGGCCAGAAGGCAATAAGAAGAAGAAGTTTT
Organism: Picea engelmannii; assembly: GCA_009831015.1. Classification (NCBI taxonomy): domain Eukaryota; kingdom Viridiplantae; phylum Streptophyta; class Pinopsida; order Pinales; family Pinaceae; genus Picea; species Picea engelmannii. Next base: position 383,209 of record ML778494.1, read on the forward strand.
AGAGAAGAAGAAGCAAGAGTTAAAAGAATTCATGACTAGAAGGATCGCACACTTGATTGAAGAATAGAAGAACAAATTGAAGATATTTAACACCAGAAACTCAGATGTCAAAGTTGCAAGAACACTAGAAGACCCACAGAAGATTGATGTACCTACTCCAGATAAAGAAGAAGGATCACCCTCAAATCTTAAGAAAGAATATCAACAACGTGAAGTAACTATGCCAAAAGAAGGTAAGAATCAGAATGGAAAAGGGAATACCGAGATGAATCTCACTAGGAATAAGCCTATAAATATAAGTAAGAAGAGAGCTAAGATCTACAAGTTGCAGAAGGTTCCAGAGGAAACCTTACAGAAGGAAAATTTGCAAAATTGGAGCTTCGTCGGGATATCAGAACAACAACACATGGCACTTCGCAATGGCGAAGCAATATAGCCGTTGGGGACATTATAACCATTAGACCAATGCTCTGAATGGGTAGAAATACATTTATGGACAAACATCTCACCATCTGACTGTTGGGACTGTGCCATAACAGACAGAACAAAGATAATGCAGGATTCATACCCGTTGCAAGCAACTTGTTGCCTAGTCACCTATTTATCCCATCACGTCATGCATTGAGAACACTTTTTCCATCTGAGAGTTTGAGCCTGTAGACTAAGTTGATTTTTCACAGTGATCATCACTCTCTTGCTCTCTATCCCATTATTGTGTCTAATTTACTCCCTGAACCCAATATTGTTAACCCTGATTGTGTATGTCGGACGAGTTGAGCGTTGTAGAGAAATTTGTTGAGGAAGTTCTGATCGACCTTATGATTGAAAGAGTCATGTTGATGTATATAGGTGTACAAGCATCATCGATGAGAGGACTTCCAGACTCTCTGTCCACTGATCACAGTGTCGGACCATCCTGACCATAAGATGAAAAGTGAACCAATCACAGGGATGATCTAAAGAACACCAAATTGATCCCAACCATATTACCCACCTATATACCACCTTTGAGTGGAGCAGGAAATAGAGACAACGTGCCTAGAGACTTTGAATACACCTTGGTTATGGCGTACCTCCCAAAGGGGATACACGTAGTTCGTGCAGACCATGATAAGATTGCAGTGTTGAAGTTTAGCGACTTCAACCTTGGAGATCGCAAATCCTATAACATGCTTAGCCCACATAAGTACCTAACCAGAACTAAGGGGAATAATTTGAAGATAATCCCCCAGTCGTGGACTATGAACCTCGTGCAGTCCACCCTGTTGAATGTTATGAATATTCTCCACTTCGGAAGATGCCAGGAGGTGAATGCATGTGCTAAGCTTCTGCTGTCTTATTACCATGGAGGCTATTTGTGGCTAAACTTTCATATAACAGTTGATCTGATGTTGATCAATCAGATCATGAGATTGAGTATGCAAGGACCTGATCCATAAGAGTGTTACCCAGCAAAAGCCAAGGATCGTTCTCTAGCACAGAAGATAAAGGACACTTATGGTGATGTCGATAAGAGAACATGAGGCTATAAGGTAGATTCTATATAGAGTGGCGCAGTGCACCTCACATGTCAGTTGATTGCAGGGAAGTTAGTATGAAAGAACCGACCTGCCCAAGTCACCAGTTTTGTAGTCGACCTCACAGGGAAGTGCGTGGAAAGCCTTTAGATGAACTGGGTGAAGTACTTGGTGAACCAGTTGGAACTCGACTGCAGAGAAGCACAATATCAAGGATATGAATTTCATTTCAGCTGGCTCTTGATACTGATAGATTTTATTTCCTGGGAGATGCCAGAAGGTACGACCTTCCCAGACATCGAGCCATTTGAACCATTGGTCGTGAATTTCAATACATTATGGTATTCAAGCGATATGAATAAACAGTGGCAGTCAAATGTTGTTTTCCATACCTACTACAATTAGATGAATATAGCCATCCAGTCTGAACCTCTCATGACTCTGAACTCTCTATGCCAGTTCATGCCTTTAATGAAGTTCAACACAAATCGACATTTTATTTACATCACAGTACACACCGATGAACACAAGCAACAAATTAAATCCTACTATAAGCTAACAGAGAAGGACTTGGAGGCAATCACCAAGGATTGGTTGGTGAATTTCCTTATCCCAACAGACCCTGTGGATATATCCAACATCGACAACCTAGAAACTGTGCAGGATACACCTGGATCTAGAAGAACAAAGCATACCTTAGAGGTCCAAGAATTAGACAGTGCATCCGTGAAAACTTCTTCCATATCACTAGAGCGAGGAGGTGATGGTGAAGAGTTAGATGACAGAGAAGTCGAACCAAAGCAAGGAGACAAGGTTTATCCCCTGAAGAAGAGGTTGTAACAGACTGTGAAGGGATTTGTGTTGTAACGCAAGGAAGGAGGATCTAGCGAGGTGCGCAGATCTCCTGTCCTATGCAGAGTAAGGTTTTTGTGGCTCTGTGCATGTATCTGATTGGAGAAGCTAATAAAGAAGAAGACTTTGTGGACGTATCCCTAGGGTCGAGGTGAACCACGTATATGTTGTGTTGCTCTGCTCTGTGCAATGTGTTGGTGTACTTATGTGTTATCTACTAAGTTCTTGACATAGATAGATAGATAGATCTATTTATACTTTGTGATTATGATGAATCTGGATGCTAGATATGAACTCTATGAACTTTCTTAGTGCTTGAATCTACTAGATCTGATCTAATTCCTTATGTTAAGTACTTAGATACATTAGATCTATGTGAATGCCGCGATGCTTTTTTTTATCTGTGGAGTAGATATTGGTTAGATATTGATGAAGGTTTACTGGTGAATGCTCTGTTAAATACTAGAATCATAGATATGTGTCCCATCTAAGGTTACAGACATCTGAGTCATGCAACCACCCCTTCCTCTACCTCAGGTGAGACTTCATCTGCTTCCCAGGTGTTGCCAAAAGGGCCGGTAGTTAGGGTTTTGTTGGTGCACTGTTGTAGTGTTGAACCCTGGGTCTGCCCCTGTGCCAACAAATGGTTCCCTTGTCGAGACTGAAACTATGATTGCTAGGAACTGAGGAAGAAGAATCTTTGTGCAAAGATTCAACCTGAAACTAAGAAATCTCTATGTGTAGATATATTTCCCTAGTGCGCAACATTTTTCTTGACTTGTGAATCTCTGTGCTAAGAAAAGAGGTCATATATGAAGAAAAGAGGTAAGATACACAAGTTTTGTGCTCTGATAAAGGTAAGAATAGTGAAAAGTTCTAGATCTGAAAGCTTTGTTCTTTGTAGAAGTAATACAAGTGGAATTTTTTTTTTCTAAAGCATGGATCTAGGTATGTTTGATAGATTCTATCCTAGCTCGAAAACTAGGGTACTGATAGATGAAATAAGGTTTGACATGAGTATATCTAATAAGAATAGTGAAAGATATGTTATAACTATGCATAGAAAGAATATTTGGACTAACAAATGGATGGAGGATCCTAGAAAGATTTTTTTGCAGGTTAGCTCCTACGATCCTAGCACGTAGTACAAAAAGGGATGGGGATCAGTTAAAAGAAAGAGAGGATTAACCCTCTATTACAGTTGCAGAAAACTAGGACATCTTGCTAAGGAATACCCTGGGAGAAGACCTAGTTGTCTTTGATGTAAAGCTATGGACCATGAAGTATTGGATTTCCCTAGAATGATTGCTAAATTTGAAAGAATGAATATGAACCAAGAAAAACCTAAGGCAGATCCAAAAACTAAGATTATGGAAGAATCCCAGAAAGAATCAGAAAAAGTATTGTTATAGAAGAGAGAAACCTTGAATGACCACCGACATGTCATATTATCAGAGATCTTCATAGAAAAAGAATGCATTGAAGCAAGATTAGGAGACTTCAACATTGACTGTGTTCTAGATGAGGAAACAAAAGTGAATGTTATGATAGAAAGAACTCGAGAAATTTTAGGAAATCCTACTATGGTTCCTTCACTGAGAGGAATGGGATTATTTAGTGGAAAACTGATAACCCTATGTGGGAAGCTCGCTCAAATACCTATGAATGTTAATGGAACTTCGACAGAAGAAGATTTTGAGATCATTAAATTTATTGAGGACATCGCTCCATTTACCATGTTACTAGGAAGACCTTGGATTGAAAGAGAGCAAGCCAGAAGGAAGGAAGAAGAAGAAGTCTTAGAGAAGAATAAGCAAGAGTTAAAAGATATTATAACTAAAAGGATCGCACACTTGATTGAAGAATAGGAGAAAATATCACATATATTTAACAACAATGATGTAGATATAAAAGTTGCAAGAACACTAGAGGACCCATAGAAGACTGAAATACCTATCCCAGATAAAAAAGAATTATTACCCTTGAATCCTAGGAAATAATCTCAACAATGCGAAGTCACTATGTCAAAAGAAGATAAGAATCAGAATGGGAAAAGGAATACTGAGACGAAGCTCACTGGAAAGGAGGATAGAAAACTAATTAAGAAGAGAGCTAAGATCGAAAAGTTGCAGAAATATCTAGAAGGAACCTCGCAGAAGGAAAATTTGCAAAATTGGAGCTTCGTCAGGATATCAACACAATGACACATGGCACTTCACCATGATGAAGCAATATATATGTTGGGGACATTATAACCGTTAGACCAATGCTCCTAATGGGTAGAAAGGAATTTATGACCAGACAACACGCCATTAGACCATTGGGACCGCGTCATAACGGATAGAACAGAGCTCAGGAAGGCTTCATACCCATTGCAAGCAACCCGTTGCCAAGTTACCTATTTATCCCATCGTGCCATGCACCAAGAACACTTTTTCTAACCAATAATTTGAGCCCACAGACTAATTTCATCTTGCACAGTGATCATTGCATTGTTTCCATCTATTCCATTGTAGTGTCTAAGTTAATCTGAACCCGATCTAGTTAATCCTGAGCACATATGTTCAAGGAGCTCAACGTAGTCAAAGAATATGTGATTGAAGTACTCCTCGACCTGATGACTGAAAGAGTCATGTCGGAGAGAGGATTATTTGTAGGTGTATAGGCCTCATCCACAAGAATAGTGCAAGCATCTTCGTCGACTACTCGCAGAGCCGGACCATCCCGACCATCAGATGAAAAGAGAACCAAGCATAGGGATGATCTAGTGAATGCCAAATTGATCCCAACTATATTAACCACCTACATACCACCTCTGAGTGATGAAATAAATTGAGATAGCATGCCCAGATATTTTTAGTACACCTTGGTCCTTGCGAACCTCTTGAAGGGGATCCGTGCAGTTCAAGAAGACCAAGACAAGATTGCAGCGTTGAATTTCAATGACTTCAACCTCAGCGACCAAAAATTCTATAACATGCTCACCCCACATAAGTACCTGACCAAAACAAAGTGGAAGAATTCAAAGATAATCCATCGAACGTGGACCCATAATCTTGCACAGTCCACCCTGTTGAATGTCATGAAGATCCCACAATTCAAAAAACACCATGAGGTGAATGCTTGTGTCAAGCTGTGTCTTTCTTGTAACCATGGCAGATATTTTTGGCTAGACTACCATATCACAGTTGATCCAACACTGATCAATTGGATCAAAGGGTTGAGTATACAGGGACTTGATCCACAAGATTTTTATCCAGGGAAAGCTATGGATCCCACTCTAGCATAGAGGATCTAGGACACCTACGATGATGTTAAGAAGGGGGCACGAGGCTACAAGGTAGTTTCTATCCAGAGTGGCGCAGTGTGCCTCACCTGTCAGTTGATTGCAGGGAAGTTAGTAAGAAAGAACTGACCTACCCAAGTCACCGGCTTTATAGTCGACTTCGCAGGGAAGTGCGTGGAAGGCCTACAAATGAACTGGGTGAAGTACTTGGTGGATCAATTGGAACTAGACTGCAGAGAAGCACAAGATCAAGGTTACGAATTCCATTTTAGTTGGATTTTGATCCTTATTGCATTCATCTCCTAGGAGATTCTGTAAGGTGTGACCTTCCCCGACATCGATCCATTTGAGCCGATGGCCATGAAGTTCAATACACTTTGGTATTCCAATGATATGAACAAACAGTGGTAGTCAAATGTTTTATTCATACCTACTATGATCAACTAAAGAGAGCCATCTAGTCTGAGCCTCGCATGACTCCAAACACTCTACACCAGTTCCTACCTTTGATGAAGTTCAACGCAGATCATAATTTCATTTATATTACAACGTGTGCCGATGAACACAAGCAACAAATTCAATCCTACTACAATCTCACGAAGGAGGACCTGTAGGATATTACTAAGCAATGGTCTGTTGACCTCCTTATCCTCGCCAACCTCGCAGAGATATCCGACATCGAAAACCCATAAATTGCACAGGATACACCCGGACCTAGCAAGACAAAGAAGAACGAAGAGGGCCAAGGATTAGACAGTGCATCCGTGAAGACTGCTTCCATATCACCAGAGAAAGGAGGTGATGGTGAAGAGTTAGATGACAAAGAAGTCAAACATAAGCAAGGATATGAGGTTGATCCCATGAATAAGAGGAAGGGTTTGCCTCCGAAACCTTCTTCTCGGAAGAAATCAAAAGCCTCCATGAAAAAGATGCAGACTGTCCTCACCTCTGACAACTTCGACTTCCTCATAGCAGCCCTGAACGATGATTCACTAGAAATATCAGAAACACAAGAGGCCAAGCAGGAAGCAATGTATGATAGGATTGAAATCAAACTCCAAGGGGTACAATAGGCACTACAGACTAGTCGCACAGTCTCCACTACACCTCTGCCATTGGGAACACTAGAGATGGGAGACGAGCCAACCCAACTCCACCAATTAACTGATACAGTCGAAGCTCACTTTCAACAAGCACAAGAGGAAATAGAACAAGCCACCCAGGCTTTGATGCAAGTACAAGGAGTACTTGTAGAACAATGTTGAGCTATAGAATAGGAAAATATTTCCCTCCAAGTGAATTTCGAAAAAGAAAAATCACAAATATAGAAAGGAAAATAACAGTTGCTCGTCGAGCAACTTGAAGTAAAGGAAGCAGTCAACAGAGAACTTCGCTCTGTGACAGTCGTAGAAATAAAGGTAGAAGATTGAGTTACACAACAAGTAGAGAAACTTGAAGAAGTGATCCAATAGCTACAACAACGCATCACAGACTTAGAACTACGTGCAAGGACCGATACCCCACAGGATGTGAAGGACCAAAGAGAAGCAACTGTCAGGAGCGTAATTGAGAGACTAAAGGACCTTGCTATGGAATACAAGTAGTTGAGTGATCGTAGTACCCTGACATATGAGTGACTCACTGAGAGTCTAGAATTAAGAGCACTGGAGTCGCGGCTCCAAGAGGCGAAGTATCAATATGAAATGATACGATCATAGTTGAAGCTCCTATCAGTTATGGAAATAATGAAGAGATCTCAAGAGCAATGCACCACCCAACAACAGATCTCAGAGCAAAGTTATGGAAGTAAATTAATGAATCCAACCCATGCAAGATAAGGCCTACCAATTGTTCACAGAAATTGAAGGCCAAGGAAAAGAACTAGAGCAGGTTGTTAATGCAGCTGAAAAATGCCTGGAAGGACCTGTGAATGATGCAGTCATTCAAGAGTTTTATGAACAAGAGGTCATAGAACAACAACAAGCTGAAGCATCTTGAGCTAAGATTGAGGCTTTCGAAGAAGAAATTCCTACATCAGAGTGACCTGGGATGAGTCACAGGTGAGTGTTGGGGGCTTGATGGCCCTCGACCAAGTTTTGAGAGATCCTTGGTCAAGTTTGAACATTTTGGACTTCGACAACCTGTCAAAGGCAGAGTGCAAGATGAAGTAGAGATTGCGGGATATTGACCCCTTTTTGGGTCCTTTTTTGGATTTGAGAATATGTAATGGGTATGGGAATGTCAGCCCATGGGTTTACCCATGCTTAGGCCTATTTTATAATATATAAATAGATATCTAGGCGATGTAAGGAAATGGAAGGAAAGAGGCATATATGTGATGTTGTGCTAAGTGCAAGTGTGGCTTGTAAATGCTTTGTGCATACTGTGAGAGGCTTGCAGAGCTAAGTGCAATTGGTTGTAACAGACGATGAAGGGATTTGTGTTGTAATGCAAGGAAGGAGGATCTAGAGAGGTGCACAGATCTCTTATCCTATGCAGAGTAAGGTTTTTGTGGCTCTATGCATGTATCTGATTGGAGAAGATAATAAATAAGAAGAGTTGGTGGACGTAGCCCTAGGGTGGGGGTGAACCACATATATGTTGTGTTTCTCTGGTTTATGCGATGTGTTGCTGTACTTATGTTTTATATGCTAAGTTCTTGACATAGATATATAGATAGATATATTTATACTTTGTTCATATGATAAATCTGGATGCTAGATATGACCTCTGTGAGCTTGCTTAGTGCTTGAATCTGCTAGATTTGATCTAATTCCTTATGCTAAGTGCTTAGATACATTAGATCTGGGTGAATGTTGCGATGCTCTGTTTTATTTGCGGAGTAGATTTTGGTTAGATATTGATGAAGGTTTACTACTGAATGCTCTGTTATATACTAAAATCACATATCTGTGTCCCAGCTAAGGTTGCAAACATCTGAGTCCTGCAACCACCCCTTCCTCTACCTCGAGTGAGACTTCATCTTCTTTGCAGGTGTTTACGAAAGGTCCATTAGTTAGGGTTTTCTTGGTGCGATGTTGTAGCATTGAACCCTAGGTCTACCCCTATGCTAACAAGGGCCAACACCTGGGATATCACAATTCCCAACTAGTATATAGGTACATAAAGAATTTGAATAGGTGCATAATAAAGTAGATAGGTGTGTTATTCATATATAGTTCATAGTACCTCAAAAGTTTGTACAACTCTTGGGTTGATAATTAAATTAGCAAGCCGAGGAAGGGTAGAATTTGATTTTTTATTCCAAGGCCCACCTGAGAATATTAGGGAAATATGGGTCGAGTGGGGCGAAGTATTAGTTAAAAATAATACGATTTCCATAATACTTCATCCTACCCCACCTATATTTCCCTAATATAACCCCCACCAATAATACTTCCCTAATACTTTCCACCACCCCCACCCATATTTCTCTTATATATTCCCCCATACCCACCCTCAATATTATTAGGATGAGGGGTGATATTAGGGAAATATGGGTGGGGGTGGTGAGAGATATTAGGGAAATCTAATAATATTTCCCTAATATCAGCCCCAACCCCCACCCATATTTATGTAATATCTCCCAATAATATTTCCTTAATATATCCCCCCTCCCCCACCCACATTTCCCTAATATACCTCCTCAGCCACATTTCCCTAT
>ML778494.1:392639-407304 GCA_009831015.1 Picea engelmannii
TTCCATTATGTCTCCCCCCACCCCCACCCTTATGGGGGAGAATATTAGGGAAATATTATTAATATTTCCCTAATACACCTCCCCACCCCCCAAATATTAATATTTACCTAATATCTCCCCTCATCCCCACCTATATTTCCCTAATATCTCCTACCATCCCTACTCATATTAAGATTTCCCTAATATCTCCCCCCACCCTGACCCATATTTCCATAATACCTTCTACCATGCCTACCCATATTAATATTTCCCTAATATCTCACCCCATTAATATCTCCACCCACCCCTACCATGATTAAAATTTTCCTAATATCTCCCCCCACCCCCAACCTTATAAGTCGTAAGGGTGGGGGTGAGGGTAGTTATTAGGGAAATATCAATGGTGGTAGGGGGATATATTCGGTAAATATTAATAATATGTGTCCCAACCCACACCAATATTTCCCTAATATCTCCCCCTACCCCCACCCTCAAGAGGGTGGGTGTGGGGTAGATATTAAGGAAATATGGGTGGGAGTGGGGGTGGAGGAGATATTATGTAAATCTTATTAATGTTTCCTTAATAGGGTGGGGGTGGGGAGGGTGGGGGGATATATTAGATAAATATTATTAATATTTCTGTAATATCACCCTCTAACCCCACCCATATTTTAATAATATTTACATAATGTCTCTTGCCACCCCCTACCCATATTTCCTTAATATCTCCCCCAACCCTTGTCCATATTATGGAATATTTCCCTAATATATTCCCCCACTCCCACCCTCGAATGCACCCTACCTTGATAATATATTATGGAAATATTAATAATATTTACCTAATATATCCCCCCTTCATCACCCACATTTTTCTAATATCTCCCCCCACGACAACCCCCATAAGAATCAGGGTGGGGGGAGATATTAGGGGGAGGTGGGGGGGAGATATTAAGGAAATTTTAGTCCTAATATGGATGTGGGTGTGGGTGAGGGGAGATATTATGGAATTATGGGTGGTGGTGGGGAGATATATTAGGTAAATATGGGTGGGGGTGGGGGGAGATATTAGGCAAATATCACCCCCTCCATCATGATGGTGGGGTTGGGAGGAGATATTAGGAAAATATGGGTGGGGGTGGGGAAATATGGTTAGGGTTTGTAGGATATATTAGGGAAATATTATTAATATTTCTGTAATATCTACCCCCACCCCCACCCCGATGAGGGTGGAATAATATTTTCCTAATATCTTCCCCCACACCCACCGATATTTCCCTAATATATCCTACCACTTCCACCCTCATGAGGGTTGGGGTGGGGTGAGATATTAATATATCCCTAATATATCACCCCACTCCCACCCTCATGAATATTAGGGTATTAATATTTCCCTAATATCTCCTCCCACACCCACCCATATTTCCTTAATAGCTCCTCCCACCTCGACCCCCACCCTCATGTTATTAATATTTCCCTAATATACCCTCTACCCCCTACCCATATTTCCCTAATATCTCCTGCCAACCCCCTCCTAATGAGGGTGATATTATTAATATATTCATAATATCCCCCTACCCCCCCACACCCACCCATATGTACCTAATAGCTCCGCCCACCCTCACTCTCACGCCCAGGAGAGGGGAGATATTAAGGAAATATGAGTAGAGATGGGGAGATATATTGGGGAAATCGTAAGTTAATATGGGTGGGGGGATATATTAGAGAGATATTTCCATAATATTTCCCCCAACCCCCACCCTCATGAAGGTGAGGGTGTTATTATTTCCCTAATATTTCTTTCGATATCCACCCATATTTCCCTAATATCTCTCCCCAACCCCACCCTCATGAGGATGGGGTTGGGGGGATATATTTGGGAAATATGGGTGGGGGTGTGGGGATATATTAGGGAAATATTAATAATATTTCCATAATATTTACCCCCAACCCAAACTTAATAATATTTCCATAATATTTCCCCCCACCCCTACCCATATTTTTCTAATAAATCACCTTAAAGCTACCCTCGTGAGGGTGAGCATAGGGGTGGGGGGAGATATTAGGTAAATATGGGTGAGGGTGGGGCTAGGTAGAGATATTATGAAAATATAGGTGGTAGTGGGGAGTGATATTAGGGAAATATTGGTGGGGCTGGGGTGAGATAATCAATATTTCCCTAATATCTTCCCCCACTTCCACCTTCATGAGGGTGGAGGTGGGGTGGGATGAAATATTAGGAAAATATGAGTTAGGGTGAGGATAGATATTAGGGAAATATTAATAATAACTCAATAATATATCTCTCCAACACCACCTATATTTTCCTCATGTTTCTCCCCACCCCACCCTCCTGAGGGTTGGGGTGGGAGAATATATTATACAAATATGGGTGGTGGTGGGGGAAGATATTAGGGAAATTATAAGTGGGGGTGTGGGGGTGGGGAAAGATATTATGGAAATATTTTGGGTGGGGTAAAATATTAGGGAAATATGGTTGGGGTGGGGGGATATATTAACAATATTTAAAAAATATCTACCCCCAAACCACCCATATTTCCCTAATATCACCCCCCACTCCATACCTAAAATTTTAGGTGGGCGCGTGGGGAGATATTATGGAAATATTGGGAGTGGGATTAAATTTTATGGAAATATGGGGAGGTGGGGTGGGGGGAGATATTAGGTAAATATTAATAATATTTCGATAATATCTCCCCTAGCCCCACCCATATTTCCATAATATCTCCCCCCAGCCCCATCGTCTTGAGGGTGGGGATGCAAGGATATGTTACATAAATATGGGTTGTGGTGGGGTAAGATATTATGGAAATATTAATAAAATTTCAATAATTTCTCCCACCACCACCACCACCCATATTTCCCTAATATCTCATTGTTTTGTAAATTCTGCAACAAGGGTTAACATATCTACAAATATAGTGGTTGTATATAGACTATGAAAAAGTATGGGAAGTAAAAATAGAAACCATATATTTATATGAAACGAGTCACTCTTAAACTCATGTTATTCAATAGGGAAATAAACAACTACAAAAAATAAAAAAGAAATAGAACAACAATCTCATAAAAGAATGAAAAAATGCTTCATTGCCTCAAGGGAAAGATCTTACAACACTCGTGAGAAAGCTCTTTGAATTTAATTGCTTCCTTGGCACCCTCCTTGGGACAATTATTTGTTGTTCCTGAGTGTGTGGCTTGTATAGGATGCTCTCCTTTGTGGCTAAAAATGATGAGGAATGTAACCAAAATATCTAGGGAAATTTTGACAACACTTCCTTACTTTCAATGGATGGATGGATATGGAAAATGGAGGAGACATACTGAATTTATAGGAAAAATAGTGGTTATCCTTGAGATGGTCATGATAATAAAATATTGTTTTTGATTTTATCAATTTTAACTATTAATTTTAGGGGTGTTTTATTTTATTGTGTTTTTCTTTTTTGGATAATTTCAATAGGAAAAGGCCATAAAGGTGTTTTATGAATTTATGAAATGGAAATAACTTTAGGAAAAAATGATTCCTTAGGTTATAATAGTGGAAAATGATGTAAAAGTTGGTTTAGATATATGATAACCATACTATGAATTGTGTATTTCAATAAACCTATATTTTGGTCTAGGTGATAAACTTTTGGGTGATAACAGATGGCCCCTAATGTATGAGGTCAGGAGCACATCGTATGAAGGAAATAAATTATAGTTTCATTTTACCAAGGAATGGGATATGTGATGATAGAGAGGAGTGCCATTGGAGAAAAAAAACCACCCATGAAGGAGGATGAAGGATTCCACTTGTCAACAAGAGATTCACAAGGTGATGAGTTACATGATCTCAATAGGGATGAAGTAGGCATACCCATACTCGTTGAGATAACTCATGATAATGGATACAATGGTTCATTGATTATAAAGGGGGTGAACCAGTGAGAGAGTTATCATATATGATGTTGGAAAAGAGGGCCAATGTATAATACAATGAGATAAACTTTGCCACTTCAATGTATTCTTGGATTCCCAGCTCATCATCCTACAATTGAATAATTTTTACCATGTTCATGACCCTTTATTATTTATAAAATACTTGCAAGTTAAAATTATATCAAGGAATTTTGAATCCATTAAATTACAAATATTCCTAGAAGTGAGAACCAAATTGCAGTTCACTTTGCAAATGAAATTCTAAATTGGAATTTGTTGCACTAATCAAACATTCTTTATCATGAGTGATATATATATATATATATATACACACATGTATATTATTTCTCATTATCACATCATACAGGAACATAAGCATATCATCAAAAACACAATTTCACATCATTCAGTTACACCATCATGCAACGTCAAAATGAATTTGTGTGTGTGTGTGTGTGTGTGTGTGTGTGTGTAACTAGTTCCAAAAATGTGGTACATAAATACTAATAGGTCATCCCTCACTACAAGAATTCTCACCTATCATATACAAAATGGGGGAATTTCTCCTATATATTCCATATAAAAAAAAATTGGCCTCACCCATATACATATAAATGTACAAAAAATGGGCCTGACCCGTCCATGAAGATCATCCACCCCTAAGGTGGCCCAAGATCTAGGAACCCCCCAATTGGTGGCTTACTGATAGAAAAGGGCTCCTCAGTAATCAAATGCCTCATCCATCTAAGGTCCACCGCACCTTCCACTACAAACCTTTGCACCAATGTGTGTCACTCAAGTTCGAGGCATATAAGAAACTCCAACACCTCCTCCTTTTGCATCTTGATCCACCTGGCCTCATGCACCCCCTGGAGTGCCTGATCAAACTGCCAACATAGATAATCTAGTTTATATTGGAGCCTCTCCTCTCACTCTGAGGCTCCCCTAACTACTATAACCACCCATGGATTGTGAGAGGTATTAGCCTCTACATCATCGTGGCCTTGTCATTTATCAACTCTAACAAGATCCTCTCAGCCTACAACACTCGATGCCCTTGCTCTCATCATGAAATACCTCACCATGGGAGCCTCATGACCTTGTTGTCCAACATCTACAATAACAAATAAAATTACCCATTAATAATGTGTCAACTAATCAAAACCATGAGTAAAATCATAAAAAACCAATAACATGCATAATCACAAAAAACATTCACCTTGTTAGCTCCAGGCTCACTTAGGGGAATGACCATATCAAGATCATTTTGATAATCCATACCAATGTACAATTACTCCATAATTATCTTGGGGATATACCTCCAAATACATTGATACTCTATAATAAAAAATCGACCCACTATCCCACCACCAACTCGAATCAGTAACTCCTTGCACTTTCACATCCATGGCTAGGTTGGCTATTTCGAGGATAAATCCCCTATGATCTGGGTTAGAAGATCAGACATAGTATTCACCAAAATAAATAACTTTGTCCAAAAGAAGAATTTAATAATTCATAACTAACCAACTACTAATGATGAAAAATATGCTTAACCTAGATCCTAATGCCTGGAGAATATTTCTTGCATGAATCATTGCTCCAATATTTCACTCCAAATATTTATTTGTCAACCTACACACAAAAATAAAGAAGGCTACAAAGTAGGTAGTTACAACAACTAACTCTTAACTATGATAACTAGGATAAAATATGTATGTTTCAAGATTATCAAATGCATAAATATTACAAAATTAAATCAATAACATAAGATTGGGATGGAAAAGATAGTTCTCATTATATTAACAACATGAAATCAAAGAAGGATACAACCTGAAATTTTTTGCGGCACTGCCCATAACCGATATCTCTATTCCTCTACCCAGGTCACTGAAGATGTATCGTACCTCCTGAATCCTCTCTCCAAACAAGTCCAGGAAAGAGAACAAGACTATTCTTAAATGGGATAGATGAGCAAGGTACTGGAAATAGGGGTTTCCTTAAACAAAGGGGAAAATCTTAAAAACTCAAGAAATGGGCTTGCAGACTCGGTGGAAATTCACTAGCATAATGATGCCTTAATGTATGCTTCTTCTCCTCTACCCAATAGCATGTATTTATACTTCAAAAATTTGGCTAGAGTATTTATACAAGGGAAACAGTAGGTAATGAACTAGAGAAACCTGTGAGTGTAATGTCCCCATTTTAGGGTTCTCTTTCTCTGCAGTTGGAGATGACTTTATGGTTTTGTGTCAGCCTGATGAAAGGGGTTATTGGATGTTACCAATGAGCTCAGGGGGGTTTAGAGGAGTTATATAATTTTTTCATAGGTTCAATTATCATATTTCATCATCAGGATTACTCTCGTGCAGTCATATTTCGATTCTGATGCATTTCGACCATTCACATAATTTCTGAGCATTATTGAGAATTATTTAATGGATTTCACTAAGGTTTTCATTTTAATAAATTATCTAAGAGGAGAACCTTAGTGTAATAGCTCATTGGAACTAGGAGGAAAATATCTAAAGGTTGAGATGATGAAAAAGTGACTTCTAATGCCCAAAAATTCTTTAAAGTCAAATAAATCACTTTTTGGAGTAAAAAGGTTTAATAAATTAATGAAGTGATTTTGGAAGAAATACTAAAGATAAATTAAAAAGTCACTCCAAGGGAATAAATGAAAACATGTATAAAAGTACAATGAGAGATCATTCTCTCATTATGATTGATTATTTTTCAAAATTAATTTGGAGAGGGCTCTTATGGCTTGAGAGGGTTTAGAGAAAACCCTTTTTGAGAGTTGGTTTAGGTGGTGAAATATTCCACCCTAGATAATTAGTGGGGAAGATCATTTAGATTTTCCACTTGGATTCCATTGTTGAGGAGAGAGATTCACCCTTTGTAGCAGATTGGGGTTTGTAGAATTTATCTTTCTTTTGGATGAGATTGATTTCATCTTCTATAGATTGTATTGTTTGATCAAAGTTCACATTATTTATGTGGAGTTTGATTCTTTGGGTTTGGGTTGAGTTATGTGTATGCAGACCGAGTTTCCTTTTGAGGAGACCGAGTTTTTGTATGAGGGAGAATTCCTTTTTGTGTAGGTTAATTTTGACACATTCTTCATAGTCCACATTAGAGAATAATTCATCTATGACAACCATAACATATGATAATGTTAATGGTATTCATTATTTGAGGGAAGGGACTCTTGTGATGGTCAAGCACAAGGAGCATTCAGATTTGTAGGAGCTTGAAGAGAGGAATGATTTAGAAATTTCTGATCATACACATAGTTTGCATCATGAGGATCATGTGCCACCTCTTTTGGAGATCCCATTGAAGGCTCAAGTCATAGATATAGATGATATAGTTGAGCATATACCATGTGGACCAACCAACAAGGAAGTGTATGCGTCCACTGATTGTGGAAATGGGTAATATTACAGATGTGGATACATCAATCTAGGATCCAAGTTCATATGACATTAGTTTAGTGAATGCACAGGATAAGATCAAATGGGATCCAAATTATATAGTGGTATACAATGATATACAACGATGATGCAAGTATTTTTATGGATAATATGTGTGAGGAGGAGGGAGATTCTTGTAAGGACAATATGATGGGTCATTGGATAATTAGAGGGGTAATTGGATGTTACCATTTATCTTAGGGGGGTTTATAGGAGTTATATGATGCTTTCATAGGTCATCTTATAATATTTCATCATCGAGATCACACGTGCACAATCAGATTTTGATTCCAATGCATTTCAACCGTTCCCATAATTTGGGAGTATTAATGAGCATTATTTAATAGATTTCACTAAGGTTGTCATTCTAATAAATTATCTAAGAGGGGAACCTTAGTGTAATAACTCATTAGAATCGGGATGGAAATCTCTAAATCTTGAGATGATGAAAAAGTGACTTTTAGTGCCTAGAAATGCTTTAAATCCAAACAAATAACTTTTTGGAGTAAAAACAATTAATAAAGTGATTTTGGAGGAAATATTAAAGATAAATTAAAAATTCACTTGAGGGGAATAAAGGAAAAGGGGTATAGAATTAAAATGAGAGCTCATTCTCTCAATATGTTTGATGATTTGTCCAAATTGATTTGGAGAGAACTCTTATTTCTTGAGAGGGTTTGGAGAAAACCCTTGTTGAGAATCGGTTTCAATGGTGAAATATTCCATGCAAGCTAATTAATGGGGAAGATCATTCAAATTTTCCACTTGGATTCCACTGTTGAGGAGATATATTCACTCTTTGCAATAGATTGAAGTTTGTAGAAGTCATATTTCTTCTAGAGGAACCTGAGTTCATCTTCTAGAGATTTTATTATTTGAGTAGAGGATGAGTTCTTTGTGTGGATGATGATTCCTTGGGTGAGGATGAGTTTTTTTATGAGGGTGAGCTCCCTTTTTGTGCAGGCCAAGTTTTGTGTGAGGGCCGAATTTCACATTGCATGTGGGCTGAGTTTGTTAGCAATAGGGCCACATTCTTCTTGTGGGAAGAGGTCGATTTCCTTTGGAAAAAAATTTGGAGGGTTTGGAGGATATTGTGGACAACAATTCATGGTTCATAGCAATTATACAACTTCATTCTCATTTCTATTTTCAGCCAATCATTCTATCAATTACAAGTGAACTTCAAGAATCATATATGTGAGTTTTTCTATTGTAATAATTCGGATTGTAATAATAATGGATCTGGGAAATTTGGTTATGTTTCTTTGTTTTTATATGAGTTTAATTCAGTTCTTGTCTATTGGTATTCTTGTTGTTAATTATTGCATGCCATAAATTTCTATTTGGCACCAAAACCATATGCATACATCAAATAATACTTAAGAAATTGAACCATCCATATAACAACATAAATAAGAGGTATTTTACATTGGATTGGAACCTACAACCAAACTGTTTGTTAAAATTTATGAACCAACAATACACCTAAAATAGTACAAAAACCAATAAAGGGGTTTTTACAGAGGATTATAAGTATATCAACAAATTGTTTGATGAAATTCACAAGCCAAACAAGTGCATAAAACATATCAACAAAAAAGGACAAAAAATTTTCACTCATTAAAGGGTTCTTTCAAGGGTACCAAGGCATTGTAGTGAAGTGTTTGAAAAAAGTCATGAATCATAAAATAATCCATAACATAGAAACAATAAACACATATTATATCAGCCAACCAAGGAGGGTTATTATAGTGAAGTCCACACAAAAAAATGCATGCTATTTTTTGAAGGGTAATGGGCATATATGAGGTTGCATACATGCCTTTTCATATCATAGGAAGAGTATGACTAGCCAGAGGAAGTTTTTAAAAATATTTTAAGGTGGAAATGGGGGAAATTAAATCTACAAGTGGGAAATGGACTTAAGATTCATGAAAAAAATTGAATCTATGAAATGATGTGGTAAAAAATGTTATAAAATATGCCCCCTAATGTGTGAGGTCAGAAGGGAATATGATGGTCAAAACACATTATATAATCTAGGAGGTGATTGTGCAGTAGGCCTAGGAAAATTTCACCGAACACCAGACTAGAATAGAACCTGTAGAAGAAATAAAGTATGAGACTAATTTCTTCCCAACGTAAGCATACCCATACTCAAGAGTGATGAAATCATGGTCGCCAAATCGAGTACGGTGTGGATCCATGAAATATGTATACAACCAGTGACCATGGCCATGAAAAATTAGTACATAGTGGATCCATGTCAAAAGAGATCATAGCCACAAATAAATACACAGTGGATCCCTCTCAGAATAGGAGGAGAATAATTGGAATAACAAAGATGAAAAAATGATCCTTGTTAAGTACCAATTTCAAGTAAAGGAGTGGTATTATCCAATGCAACTCATGCAAGAGAATAAAAGAGGTGATGCTACTACAAACTTGAGGTCTTCAAAAACAATCCTCGAATGGTATGAGTCTATACCATGTGAATATATGGGATGAATTCAAACATAGTGAGACACCATTTGATTATCGATCATTGATGTATTCCATTAACAAATTTGAGACAACCCACCGATAATGATAATGAGTGTCAATGTACCTAGTACATTCTAACAAGTGTGAATAAATCATATGATGTGAGACACATGTAGAATCTATTGATCATGGGACATTGATGTATTCCCACTATCAATAGAAAGGTAACCTACCGCTAATTACTACAAGCCCCAAGGTATTAAAAAGACTCTAGATCCTAATCCCAAAGAAAATGAGTTGAATTGGATGGGAAGAGATCTGTTGGAAGGAGGGAATTATGGAATCCGCCATCATCCAACACGAGGAATGATAGAAGGTCAAATATTTTGAAGGACTGAAACTAAATATTGGATGGAAAAATAATTGGGTGTGTCTCTTTCATGTACCAAATGGAATAGCACATGGAAGAGACCCTTTGAGCAAAGGGAAATATTGAAAACCATGGATAGAGGTGAGGAATTCCACCAATGAGGAAAATGGAAACCAAGGTACTACAAGAATCCTAAAGTGTGAATAGAGTTCTTTATGTCGACCACATGGAAAAAAACCCAATCAATGACCAATGATGGATTGTCATTTTCTGAGCACAAGGTAACCTATCAATGATGAAAATAGGCCCACAATGGTACTCTAGGTCAAACTCTTAGAGAAATGTGTCATAGTCGAAAAAAGATAACTCACTATCAAGAAGTAAATGGGGACCTTCCATACTGGAACGAGTATAAGAAACATATTCTTGTTGATTTTTAGAAGTACTTGACACAGGAAGGCTGACAGGAAAAGTTAGGAATATTGAGGAATGCTTGACGCATGCTAAAAAATTCCCTTGAACAAAATCATGACACATACATGACTTGAAATCATATACTCAAGAATGAAAAATGAAACAAGTTTGTGACACAATAAGCATCGACAACCTCTCCATAGTAACTAGAATAATAACCAGTCGGAGGAGTAAATACTCAATGAACAAGGTTCAATTACCTAAATCCATACTAAAACCCAGTTTATTGGGATAGAGACTCAAAATTGGTTCTTTGTTCAAGGGTGACATGATTGTTGTTAAACGCATACTGAGAACTTGACTCTTTCCCATCCTATTGTTTTATATTTGATTTTTTGGTCTTTATCATATTATAAATCCTAAAAAGGAACAAAATAATTATATGATACAATGGAGGAAACAAGTGTTGTGGGTGAGTAAACTAGTTCCAAGTGCATGGAACATACCTATGCTCAATACAGGGAGCAC
Organism: Picea engelmannii; assembly: GCA_009831015.1. Classification (NCBI taxonomy): domain Eukaryota; kingdom Viridiplantae; phylum Streptophyta; class Pinopsida; order Pinales; family Pinaceae; genus Picea; species Picea engelmannii. The sequence goes on from ML778494.1 coordinate 403,836, forward strand.
GTTCAAGATATGGACACTCATGAGGGATGTTTCCTCTAGGGATACATGTGTCAATTTGCAAAGGAAATAAATTAAAAGGCTAACAATTGAAGAGAATACATAGGCAACATGATATATGACATCAAGTTGAAGCCGACATTAGTCTCAAAAGTACAAGTGGTAAAATGTAATGTAATATTATAAATTAACACATAAATGTGGGATCCTCGTGGTTATTTTCCAAAAAAATATTGAGAGGAATTCATGTGAATTCAACGAAAAGTAATGACTAGACTAAGAGGGATCCTGAGCCCATGAAAATACTTCTGCATGGGTTCCAAACTGTAATCAAGGTTCTAACTAGGGCACCCATGAATGGTGGCCTCTACCACATGAATTACAACACTTCTAAACAAAAAATAAGGTTTATTGTCGCAGCTTAGTGGGGTCGATCCTAAGGAAAAATGAACCTATAAATGGAGAATGAAAAATGCATGGAGGGAAAAATCTAACATGTATGCTAGTTTCAAGGGCATTACTTGTCAGAACAGATTGACATGCAAAAATTCCAAATAAAAACATCTCCAAATTCCTGTATATATGGAGAACAACACTTACCCAAAAGTTGATAAATCCAAAATATAAACCTATGATAACAACTTGTGCTATGGAATACAAAACTTGAAAACAACAAACCCTAAAAGTACAATATGGTACATAGCACCACACAACATTGTGAATTGTGCATAGTACTTATCTAGGTAGATCCCATTGTTAGGCTTAGGACAAGGGTTTCTTTGGTAGTCAACTGGTAAAGTTTCCAATTCGAGAAGAAATAAAAATCTACAATGCATGCCTTCCCATGTTATACCATATTTAATCATAGCTTCAAGTATAGCCTCATCTAAAGGAAATTTAACATCCAAGAAATATTGTAAACTAGGACTCAAAGACTCACAAATACCAGGGCTTGAGGTCTCAAAAATAGTGATATCAGACTCAAGAGGAAACTCAAGATCACTCGGTCCAATAGGGGAAAGCAAGGGCTCTTGTGCCCCCATTGGATAAATCACATGATCAATTGTGGCGACCTTGTCTCGAGAATGAAAACATGATTGTAAAGGATCATTCCCATAAGCAATTGAACACCAAGGATAGGACACCACATAATTCACCCATGGAGGGGTGGAGTCCACATGAAAAATAGGAACATACAAAGGGTTAGCCTAAAATAAAGTCAAATTAGGATGGTGATTACTAGATGAAATCTTATCAATAGTGACAATGCTTCCATTGTGAGGAAAATGCATCACCCGAAATAGCATAGACATCAAAACATTCATAGCATATACATAATCATTCCCAAGAACCATATTGAAGTCTAAAGGGCCTTTCACCACTAACATATCAAATATGATATTCTTCCCACATAATGTGATAGGAAACTGAAGAAGAATCCAAAACTATTCACTAGGTCTTGTGTCGAAAGCCAACAACTCACTGGTAGTTGATACAAGTGTGGGAGAAACCAAATCTTTACAAAGTCGAGGAGGATAAAATGCTTGTGAAGGCTCCTTCATCTACAAAACATCAACATATATTTTTTGAATTAAATTCAACCCTTATTTGGAAGGGTGAAGAAGAAAGAAGGTGAGGCTCAACAAGATTGCTCCAATCAAAGGAAACCATCCTTGAATTTGGAGGGAGCATGCTTGAAATGAGCAGAAATTCCCCTTGTTCAAAAGGTATTGAACTAGAAATGATAAATACATGGTCGATATACACATCACTCCCAAAAACAAGAGTGGGATCGATCGAATATTTCATTGGCATGACCACTTTGGAATATTCATCACTTTCTAATATAAAAGTGGGATCAGTCAAAGATTGCATTGACATGACCACTTCATCAACCATTGATTTTAAAGGTTGCGAAACAACATGGTTAGTAGACACATCACCATGAAAAAGAAGAGTGGGCTCGAAAAAATATTTCATTGGCTCAACCACTTAATTAACCAATGGTTGAATACTCTATTGGGAAACTGAAGGTGAATCATGATTAGAAAGGCGTTCAAAAAGAGACCACACTCTTAGTACCTCCAAAATAGTAGGGCACAAATGAGTAGGGTGTTCTCCCTTACAAAGTTTACAAGGTAACTTGGGCTTGCATCCTATTCATCTATATTTCATGGAAATATCAATGCCCCCATCATGACTTGCATTGCATGGTGGATTTCCTCCAACATGACTCACAACAACTTGTAGCTTATCACGAGCATCACTTGTAGTGACTATCTTCTTGCCCCCATCATGACTTGTAGAGGCTAGTTTCATGTCTCCAACATGACTTGTATCCAACATGACTCATAGAAGTTATTGACCTATCTCAAGTATGGATGCAACTGACTGGACACATGCCCCTAGCCTGACTTGTAGTGACTGGTTTCTTGTCTCCATCATGACTTGTAGAGGTTGGTGAATTGTCTCCAATATGAGTCACATAGGTTGTTGACATATCTCCAGTATGCTGGAAGTGACTAGACTCGTTCCCCCAACATGACTTGAAATGGTTGGTTTATTGTCTCTAACATGACCAAAAGATGTTGGTGAATTATCTCCAAGATGACTCATAGAGGTTGGCAAATTCTTCTTCTTATTTTTCCCCTTCCTATTCATTTTATACTTCCAGCTACTAGTAACTATACTTTCACCAGATGAGGTAGAATAAGGAGTAAAGTTTTCTTATGAAGAAGGTAAATGATTAACATCAACATGATTCTCATGACATAAGGTGCTTATATTATAATAATCAAGATCATTCATGACATTCGAAGTGTTCCAACCCCAAGTCAGTGGTCCTACCTTCAATCCAGGAGTGTTCAAAGTGGTTGTTGGGTATGTGTTATATTCTTTGCATGTGTGTGTGGGCGCATCAGATTCGAAAACTGCATATGTTGGGTATGTGTTATATTTTAGCGGATTTTTCTATGTGTTATGTTTTTAGTGGTTATTGGGTATGTTAGCGCTCTGTAATTTGCCCAAGGCTGAAAAGGCAATCACAGAGGCAACATCAGAACCGCTTCGAGTCTTGGATCTAGCCCTCCAAGACCCAGAGAGGGATCTCTCTGTCTGATATAGCATTGTTTGCAGAAGTATTAGGCTAGTTATAAAGAACAAGGGTTTGTTGTAAAGGGTTTATAAATGGTTGAGACAGCTTACACGTCCATTGGGCTATGGAGTCTGAAATTAATCAAATCTGAGAGACAACCAGAAATGACAAAGAAAAAACCTTCACAAGGCAAGATAACACATTCACTGGATCTTTAATAGTTTAAGTGATGGACAGAGGAAAAGAAAAGGGAAACAACTCCAACTAACAAGCACGTAAGAATCTCTTAGCTGAAGATATTTAGAGGATGAACATTAAAATCTGTAGAATCGGAAGCAGGGTATCAGGGATAAATCCTACAACATAACGCTATTCGTA
>ML778494.1:423193-445375 GCA_009831015.1 Picea engelmannii
CCTTATTTATACTAAATATGTCTATTAAGAGAAGCATCTAGAGGAAGATCCTTCTAGAAGCGGGAGCTTCTATTAGGTCTTCTTACATCCGCCTTATTCTATTTTATTGAAAGGTCTTATTAATATTGACCTTTATTACATCCAAATACATTGATCTACCTATGTGTGGGTTAGGAACTTAACAATATATTTCTCTAACATATCTACCATATTCCATCTAACCTCAAAGGATCAATGGTGAGGCATCCACATAAACATCGAGAAGTTCAAAATCTCCTCTTAGGAGTGTAGTTGTAGGAACTGAAGAAATTTGAGAAAGCCATAATCGACAATGTCTAATATTGTTGTTGGAACCTCCAACATAGCTGAATGGAAGGCCTCAAAATCATTCTCATGCCAATAAATGAGCATGGTACTAGTTCATATTTTTGATATCTACACATACCAAGGGTTAGTCAGTAACTAAACCTACACACAATCCACAAATTTTCATCTCTTGTGCAGCCTTTGCAACTGTCTTTTGGACAATCGTGCAAATAATGGTTGTGTGAATATTTCTTGAAAAATCATACTATCTACACATCTATTCAAAAAACAATTATGTGGAGTTCACATGTGATTTTTATTCACCTAACCACATTGACTAGTGTGACTTCTTGAATAACAGTCACGTTGATCAACTTGGAAAATCAACCTACAATCATGTTGACTTCAGTGTGAGTGTGTCGCCCTTAACCACACTGTATGGCGTGGGATATTGAAAAATATGTGTATATATGTGTGCGGGTATTTTTTGATCACCTGCATAGATCATATGGTCACCCAAATAAATGGGTCATATTTCCCACCATACTCTCCTACCTAAAAAATTAAATGCATGAAAAAATAGAGGGAGTCAACACCCCTTACCTAGCTCTTGCACTACTCAAATTTGATCTCCAGTATGCACACATGTCACAATCAAAATTTGTGGACTCCACCATAATGTGTGCATCCACATCACTATAGGTACAAATGAGGTGGCATAGTGGGCCCCACATCCATTATATTTTTCCTGGGAACCATGTTCCTGGAGCCCGTGCAGGAGCTCAAAGCCTCTATTTTTTGAACCATTTGCATCGTCAAGATCACCATTGGCCATTCCACACGATGGTATGATCCATTTAGTTTTTCACACACCTTCCTCAAGACCCCCTGTCTCGTCATCCAAGTCACATGTGCACTTGATCATTTTCATTTTGTTTCTTGTCTCAGCTTCTGTATCATATTCTTTACTCTTAGGTAATTTTCACTTCAAATATATGGTTTTATATGTGTAGGTACTTGTCGACAAGTTTACATTACCCTACTTTCAATCATTCCATGACTATTTTAGGTATATATCTCTTCAAACTAACATGTAGCCACTCCCTCTAAGATAATTTCATTTACCAATATCATTCCTCTACATATTCTTCTAGGATTACGTCACTCAATATCACAACAACTTCATCCAATTCCACTTGCATTTTTTTTTTTTTCTAGTAGTTCCTCACCTACATGGGTTGTCTCAAACTTTTATCTCCCATGGAAAATCGACACCCATGTTTTTTTAACCCTTAGCATGAGATTCCAAGTGGTTAACACTTCTAATAATGAAATTCAAACTTCTTTTCATCACAATGTTGGCTACAACACCCGCAGACTCCTTGATTTTCACAAGTTTTTGGTTACTTTTGTTGAATGCACTTCCACATTTTCATTGGCTCCTCATATTTCCAAGGATCAAATGACCATCTTCATTCCAAATCATAATTCACCCACCTACATAGAGACTCAACCTAGGGTCCCCTCCCCCCATTCGTTATCACCGGTCTCGCCTCACCAATTCATGTTGCTTGATAACTAAGGCACCCATCTATGTGTTTGCACATTCAAACCAATTATTTTATTAATTTGGTAATTGTAAAAAGCACATTTGATTTAAAAACAACAAGCAAAATTAGGCCATCACATCCGATGGTGACATTTTTTACCCAGTGACAGTCATAGTCACCCTTGGTTGGAGCATTCACATTGAACAACCATGTCTGCATGCACCTGTATTATTGGAAAAACCTCGAGTATTACACTACCCTTCATTATGATCCCTGATTTTTACCCATACCTACCAAATATTTATAGTCTTGTTACCCTAAGTTACAATTTGAAAATACCTTTCATGTATCTGATCATCCCCCTGACTTCATATCACTTTTTTTCCAATTGAATATTTGATTGTTTCCACAATCAACCATCAATTATGCTCCAACCAAGGGAATTATTGCATTCCATTTACCATCAAACACATCAATATTTATCAACCACACATTACTCTTACCAAGTTAGTACCTGGTACCATGTTTGTCAGTGGATTTCAAGGGGCACTTTTCCATTTGTGTTCGTGGATCCATTCCTATGAACCTCAACACTAGTTTCTAGGATTACCATACAAATGGTGAGCCCCAAGACAGAGAGAGTCATCATTTATAATTTCTTATGTTTCCCCCCCCTGATGTTCGACATCAACACATATCCACATCATGATAGGTTTAAATTTTTTATAGTTGTAGTTTCCAATTTCAGTTGAAAACCCCTCATCTTGATAGGCCATCAATTCCTTCAAGTACCAACATACACTCCAAGTGTTCACTTCAATCCCTAGGGCACATTCTCCTCCAAATCATATTTTGTTGTTATTGATTCCCTCAAGAGCACTACATATCTCTACTTCATCAATTTTCTAGTTACATGATCATTCATGTTTTCATACTTCTAATGATCGGAAAAGAGTCCTCAAACTTTTTTCCATTATTGTAATCATTTATTTTTGTGGAACAAGCATGGGGCATGCTTGCCTCTTTTTTATAAAACAATTTCAGTTTTTAGCAGGATTTTATATTTGCAGGTGGATCTCTCCTTTCTCCATGGGTGGTCCTTGTTCATTTGAACATTTTTTCTCTCCCTACAACAAACACTTGGTGTACAAAGAAAAATAAAACATGATTTATTTTGTCTATACATCTTCTCCTAACCTCACAATTCAGGGGGCATTTATTATCACCTAAAAATAGATCATTGATATATATAGGTGATCACAAGAAGGGTCATAAATTCAATACACAAAAGTGCATACTCATGGCATTAATAATCCATCTTTAGTAGAGTGAAAAACTATACAAAGTGGGTTTTTCAATTATCTGCACAACTTAAAAATGTGCCTTCTACATGATTTGTGCATTCTTGTATGATTGGTCCCTTCAAAAGTCACGCAGAATGACCAGAAGTGAGGTTTCACCCACATTCATCGCATTAATAGAAAAAATACCATCAAGAGTAATTTATGGCTAAAGTATCAAAATGCCTCAAGCCCATTGGCATTCAACATTGTTACTATGGGTGGTTTCCTGTGCACTCGTGCATCGAAATATAAACCCAAGTGGCAGTCGCTTTCCCATTGGGAACCAATATTTACTAAGCTTAGTTAGAGGCCTATAAAATTAAGCCATTGGCATGCACAAAAGAAAGAGAATAAAAATAAAATTTATTTTGTGTGCATGAGTATAGAGAATTGTTCTTTCTCACAATATCATTCATACACCCATAAGCATCAAACATTTGTGTATTAAACATCTCCCCTTTGGAGAGGTTTTTTACGCCTTTTTGTCTATTCATTAAGAAAGAAAGGTTCTAAAGGGAAACAAAAGAACCCATCCCAAGGAGGAGGAAGGGATATCACTTGGTCACTAAATCCTCTACAATGTTGTATTTATGGTCCATCCATTGGTATACCAATTTCATCCTTGTTTTATTCTTGTTGTCATATTTCATGCTTATTCTCCTTATATTTTTCTTATTTATTTCTTATGTTTGGATGATTTTGAATATCTTTCAATAATAACTTTCTAACAAATTGACTGTGGTGCTATCTCAGCCTAAGTAGCACTCAAATTGTCTTTTTATCTCACCCAAGTGGCAAAAGAGATTGTTATCGCACAATTTGTAGTTTAGGAAAAGCACAACCCAAACAACAAGATGTGAGACACAACTGGGGACACCTATCACTATCACCTCAATATATATCCCGCTTGTTTTAGTGAAGGACAAGTCGAACACAAGGGAGGATTCCTAGGTGACCCTAGGGGGATTGCAAGGGGAGAATCAAGGAGCTATGAGAACACCCATATGGGTCAAGGTATAGTATGGACTTGAGGCTTGAGGACAGAGTCTTCAGAGTTGATAAATGGTTTCCAAGGTTGTGTACATGAAAAACAAGATCAAATATGATGATATAAGCCTCAAGACAAGTGGGAAACCAACAAGAAACCTTTCTGTCCCAAAATTTCAGCAATATGGAGATATATATCAGCAATGAATAAGTTATAACAACTACAAATTAAAGCATCAAAATTGAGTATATGATATTGGAAAATAAATCTTGCAACTAGTACACACTATTCCAATGATTAGACCTAGACTTTGATGACAATGAGGGATGTTAATGAGTGTTATCAACAAGTATTTGTGACAACCCAATGGATGCGGAAAACCTTTGCTACATAAGAAATTTCTATCCACTAAAATTATCAAGTAAGCCAACCAAACAATAGATCTTCAACAATAGGTCAATTACCATAGCTTACAAGTGAATTTTAGTGGTAGAAAAGTGAATAAAGAGTAAGAGAAAGTGAGTTTGTTGTAGCCCTATTGGCTGAAGATTAATGTTTTTTACAACGGCTCAATCACTTAGCCAATCAAGATTCCCTTGGAGGGAAATATAACCAATAGCATATAGAATTTAGATCCAACTTTAGACAATTCAATCTCTTAAAATTCATGTTACCAATGCAACAATATTCAATATCCAATGCAATAAGTGCCTTATATATTGGGTTATGGAGTCTATTTCTTTAATATAGGGTTTAACAATATTCTAGGGGTGTAAACCCTCTTACTACCTAGAGAAGATAAACCTTAGAAATGTGTTGATACAAGCATGTAAACCCTCTTACTCCTTGTAGCAATATTTAATCCTTTTCAATAGAAATAGAATAAAATTCCTTGATGGAGGGTGTATGCCCTTATACTCTTCTTAGGGTTTGATTATTAACCTTGAAATTAAGAATAAAAATACAATATTGTAGAAATTTTTTGGCACAAGGGCATACCCAGGGTTCAATGCTACAACAATGCACCAACAAAACCCTAACTACCAACCCTTTCGACAACACCTGCGAAGCAGATGAAGTCTCACCCAAGGTAGAGGCAGGGGTGGTTGCATGACTCTAGTGTCTACAACCTTAGTTGGGACACAAATATGTGATTGTAAAACCTTAAAATAGAACTTAGCAATTATGATTCATCAATATTCATTCTTATCTTACAGCGCAACTAAACCCTAATAATAAATCAATGCAGTATACACATAGATTCAATAGACTCAAGAACTAAGCATACCAAACTAGATCAGATCTAGTATTCATTCACACACTAAGCTATCATATCATATTCATATATCATCTAGCATCGCACTAAGCATTGAATCACATAAACAAAAGAAAAACCAAGAAGCACAAAGCATTCACAATACAAGATATACGTGGTTCACCCCCACCCTGGGGCTACGCCCACCAAATCTTCTCCTCTTTATTATCTCTAGTCAATCAACTACATGCACAGAGACTCAAAATCAAATCCACAGAGGATAGGAGATCTGCGCACCTCGCTAGATCCTCCTTCCTCAAGTATATCTAGGCACAAAGCCTTCCACAGTCTACGCACAAAGCACTACAAATGACTTGCACTTAGCTCTGCAAGTCTCAACATACAATACGCACCAAGCCTCTTACAATCATTTTCACTTAGCACAACTTGCCTCTTATTACATTGCCTAGCTACTTATTTATACATTAAAAAATAGGCCTAAGCATGGGTAAACCGATGGGATGAAATCCCCATACCCATTACATAAGCCTAAAACCCAAAATGGCCCTAAAGAGGGGTTGAGATACCGTGATCTCCACTTCGATTTGCGCTCCACCTTCGAAAGCCTGTCAAAGTCCCAAAATGGTCAAAATTGACCAAGGATCCTCAAAACTTGGTCAAGGGCCAACAAGCCCCCAACACTCACCTATGACACATCCCGAGTCACTTTTCTCTAGGTAATTATACCTCAAAATACTCGAGCTTGGCTTGAGCTGCTTCGACCTGTTGTTTTGCCACAACCTCCTTCTCAGTGAACTCTTGGATTACTGCTTCATTGATAGGTCCCTCTAAGCGTTGTTTAGTTGCAGTGATGACTTGCTCCAATTCTGCTCCTCAACCTTCGATATCTGCGAATAGTTGGTAAGCCTAATCCTGCATTGGTTGGAGCCTCTGAGTTACTTCCATGACTCTGCTCTGAATGGTGTGGACCTGTTGTTAGGCAAGGCATTGTTCTTGGGATCACTTCATCCTCTCAATGGTTGATAGGGGCTTCAACTATGCCTATACTATTTCTGCTTGTTTCTTTGCTTTCTGCAGCTATGACTCTAGTGCCTTCAATTCAGGATCCTCAGTGAGTTGCTCATAGGTTTGGGCATTGTGATCACTCATTTGTTTACATTCCATGGTGAGGCCCTTGATTCTTTCAACTGTGACTCGAGCATTCACTTCTCTTTGATCTCACACATCCTATAGAGTATTGGGCATTGTTCTTAGCTCCATATCTGTGATTATCTACTGAAGTTGTTGGATTATTTCTACGAGTTGCGCTAATTGGTGTTCTATTGGTTCTTCCTCCTTCTAATCCAAGATCATCACAGAGAGAAGTTCTCTGTTGATTGCTTCTTTTAATCTATCCTTCTCTGCGAGCAACTTTTCTTTCTCCTACTGGATTTGTGCTCTTTCTTCTTCGAACTTCGCTTGAAGAGCGTCCTTCTCCTATTGCACAATCTTGTGTTGCTCTATAACTTCCTCTTGTTCTTATTTCAGGGCCCTTGTGGCCTGGTCTTTCTCAGATTGTGCTCGATGAAGGTGGGCTTCAGTCACATCAGCCAGTCTATGGAGTTGAACAGGCTCATCTCCCAACTCTGGTTCTTTTGAGGGTGAGGACACAGTGGACGTTGCGTGGCTCAAATAAAGGGCTTGTTGTACACCTCTTAGTTCTACTTCAATTCTATCATACATGGCTTCTTGTTTTTCTTCGTTTCTTTGCAAAATATCTTCTAAGGCATCTCCTACAACTGAAATAATGAAATCAAAGTCATCGACCATGAGTACACTCTACATCTTTGGCTTATTAGATTTGGAATTCTTTCACGATGAAGGTTTTGTGGGGGAAACCTTCCTTTTCTTAGATGGATCGGTGTCATCGGAGAGGTTTTATGGCTGTGTTACTTTGCCTTGTTTATATTCTTCTTGTTCTTTTTCCTCTTTGTTCACTTTGTCATCACCTCCTCCGCTAGGTGACTCAGATGCGGTCCCTTCTAATGAGCTGTGTACTTCATGTAAATCTTGCTTCTTCTTCTTCCTACTAATTCTTGGGGAATCATACTCTTTGCGAGTAACTATCAGGTTTCCAATGAGGTCTGGGTTAGACAACTCTACGGGGTCAACAGAGATAAGGAGTTATGTAGGATAGTCTTTAATGATTTCTTCCAGGTCCTGTGTATTGACCTTGTAGTAGTACTGAAGTTATTCTTTTCTGTCATCATCACACACAGTAATGTAAATAAAATGTCTATCTATGCAGAACTTCATAAGAGGCATGAACCTGTCTAGGGTGTTCAACTTCATATGAAGGAAGGACTCAATATCTCTCCTAAGATGTAGGTAGTAGGTATGAAATACTGTGTTTGAGATCCACTACTTTCCCATATCACTCGAATACTAGAGAATGGTGAACTTCATAGCGAGTGGCTCGAATGGATCGATTTTAGGGAAGGTCGCACCTTCTGGCATCTTCCAAGTAGTAAACATGATGAGGATCAAGAGCCAGATGAAGTGAAACTCATAGCCCTGATCCTGAGCTTCACAACAATATAGTTCAAGATGGTTAACTAGGTACTTTTCCTAGTTCATCTATAAGCCTTCCACGCATTTCCCAATGATGTCAACGACAAAACCTATAACCTACATGGGTTTGTTCTTTCATACTAGCTTTCCTGCAATTAATTGGCATGTTAGGCACACTGTGCCATTCTGGATGGAGGCTACCTTGTAGCCTCGCGTCCCCTTCTTAACACCGTTGTATGTTTCTTTAATCATATGTGCCAAGGCACAATCTACAGCTTTTCTTGGGTAGAAGTCTTGTGGGTCTGGTCCCTACATGCTCAATCTGGTGATCCTATGGATCAACGTTGGATCGACAGTGATACATCTGTCCAACCACATATATTCACCTTGGAAGCATGACAAGAGGATCTTAATGAAAGCGTTAACCTCCTAGTGCCTTCCAAAATGTGGAATCTTCATTACATTCAAAAGGGTGGACTGCGTGAGGTTCATGGTCCACAACTAAGGGATGATCTTTGTCTTCTTTCCCTTTGTCTTGGTCAGATATTTGTGAGGTGTGAGAATGACATAGATCTTACAGTATCCCAGGTTATAGTTGCTAATCTTCAAGGTTAGAATCCTTTCTAGCTGTGGTTTGACTACGCATATCCCCTTTGGGAGATACGTAGTGATGACAGTGTAGTTGAAGTCCCTCGGGACATTGTCATGACTCACTACACTGGCCAGGGGTGGGGTGTACTCAGGTAGGATGGACGGTAATAAATTTGCATTCGCCAAGTCATCTCTATGCTTGGTTCTTTTCTCAGTCGTAGCTCGGGATGGTCTGGATCCATGATAAATCGATGGGGAGGATTTCACTCCTCTCTTTGATGAATCTTGTACACCCACAGACATTACTCTTTAATTCATGAGTTCAATGAGTATCTCCTTCATAGACTCTTTGACTATGCTAATTTCTTCAGACATACACGCTATTAGTTGACTATCTCAGGTTGAAGAGCAACTACTCAATGTGACAGGATGGATGGCGATAGATCGATGATCACTATGTGAAATAAAATAATATGTGAGCTCATATAATCATGGGTGTAAAAAGTGTTCTCGGTGTAAGGATCTATGGAATAAGTAGAAAAATAGGTAACAGATATTTCCAACGGGCGAGAAGCCTTCATTAATACAGTTATGTCCATTACAGCACAGTCCTAATGGTTTGATGGCAAGATTTCTGGTCATAATTGTTGTTCTAACCGTTCAGGTCATCGAGCTAATGGTTATAATGCCTCCAATGGTCATATTTCTTCTCCATGGCAAAGTTCCATGCTGTGTTGTATTGATATCATGATGAAGTTCAAATTTTGGAATCCTTCCTTCTGCACAGTTCCTTCTGGAACTTTCTGTAACTTCTCTATCTTTGCTTTCTTCTTATTGACTTTCTATCCTTCTTCCCGGTGATCTTCATCTCGATATTCCTCTTTCCATTCTGATTCTAATATTATCTGGGTATAGTATTTTTTCATTGTTGATGGTCTTTACTAGGGTTCAAGGGAAATACTTCTTCTATGTCTGGTGTAGGTTCTCTACTTTCCTGTACAGATAGGTGTCTCAAGTCCTCATGTGTCCTTTCAACTTCGACATCCAAGTTTTTGGTTATAAATAACTTCGACGTGTTTTCCTATTCTTCAATGAAATGTGTGATCCTCCTAGTCATGAAATCTTTTAATTATTGCTTCTTCTGCTCTAAGACTTCCTCTTCTTTTCTTCTGGCTTGATCCTTTTCGATCCAAGGTTTTCCTAGTAACATAGTAAATGGGGCATTATTCTCAATAAATTTAACAACCTCAAAATATTCTTCTGTCAAGGTTCCATGAGTACTCATAGATATCTAGGTAAGTCTTCCACATAGGGTTATCATCTTTCCTCTAAATAATCCTATTCCTCCCAATGAAGGAATCATAACAGGATTTCCTAAACTTTCCCAAGTTCTTTCTGTCATGATATTCACCTGTGTTTCCTCATCCAAAACGCAGTCAATGTCAAAGTCTCCTATTCTTGTTTCTATGCATTCTTTTTCTTTGAATATTTCTAGTAAGTTGATGTTTTTCTGATCATTCAAGGTTTCTTTCATTTTCAATAGTACAGTTTCTGATTCTTTTTGGGGTTCTTCCATGATCTTAGTTTCTTAATCTTCCTTAGGGTTTTCTTGTCTCATATTCATTATTTCAACCTTAGCAATCATTCTAGGGCAATCCAAAACTTCATGATCCATAGCTTTACAACAAAGACAACTAGTTCTTCTACCATGGCATTCCTTAGCAATATGTACTGGTCTTCTGCAACTGTAACAAAGAGTTAATCCTCTCTTTCTCTTAAATGATCCCCATCCTTTCATGTATTGTGCACTAGGATCATAGTAGCTACCCTGAAAAAAATTCTTTCTAGGATCCTACATCCATTTGTTAGTCCAAACATTCTTTCTATGCATAGGAATAACATATCTTTCACTATTCTTATCATATCTAGTCATATGAAATCTTCTTTCTTCTATTTGTTCCCTAGTTTTCAGGCTAGGAAAAAATTGATCAAACATACCTAGATCCATATTCTTGAAACAAAAATTTCCACTTATCTTACTTTTCTTAGAGCACAAAGCTTTCAAATATTAAAATTTTCACTATTCTTACCTCTTTCAGAGCACAAAGCGTTCAGATATTACCTCTTTTCTTCATATCAGACTTCTCTTCTTAGCACAGAGCTTTGCAATCCAAGTAGAGTATTGCACACCAGGGAAACAAATCTACACACAGAGATTTCACAGTTTCAGGTCCCGACAACAGAACCATTTGTTGGAAAAAGGGGAGACCCAGGGTTCAATGCTACAATAATGCACCAAAAAAACACTAACTACCGGCCCTTTCGACAACACATGTGAAGCAGATGAAGTCTCACCCGAGGTAGAGGAAGGGGTGGTTTTAGGACTCTAGTGTTTGCAACCTTAGCTAGGACACAGATCTGTGATTGTAACACCTTAATAGAGCACTTAGTAATTATGATTCATTAATATTTAGTCTTAGCTTACAACACAACTAAACCCTAATAATAGATCAATGCAGTATTCACATAGATTTAATAGACTCAAGCACTAAGCATACCAACATAGATCATATCTAGCATTCATTTGCATTATTCAACACTAAGATATCATATCAAATTCATCTATCATGTAACATCGCACTAAGTATTTAATCACATAAACAAAAGAACAACCAAGAAGCACAAATCATTCACAACACAAGATATATGTGGTTCACCCCCACCCTGGGGCTACGTCCACCAACTCTTCTCCTCTTTATTATCTCTGGTCAATTAGCTACATGCACAGAGCCTCAAAATCAACTCTGCATAGGACAGGATATCTTCACACCTCGCTAGATCCTCCTTCCTCAAGTAGATGTAGGCATAGATCCTTCCACAATCTATGCACAAAGAACTACAAATGACTTGCACTTAGCTTTGCAAGTCTCAGCATATAATACGCACCAAGCCTCTTACAATCATTTGCACTTAGCACAACTTGCCTCTTCTTACATCACCTAGCTACATATTTATACATTACAAAATAGGCCTAAGCATGGGTAAACCCATGGGACGACATCCCCATACCCATTACATAAGCTTTAAACCCAAAAAGGACCTAAAAAGGGGTCGAGATCCCCTGATCTCCACTTCGATTTGCACTCCACCTTCGACAGCCTGTCGAAGTCCCAAAATGGTCAAAAATGACCAAGGATCCTCAAAAATTGGTCAAGGGCCGAGAAAATTCCTTACCTATTCAACGATATAACATGAAAAACCCTTACTTTATCAAAGAAATTCCATCAAATTGCCAAGAAAAAGCATCCAAGATAAGTCATTAGCTTTTATTCCACCAATATACAAATGTAGCATCCATTTTTCACAAGAGAGAATGGCTATAGAATTGCCCAAAGAGGTCTAAATTTCATTCCAAGATTATGTAATTCTCAAGTGATGAGTTATGAAAATGAAAAAGAGATGGTCCTTTATTCATATGAGGCCATATAAACCAATTTTTCCACAGAAAATTGTCAACAACAAATCAAAAGAGGGAAAACACCCTTTATTTTCTCTTACAACTTGCAAATATAAAAATTGCATAAAGTAAAACCCTAACAAGGGTGACATTGGGCCTAAAAGTGAGACGTTGAGCCTAAAAATGCATATCGTTGGGCCTCCAAAGGCCATGTGTCAAGTTCTCATGTGCTAGAGTGTCATTCCATGCATCTCCTTCCTTCAAACCACATCACTTAACCTATGGAACCATCAATCCCACCAAGATCTAGCCTCCAAATGACATCAAACACTTAGAAAGTGACTTCCTAGACCTCCAAAGGACAACGTCCAGGTGAAAAGCGTTATGATGTCATCCTTAAATGAAGTCAAAGTGCCTCCAAAGGCAACATCCTCTATCCTTTTCACACAAAGGATTTGGGGTGCTTTTCCCAACCCGTAGGATATGGTGTCCATTCTATGGGTTCTCAACCCCCCGTGAAGGTCAAAATGGAATAATTCCTCCATGGAAAGCTTTCACCTGGAAAGGTCCTACAAAGACAAACAAGTACGCTCTCCAAGGGTCCACAAGTCATGTGTATCATACCAAGTAAGCAAAATTTAATAAAATAACCACCCAAACATGTGCATTAAATACCCCCTTTTCAAATTAAACAAATTCTCATAGACATTATAAAATTTACCAAATTTAAGTATGGGAGGGTTGTCATGGTGCCCTATTTTTTAGGCCAATCCCCAAGTCAATGAGTGTTTTCCCTACAAGAAGATCCTCTCTAATTCATGTAGTGAATATGAGGTGAATGGGGGTATGAATTTTGGGCATGTGGTTCTTAACATATCAAGGGCTCATATTGTCTCATTTATGGGTGCCTTTGTGGAGGGTGTGATGCATCCCTCATTTGCAATACAACATTTTTCCAAACCCTTTTATTTGGCATAAATTTATTATGGTTCGAACATTGAGTGTTATGTGCAATGGAAATTAAAACGCATCACAATGCCACTTGAAGTTAGGAACACATTGAGTGTCATATGCACTAGAAATTAAAAGACATCTCAAATGCATTCCCCAAACAGGTGGGACATTTATTAATTATCTATTTTCTTTTTTAAAAGGTCATTCATTTTTATGGAGAAGTGTTTCATTGCTCTCAGGACCTTAGGGTGAGTATCTAGAGGGATAATTTATGTATTTTAACTTTTTCCAGATACAACACATTTGGGCCTTTATCCCCTTCTTCCCATAAAATGAGGTACAAGCCCTTCTTGGGGTCAATGATCCCTAAAACCAAAAATATGAGGAAACGAAAGGGAAGAGATGTGGAAAGTGGTATAAATGAGTGGGAATGGTACGATGACCCTTTAAGGAGACCCCTTAGTAGAAACCATTTTCTCGAGGGTGGCTCACTTACTAGGAAACCATGTCAACTACCAAGGTGAAATGAGGAAAAAGGTATAATTTCCAAGCAAACATTTTCATAATCAAGAAAGGACTCTTTGCAAAATTCTCAAATGCTTCAATTATTAAAGTGACAATTACCATGAGACGGAACTTGTTACCTGATGAAGAAATAATTGTTATCACTTATGGGCTGGGATGGTGTGGTGGATGTTGTTATGTTGTTGTCAATGAATGGTGATGTGTGGTGTATAGGAAGGGCTCTGTCTGCTCACTAGCTCTCGACACTCCATGTCTTTAACCTACGGGCCTCAAGACATCGTCTCCTTAGTTACCCCTATCATGGGGGGGTAACAGAAACAAAACATTCATATATCACCATTTTTGTTTCTAACTACTACCAAGTTTGCAATCCAAGAATAATTTCTTATTGGGGCAATTATTTTGGCTGCAAGAATTTTCTCTAATTCTTTCTTAATCAAGGAAAGAATCTTAGGATTAATATTCCTTATATTTTTCCTACAAGGATTGACATCCTCTTTTAGTGGAATTATGTGATGTATGATGTTTCATTTGTTGGGTATGTGTTATATTCTTTTCATGTGTGTGTGTGGGCACGTCAGATACAACAAATCTGTCTGACGATCCCTCTCACTAGCACTTTGTCGTGTGCACCGGGCGCTTTCCTAGGGGGGTCCCAGGGGGGGGCAGGTATGCCCCCCCTGGTTACGCATAGCGTTCGGGGAAACACCTCGAAATATTTTTTTAGGCGGTTTTTGCTATTTTTAGCGGATTTGTAAATTAATCCCAGATTAAGGGATTAGGGTTTTGGTATCTATGGAATACCTAAAAACATTGTATATATTGTATGGTGAATGGTGAAATTCGATATAATGAATATAATTCATTGAGATTATGGGCTATTGGGTAGTTTCCCAACTAATCCACTGCCTATATCTCGTCACCCAACCGAATAAACATACTTTTGTCATATAAAAGGAGGTGTTGGGGTTTCATTCCACATCTAGACATAATAATAGTGAAACTCTTCCCGTTTCACATCCCCTCCTTGCCCCAAGCATTTGCATCCATTTTGTGAGAATTACCTCAGAGTTCCCCAATTTTCCTTCCTTCCTCCATCATAGACCCATTATACTTCCCAAGAAGAAGGTTGAGAGGAGAATCCATATGGAGGTGCACTTGGAGCTTGGTGAAGAGAAAACCGGACCAAGTTTGTGGAGTAGTAGTCATCTTTGGTTGTAAGTGATCATTGTATTATCAATAAAAGAATTACTTTTCCTATCCCAAAACATGATGTGTCGAATGTTTGAATTTAATTTATGTTTTTATTCTAACATCTAACCCTTATTTATGTACGAAATGCATGCTTGTAGCTTTTTGTTTGTCTGTATTTGATTGCAATCCATCCTTGGGAGGAGGTTTGCAGTCAACGAAGATATCAAGCACGAGAGGATCATCACTGGATGCAGAGTAGAGGTACAATTACCCAATCCTTCTCATTTTGATTTTCTTGCATAAGTATGACGTATGTTTGGGATAGTTAGAGAAGCAGGAGACTTTTAAATGGTTATTGATATGCCTACATTGTAAACGTTGGTGTAGCCATAGGGGGGTTTTTCCCGCTACTAGAACTGGCGACCATACTAGGGAAGCCTCTAGGGTTTTAGGGGATTTTTTTAGTGTTTGATTGGTTTTATAACTTTTGAGCTTCTATTGAGTCCACTGAGTCTTTAAGGGATTTTGGTAACATGTTGGTGCCATACCAGTTCTCCCTTCCCTATCAGACAGTCTGTTTTATTCCTTTTTGAGAAATTATAGAGGTGTGCATGCCCTATAGTGGGTCAACATGCATGCATACACACCCTGCTATATAGACATCCCGTGTACATACACAGGTTGCTTAAGCATCAGTAGCGTACATGGTTCAAGGAAATGTTTTTGAAGAAGAGGCAGTCAACCTCTTCCCTGATTGAGGTTTTACTTCTCAGGGTTTCTTGATAGAGTCCAGTGTCTTTGTTTTTACAGTCATAGCTTGGGATAGATGTCTATTTTCTTGTCTTTTTGAAATATTTCTTGTGTTTACTTCCGAAAGGGTTTTAGGTGAGTCTTTGAGTTTGTTGATCAGCTTGTTTGGTGTCTTTAGTGACTCCCTGTGATACGCAGTGGGCTAGAGGTCAGTTTCAGTCTTGTCTGGTGTTTCTTTTACCCCTTTCATTTTATTTAAAGAAAAGAAAAAATGATTTATTTCAAGTTTTTCTTGTTTGAAGCATTTACAAAAAAAAGAAAAAGATTTCATTCCTTAGTTTAATAAAGTAGTTATGGTTGGTTATTTTACTTGAAAGGAAAAAGATTTCAATTTTTTAAGTTCTTTACTAATTTCTTAGAACCTAAGTAGCTCGTAGTCGAGTGAAATTTCGTTGTAGGTCTTCCTTTTAAAGATCTTGAAAAAAAAAGTTAGTTATGAAAAAATTGGTTTGAAGAGTTAGTTGCAAATATGTATTGTTAACTAGAAGTAATTTTTCTTTCAGAGTTTCATTTACTTCTCCTCTTTTCGTCTCTCATACACATCACTAGTTTCATCTGCCATATCCTTTGAGTTAAAACAATCCATTTAAAACTAACGATAAAATTAAAATTAACTAGACTTTTATGTTTGTAGGGTCAATCAACTAGTTTAGGGCTAGAGCCTTGAATTAGGTTGGAGAGGAAACTCTTCAAGGATTTTAAACAAACATTGGAGTCAGAGCTAGGGAGTGTAAGACTCTAGTGACGTGAAATTTATTCGGGACCCCCCTCTAACACAAGGGATAAACATGAGGTCGCATGAGGAAAGGTAGCGGAGATAACCCCTCCAAAGCTGGACCAAATGTAGTGGGGAACACATATTGAGAATCTGTTGAGGGATACTATCACTTGAATTTTCCTACGAAGCTTCATGGACCTTGAATCCATTTGAGATCCTCAGTTTTCTTCCAGACCACTTGCTTTCGATACCCTCGATAGGTTTCATACTTGTTATCCTACTCATTGTGCTCCACTCAACTATCGACTGTACCCGCCTAGTGACTATTTGCAAGATGGAAACTTAGTTGCTTATATTCTAGGGACTTACATAGGTGACTGCAGGGGTATATCACGATACCTAGGGCAGACGTCAGGCCACACTTTGTAGATTATACCCAGAGGGTTCTTCCATGTTCAAGTTTCACTTGCACCGGTAACTTACTCTAGTGTTGGTTGGCATAACTGTTCTTCCAACTAGATAGTGGTTTTCTTGGTTTATCTTATAGGAATTTTTCTAGTGCATGTTTGTTTTTAAACGTTAGTTAAAGCCTTAATGTGTCATTGATATTTTTACAAAGTGGAAGATAAAGAGATTTGTTGGTTGTGAAGGCTTCAGGGCCTACCACCTGTTACATTGGAGCCACCATTGCCACCATTACGGCAAATACTTGACCAACAAGGGTCATTCAAAGAAATTAGGTCGCAAGAAAATGTTCTTGAGCCAGCTCCGAGAGGAGAGTACTTGAATCCGGAGGAAATCACTATTTCTGACCTTGGAGCGGAAGCTCTCGGGCCAACTAACCCTCCGATCACTGAATTTTAGGCGCAAATATTGGTACAAGTTGTCCCTCCAAGGGTAACACCTCACGAGCGTCAGATAATCTTACAAGCAACTATGGAAGCAAATGATACTACTTCGTTAGGGAGTCCTCACACTCCCTCAACACCTGCCACCACAGGGGGTATTCCACCTCCTAACCCACCTTCATCGGTCTATACCACATTGGTCTCGACCACCTCTACTTCAGGTAGTGGTCTGATACCATCAGCGACGGCGACCACTAATCCATTCACGTAGAGTGCGAAGGGCCCTCCATTTTCATATGGGATGCCTGACTTTGATATGAAATTTGTCCTTACCTAATCCACCCTACAGACCATGGGTCCAGGGGCAGAGAGCTCAAAATATCCATTGAAAGGGTCCATGGGAGGCACCTCAGACTCCTATAATGATATCCCTTACAGTGAGGGTCATATACCTCCTCTGTCCCCCTCGCTCGGTGGTGCTTTCTAGCCATCCGACGGGTCAAACATGAACTACAACTTGTTTGGAGCAGGCAATCTAGGACCTTATTCTTACACCACACTGGTGGGTTCAATGTCGTTGTCTTTGTTCGACTCATTTGGTAATAATGTTTTTTCATTATCTCTCGTCTCGGCCGGGGGAAACCCTAGTTTTGGACAACAAAATCTTGTGCAAGGTAGTATTCCTACATAGGGGAAAAGTACAAGAGTTTTCTCCTCGCAAGTACTTTGGAATCCTTTGTAGGGATCAGTTCCCTTATTAGGGATGTCAACTGAGGGAAACCCCTTTCATGGTCAATGGAACCTCGAGCATGGCTCAGTACTTATGCCCGTCGGATTGGCAGGGCGACAACCCCTTCCATAATATTTGGAACACAACGCAGGGAGAAATCTCCGCCCAAACTTTGTCGTCTAATTACGGGAATCAGTCGATGATGTCCCAAAAAACATAGTATTTGTACACTTTCCAAGGCCATGGTGTTTACCAGAACCCTGGTCAGCAACCCAATGTTTCCTAGCAACCTGGTGCAAGTCAAACTCCAAGATCCCTTTTTCCTGTACATAGTACCCAACCCAAACTGCCATTTCTGCCAATGTTACATCTACCATACTTGTCAAGGTTGCTTAATGACCTAATTTGTGTTGGGTATCCATTATATTCTTTCAATGTGTGTGTGTGGGCGCGTCATATACGACAACTCTTTCTGACGATCCCTCTCACTAGTTCTCTGCCATGTGTGCTGGGCGCTTTCCTAGGGGGGTCCTAGGGGGGGGGTAGGTATGCCCCCCCTGGTTACACGCAGTGTTCGGGGCAGCACCCCGAAATTTTTTTTTGGATGGTTTTTGCTATTTTTAGTGGATTTTGCTATTTTTAGCGGATTTGTAAATTAACCCCAGATTAAGGGATTAAGGTTTTGGTATCTATGGAATACCTAAAAACATTGTATATATTGTATGGTGAATGGTGAAATTCGAAATAATGAATATAAGAAAGGTTTTCCCGGTTGAGGGTTTCTGGTATAAAATCTCTGTGTACTTTGTGTATGAGCCATTGATTAATTTCTATCTTGCTTAAGAATCTATATGCATTGCTTTACTTCACAGGTTTAAAACTTACATGTGGTATCAGATCTCATTTTTGGCTTTAGAGGGATGCCTTTGTTGTTGAGGGTTTGTCTCGATCTTGATAGATCAAGTTTATCTTGGGTTTGTGATAAACTTGGGTTTAGTGGGAGATTTTGCAGTGGAGATTCGAGTAAAGAAAGAGGAATGGTGAGCTCATATAGAATCAAGATAGAGAAGTTCAACGGTAAAAACTTTGAGCTATGGAAGCTTAAGATGGAGGACCTTATTGTAGACAAAGAACAATGGATCGATGTGGATCCTGGTACACAGGCTACTGGTACACCGTCTACTAGCACACAAGCTACTAGTACACAAACTACTAGTACACCAGCTACTGGTATGTCAAAGGACGATTGGGACAAGTTGGACAGAAGAGTAAGGAGTACTATTCAACTCTGCCTAGAAGATTTGGTGTTTTTGAATGTCTCAGGAGAATCTACAGCCAAGGAACTATGGGATAAGTTAGGGAATGTGTATGTTCTTTGCCAGACTCTTGGGATAATCTGGTTGTAGCAATAGGTAGTACCACTCAATCTACATTGAAGTATGAGGATGTAGTTGCATCCTTGTTATCTGAAGAGATGAGGAAAAAAATCATGGATGGTCACAACACAAATGCTTTATTTGTAAGAGGGTGTACCCAAGATAGGAACCCTGGTAAGCCTTCGGGATGGAGATCTAAATATACAGGTAGATCTAAGTCTCCAGGAAAATCTTTGAGAAAATGTTGGAAGTGTGGTAAAACAGGGCATTATAAGAAAGATTGCAAGTCTAAGAAGGTTGAAAAACCAAAGGGATCTGATAGTACCTCTTCCANAGAGGTGAAAACCTCCACTGAAGAAGGAGGTGATGTTTACCTAGCATCTACAAGTACACATGCAAACCATGATGTTTGGTTGATTGACTCAGGTGTGTCATACCATATGACTCCTCACAGGGAGTGGTTCTTTGAATATGAAAAATATGATGGTGGTGATGTATTCCTAGGAGATGACTCGACGGAAAAAATCTTGGGACGTGGAAGGGTTAAGTTGATACTAAACAATGGAAGGATTAGAACTCTCCCTGGGGTTCTACACATTCCAAAACTAGCCAGGAGCCTAATATATGTAAGCAAGTTGGGTGATGCAGAAGTGAAAACTGTATTTGAAAATAACACTTGCAAGATGGTACGAGGAGAAATGGTGTTGATGAGGGGAGTTCATTGTGGAACTCTGTACAAGTTGTTGGGAAGCACTTATACTAATGGGTGTAACATTTCTATTGTCCTTGAGCAGAAAAATGAAGGAGACAAGACCAATACTATCCCAGGAAAGAAGACCATGTTGTGGCATCAAAGACTGGGGCATATTGGAGAAAAGGGCCTTCGAACACTACATGGTAAAGGTATGGTTGAAGGTATGTCTAATTTCACTTTGGATTTTGATTTCTATGAAAATTGCATATATGGTAAACATAATCGAGTAAGATTCCCATCTGGTGCTACAAGAGCAAAGGGGATCTTAGAGTTGATACACAGTGATGTGTTTGGACCTATTCCTGTTCCATCCCCAGGTAAATTTGTGTATTATATTTCATTCATAGATGATTTTTCAAGGAAGACATGGATTTATTTTCTTAGAAAGAAATCTAAGGTATTTGATCAATTTAAAGAGTTTAAGGCTTTGGTAGAAAACCAGACAGAGAAGAAAATAAAGGTATTGAGAACAGATAATGGTGGAGCATTTTGTGGAAATGAATTCGAAGAATTCTGTAAGAAGTGTGGTATAGCAAGGTAGAAGACTACTCCATACATTCCTCAGCATAATGGAGTTGCAAAAAGGATGAACAAGACACTGATGGAAAAGGCAAGGAGCATGCTCAACGGTGTCGGGTTAGGACAAGAATTATGGGTAGAGGCAGTGGGTACAACATGTTACCTAGTCAATCGATCACCTTCATCAATGTTGGATTATAAAACTCCACACAAGGTATGGTCTGGAAAGAAACTCTCTCTTTAACATCTTAGAGTATTTGGTTGTGATTCTTATGTACATGTTCCATAGGAAAATAGGAGTAAGCTGGATAATAAAGCTGAAAAGTGTATCTTTATTGGTTATAAAGATGGTGTGAAAGGTTATAAGCTTTGGAACCCAGAAACCAAGAAAAATGTTTACAGTCGAGATGTTGTTTTCAGAGAGGTAAAAGATGTGTCCAAAAAGGAATTCCCACCAACACAAGATGAACCTAAGAAAATAGAGCTTGAGTTGGATGATGCAAAATCTAATTCATCTGAAGAAGAGGAAGTAAAGGAAGAAGAAGAAGAAGAAGAAGAAGAACCTCATACCCCAGTATTAAGGAGATCGATGAGAGATAGAAGGAAACCAGAAAGGTATAGTCCACTTGATTTTCATTCCAATTTTTCTTTATCTATTACTGATGATGATCCCAGAACTGTCAGGGAAGCAGTGAATTCAGAGGATAGTAAACTCTGGAAGAAGGCCATGGTTGAAAAAATGGATGCTCTGGATAAGAATGAGGCATGGGATATAGTTGAGCTTCCAGCTGGAAGAAAATCGGTTGGTAGAAAATGGTTATTCAAGAAGAAGTTTAATGCACAAGGTAAAGTGGAGAAATACAAAGCTCGGTTAGTGGAAAAAGGTTATTCCCAGGTAGAGGGAATTGACTTTGGTGATATTTTTTCTCCTATTGCTAAGTTAACTTCTATTAGATTTGTTTTATCTATTGCTATTGCTTTTGATCTTGAAGTGCAGCAAATGGATGTGAAGACAACATTCCTACATGGGGATCTGGAAGAAGAAATATACATGATGCAGCCATAAGGCTTTGTAGTGAAGGGAAACAAAGAGTTGGTCTGTAAGCTAAAGAAGTCAATATATGGTCTGAAGCAATCACCTAGGATGTGGTACCAAAATTTTGACATGTACATCCTTGGATTGGGATTTGTAAGAAGCAGGGATGATCATTGTGTATACTCCAAGCAGGTTGGTAATCACTTCATTTATGTAGTGTTGTATGTTGATGACATTTTTTGGTAGGAAATAACATGGATGTTATCAAGTAGGTGAAATCGCAGCTATCCTCCAAATTTGACATGAAGGATCTTGGTGTTGCTAACTTCATTCTGGGAATGGAGATTAAAAGAGATCATGCAAATAGGAAATTCTGGTTGAATAAAAGAAAATATGTTGAGATGATATTGCAGAGGTTTAATATGCATGGAAGTAAATCAGTCAAGGTTTCTATTACTATAGGTGTAAAGTTATCTACATATCTGTTGTTGGGAAATAATACACTACGGACTAGCAAGCTAGGGATAAACTTGCATGCAGATCATGACCCTAAAGAAATCACTTTTAACCTATCACCCCAAAACTCAAACCCCTTTTTCACACACAAGCATGGAAAAGACCTACTAACCTTTTTACTGATGTTTGGTGTAGATCCTC